>JAMWET010000986.1:325000-492500 GCA_024036415.1 Prochilodus magdalenae
AACTGACTAAAGAGCATTTAAGGAGAGCAACTTGACCTGTGGAGTGCATTCGCTTAGGTTTGGCCCTGTGCTTTTGAGTCAAACTGAGTTTAAGTGTTGTTCCATGTTGATTCAGAGAGGTACTGGCCCTGTCTAAAATATAGTAATCGCTGCTTACTCAGGCAGCTCTCAGAGGCAGGAAGCCCAAACCCAAACTGCAAGTTTTACTAGACACTGAGCTAGTCAGAGACCACCCTTTCATTTCACGTCTTTTATATTTCACCATCAGACAAAAATATCTACACTCCCTGTTCATATTATCAGCTTGTCCTACCATCATCACAAGATGCTATTGGGAAGGAAAATAAAGATACCAGCAACAATAAATGATTGGGATGCCATTTTTATTAACATTCCAGACATCTCTGTACCTCGACAGCCTTTAAGTATAGAGCTACAGAGTGCTCCTATGTGGTCAGTGGAACTGATAAAATAGACAAAGAGTAGATACAAAAAGGTGGTTTAATATTATGGCTGTTTGACATACATATCAGCACATGGGTTTAAATATAGGACATTTAATTGCATAGAAAACTTTTTATCCAGTTTATATTTTGTCAAATATGGACACATGGAATATGGAAATATGGAGAATATATATATATTAAACATGACAAGTGATTGGAAATTCACCTTTTTTAAATATGGGGCATATACTGTATTTCAGTCATTTATCAATTTATACAAACACATATATTAAAGGACATATAATAGAAAACATTATTCATATATGAATGGACTACGTTAGTCATATATGCTAGCCCTATGCATTAGAGTCAGACTGAATGATCCATATTTTATGCATGGATGTATTCGCCCACCTACCAGACATATGAACCATTATTATGTATGTCCAATATTTGACATGTACATGTATGCACACTACACATATGCATGTATGCATGTCATACTGACCTTTGATCGGTTCTGTATGTATAATACCTGGCAAAGAGTCTCCCACTGTTAGGGTGATCTGGAATATTGATCTTTCCAGAGCATCCTATGGTGTGTGGTATCTTTACACCTCCAAACTGCCCTCAGTCCAGCTGCGGCCGCCCCGATTGTAAATCATAAATATTAAACATGCTCAATATTTATGACTCCGTTTCCTGTGGTGTGTGAACAGGAGGCAGATTCTCTGGTGTGAAACACTATGTTGACATCATGCCTGGAAAACTGTCATCCAGTAACAGCCTAGCTGGACAGAGCTTATCAGTATCTATGAAAGAAACTGTAGGCATTGTGGCTAAATCCAGAACTAAGTGGGCTACGAAGAAAGAAGATGCACTCCTTTTCTGCACAGTGTAAAAGCTCTAGCTCCCCTTTCAGTTTAGTGAATATTCATGATGGACAGACCAATAGAATTGCTCCAAATCTGCTTAGAAATAAACCTTGTTCTATCAACCTACACTGCAGGTTAAGTATGCTGCTTTATCCTCCTGTAAAGCTCCATTCTGGAGTTTTTTAAGGTGGACTGCATAATTTCATAAATGCTAGTTTATAGTTGTCTTTACTTTTACTTCTAGAGTAAAGCATTAAGATAAACATAAGGACAACCTTCTATGAGTAGCCATGTCTAAACTGGTGCCTTAGAACCATTTTTGCCAATTGTGCTTAGGCACAAAGGAATTCAACCTCTGCATTTAACCCATATGTGCAGTCAAGCCCCCATATACACACACTCAGTTGAACATACACACTAGAGGGCAGTGAGCACATGTGCCCAAAGCAGGGGTCACCACTGTCTATATCCCCAAGGGAGTAGTTGAGGGGTTAGAAGCCTTGCTCAAGGGCAATCCGTGTCAGGGTTCAGGGAATAAAACCAGTGACCTTCCAATCACATCACCTGATCCCTCACCTTCAGCCCACGACTGGAGAGTACCTCAACAGAAAGCCTGGCTTTTTCTATTCACACACACCACCAGCTTAGCAATAGACTCACTGTTGTTGGCTTTACTTGTTCAGATGTAAAGTCAGTTTGAATCCCACAGTGTAACAGTAGAAGAAACTCCCAGGAGCTTTTGAGAATTGTAACCATCAGACAGGACTCTTGTTCGTACTGATAATCGTATGTGTGGGGTCTCATGTTTTAGCATGGTATTTTTAGCATCATGTTTCTCAGAACACTCAGTAAAGTGACTGGTGTGCTGCTGTTTCACTACTGATCACACACGGAAGTCTGTGCTAGCTCCTGAAGGCAATGATATATCCCCCCACCTGCCCTCCCCAAGCGAACGTCATGCTTCACCGTACTAATCTGGCTAAAAATAACAGTTTTAGGAAGGTCTACTACTACTACTAATTACGATAGACAGCCATGGATATCTCAATACACTAAAACAAATAAGAAGTCAGATTAAGACGGAGCCCACTGATTAGCGAAGTAAGACTCTGTGGTTTGGGCAGGAAATAATCAACAGAAACCTTCACAGCAGCACCTGGAGCCATGACGAACCAGCGTGTGTGTTTAGAGTAAAAAACATACCCTGATTTCCCACACCTGCCTCCTGATTAAGGCGGTCTGGGGCGGTCTTTTAATCAGAGGTGCCCATTTTAAGCCTGTCATCTTTGTAATTATGGCCTTAATAAATAAATGAATAATAAATAGCTTCCCTTAAATTGGGGAAATAGATGCAAGTGGACCAAATCTTAATCTAGTAATCATCTTCATAACAAGTAATGTATTCAAAATACAGTCAATTAAGATTTTTGAATTATCTCAATAATACAGTGCACATTAACAAAGAGCTTTGCCAGTGCAGGGTAAACAATCTACAAATGCTGTTTACTCACCTAACTTAGGAGTAGTAATGGTGGAGTAATGTAGTTTTAATACAGGATGTCTGTAAAGCTTATTACAGATTCCTAAGGGCTATGGGAGCGGTTACTTGATGTACGTTACCTCCAAAGGTTAGCAGAAAGACAATTAGAAAATTAGCAGCTACACATATGTAGGCTATAGGCTATGCTACAATTATCTAAGGCTGTCAGAGGTGGTAACCTTTATCTTCCTTCAATACGCCACTTCCTTCTGGGTGCAACGATTATTTTGATGGGGAGTATAATACAGTTTATGTATTGTGATATAGTAATGTAAATCAATTGATTTGCTTTGTTTTAAAATCTGTAAATTATTATTATTATTATTAGTTTGTGCAGAAATTCAAGTTCTGAGTTCCAATAGTTCAGAAAGATGTATGTAACTAAATATGATTAACACAGGAAAAGTTGAGCGTTTGAACTTTGCATCTTGTTATTTTGTTAACAACAAATTTTTATATAATATATTAATAAACATTATAAACATATTATAAACATTTTTCTAAGTCTCCCACAATTCATGTGTCGAAGTGCAAATATGTAGTATACTCAACCTTGAATTTAACATGTTTACCAGTTATTTTAATTATTATGTCGCAGAAAACAACATAAAGACAGATAAGGAGAAAAGGATGAGCCCTAACCAACAGGCACGACTGCAGACATTCAGCAAGCAGCGTTGCCCTTCATGAGTCATCCTGACAACACCATTGGCAGACGGCTGCACGGCGCAAGACTACATATACGGTGACCGTTCCGATGACTGCACTTAACACCACGTCAACTTGTCAATTGTCATAGACTGCAATGGTGTCGAGCCAGACTGCCATGGAGTGACTCAGAATGGCAGCGGATTATCTTCAGTGACGAGTTCCACTTTTGTCTTGGTGGAATCGACCAACACATCAGTGTGTGAAGGCACAGCGCCAAGATGAACGGTTTGTTGTCATGTGTCACACGTCTAGAAGGCCGGGTGTGACTTCACCTCCACCCCTACTGTAACATCTGCAGGAACTGTGTGAGAATATTTAGGCTGGGACAAATGTGTTGGATTATCAAATGACACCATTAGGAATCTCTACCACTCCATGCTGAGACTTCTGGCATCTTGTGTCAGCAAACATGGCGGCCCGACAGCATACTGAGAGACACTACTTCTGTATGTGTAGCTTAATATATATCACCAAGTCTAAATCAATCATCATTTATTGTTTCTGGTAACGTTTATCTTCCTTCCCAATAGCACTGCAGTCCCACACTTCCTTCTGGGTGCAGCTATTCTTTTGATGATGAGTGTTCCTTTACATACCTGCTCATAATTTAAATGCTCCATCTATATCTTTATAAATAATTTATACAATGTAATGTTATCCATCACATGTGCCTGAATCTCTCCACTATTATGTGTAAGAAAGTAAGCTTTTGTTTTCCACGGGTACTCTGTGTGTCAGTACACTCCGATATACATGAAGGGAAATCCGTCCGTTGGGGTTAGACTAAATCTCTTTCTCTCTGGTGCCTGGATTATCTCATCTTAATTCCAAAAGAACATCAGCACATGTCCTCAGATGGGTTATGGATGGAGGCGTGTTTAGCCCGTCAAGACTATTCCCTCCGGGATGTACTGTCTATCTTACATACACACATAATGTAACATACACACGTGCAGATTGCAGATTAACAGCTCTAAAGGTAAACGAAAAATAAGTATAAGTACAATTTGTACGCAGTTCCGACTATGCCAGAACATGTGGTCCACTAAAACATTTACGTGAGCCCTCAAATTTGCTATCTCTGAACACAGAATCCCTGAACCGAAATTAAAACAAAATTCTTTGCCTTTGCTAAAAGATGGTGAGAGAGCAATTTACACCTTTGGGCTATTCTTAAATACCCAGCGGTGGTATCTATTAAAATGAGCAAGAGGTTTGAAGCCCCATTTAGACATGCAGGTCTGTAACCCCTATAGGATGTGGAATGACGATAGCACATTATGATGTGAAGTGGTGTAGTCAGGGATAGGAACAAGTTATTATTACTGTGGGTAGCAAGTAAGTCTCAAGTCTTGACATGTGAGTCCCAACTGAAGTCACAAGACAGGATAAGTCAAACCACGTGTCAGGGTTCAAGACAGTACAGTAAGTCCTAAACTTTACGTTAATATGTCTTTACTGACAATATGCACTCTTTAGTAAATTTACTCATACGAGTAAAGGTATATTTAAAGTTCATTTTATTAGATAAATCTTAAAGGTTAAAGTATATCTCTCAAGTATAGTAATATACTATAGTAATATACTCACATTAATGTGCTAGTGGTAAACTTGTAAGTGTACTATATAAATACTTCTTGGGACAAAATTAGCCACTTTTTGTTTATGAAAGTACATGTTAAGTGTACTTCAGGTGTAAGAGTAGTAACTTTCAGTACGCAACTAGTTTACAAGTTTTATTTTATACTGTAATTATACAGTACTTAAAGTAAAAGTATAGATATACTTTTAGTTTACTAGTTAAATACTTCAATTTACTTCTAAGTATACTCTCAGTAAACTACTGGGGTGTGAGTGACGGGATTCATAGGTTTAGAAGTGATGATACAGTGCAGTAAATGTCTCTTTCCATGTGTGGAAAATGGCCCAAAGCAGATGTTAGCTGATTAGCTAAAGGGAGTGACTGCATTTGAGTGTGGCCAAGACCATAGTGTGAAGGAAGTAGCTAATTCTGTAGGTGTAAGGAAGTGTACGGTCATACGAGTTTACCGGCCTTGTCTAAAATCCCAGTCTACAGGAAATTCTCCTCAGAGTTGTGCCAGGGAAGGCATCTACCAAATCTGTCCCAACTGCTCAATTCTTTGATGCCAAAAAGTCTGAACATTGATGTGGCCTACATCCAGAAACTTGTCCAGTACATGCCAAATCAAGTTACAGCTGTTATTGGTGCTCGTGGAGGTATTACACACCATTAGGTACATTTAAGTCACAGGTGACTCATTTTTGTCTTTCTATGGGTCAAAGTCTAAATCATTGGTGCTCAAGTCAGAGTCAAGTCATAAGGTTTCTTTTATTATTTTATTTTTTTAAATTGAGCTTGAAGTTCTCTGAATGGAACCAAACTGAATGTGTAATGGTGTAACTTCCTTTACTTTAACACAGTAAGACGTGTATTGCTTTAACGGTATTGAATGCTGGTGTAATAATATTTAACTGTACCCATAAGTTGTGTCTAATTTCAGTTATGTTAATTAATTGGATAATTTATATGTTGTTGCTGTCAGAACAAAATTTCATCAATATTTTGGTTGCTTTTCAGTGTTTGACATCATTTGATAATACATGATGCCCTTTGCATTGTGCAGAAATTTGATCATGAACAAAGAAAAGAAACAGCCCAAATTACTTGGGGGGGAAAAAGTCTTTGAGTAAGTCATTGACTTACATTGAAAGTAAAGCATTTTTTTTATCTTTACCTGTAAAGCTATCATTAAAAAAAAAAAGTTTTTTTAAATTCTGATAGCAGTGATGTGTACATTTTATTAAATACAGTTTAATAGTAGATTTTAAAACCTGTTAAAGCATAACACTGTGTTCTGCCACGTCTGGATAAGGAGAAAAGCTTAAATTTCTTTTCACTAATTTCCTTCTCGTTTGACTTTCTCTTGTTTACGAGGCAGCTCCACACAAGCATTTATTTCAACACACCAGCAAAGAGACCACATGGCTTATGATGAGCAGTGTTATATGTTAGCAGTAGGCCTACATAACCAGTTGGTAAAAACCTTGGAAAGCTAAAATGCTAACTCACCGAATAGCCAGAGGGTTAGCAAAGCTATTTAGCTTGCTATCGATTCATATCGCCAATTTTTTTTTTCTGAGATGAATGTTAATAGAGGCCTATACAACGGCAGTGTTGGCCAATAGGCTACGGATGATAAATGCTTGGAGAAAGAGTGAGCTCCAGATAAGCATTTTTCATATAAGGGGACACAATATATATCACATCCAAGAGATTTTATTTGAGGGGAAATATAAAGGCCATTTTTCACCTCCAGGCAAAACAAACCACAGCCAGACTTTGCATCAACTCGGTAAATCACACAGCAATTCCCTCTCAGTGATGCCATTTTAAAGGCCCGAGAGCATAAAGCACTCAGAACACAGCACAGTCAAGGGGTTTGTACATTTTGAACAGGGTTTTAAAATGTGGACACTACAAAATATAACAACCCACATGTCTCACTGTGCCGCATGGCAAGCATCAGCTAAAGGAGTATAAGGCCCCCCCGGCAATGGGCTGTGGAGCAGTGCAGCCATGTTCTCTGGAGTGATGGCGCTTCATCCGCATCCTTTGGTATGAACTGGAGTAGCATTTGAGTTGGAGCAGCTTTTGTGATCCAGAACCACAACCCAACATCAGTACTTCTGTGTCTGATGAATGTTTTGCAAAGATGGAAATTCTGTCACTGATGACCTGACCACCATTTACCACTTACTGGAAGTGGTACTTGAGTCGCTTATGTAGTCTATATAATTACTTGTCAACTTTTATGCAGCCAAGCACTGATCGATCTTCCAGATTGGCTATATTTAGCCCTACAACAGCTATTGCTAGCCAGAAACAGCAGGCTGAACCTCCAGATCAGCTATGTTAGCTACACCACACTTATTCCAAGCAGATCAATCCTCCAGTTCAGTTAGCATTAGCCAAACGATTCCTAACTTAAGGGAACAGTTGGATGTTCCAGATCAGTCAGTGTTAGCCATACAATAAATATTCCTAACCAGAGCGAGTAGATCGATCCTTCAGATTACCATAGCATGTTAGCTATTCCTAACCAAAGGGAAGAGACTGATCCTCCAGATCAGAGTTAGCCTCATAACAACTATTACTAGCCAGAGTAGGTCAATCATTCAAATTACCTTGCGTTAGTCATACAATAGCTATTCCCAACTAGTGGGAACAGATTGATCCTCCAAATTAGCAAGCAGTAGTCATTCAATAGCTATTCCCATCCAGAGGGAGCAAATCGATCTTCCAGATCAGCTAACATTAGCCATAGCTATTCCCAACCAGAGGGAGAAGACTGATCCTTCAGATCAGCTTGCCATAGCTCAACAACAGCTATACCTAACCTAAAAGCGCTGACTGACCCTCCAGATCAGATAGCGATTGCCTATTCCTGACAGGACACAGCTATAAGATCCTCCAGATCAGCTAGCGCTATCCCTACAAAAGCTATTCCTAACCAGAAAGTGCTGACTGACCTTCCAGATCATCTAGTGTTAACTGTTCAACAGCTATTCCTAACTAGAGAGAGCGAGCAGATTGACCCGCCAGATCAGCTGGCATTAGCCCTACAACAGCTATTCCTAACAAGAACAGTCCTGCTAGTCCTGACGAGACTGAAGAAGCCATGTTAGGGCTATATTACCTGTCATACATCCACAAAGATCGCAGAGCATAGAATAAGAATGAATCGGTATAGAACCTAACAGTCCCAAACATTTTGTACACAAATGTGTTTTTCCTAATCTAGAGTACCATTTGAACTAAATGATGGTCTCTAATTTTTGCACAGTATTGTCTGTTTTCATATTTCTATATTGATTGATTAGGCCGTACATTCCTATGTGTCTCCTGCTTTTTATGTCTGCATAGGAAAACCATCAGAAAACCATTTTATCGGTAAGTGTGTCCAAACTTTGGTTTTGTTTATATGCTGCTCACAATTTCAGCACTAATAATTTAACACCTCCATCTGCATTCGCCACTCTTTTCACTGCAGTGCTTAACTGGAAGCATCTGCACAACTCAGCATCTGAATACAGAGAGAAAGAGAGAGAGAGAGAGAGAGAGAGAGGGAGGGAGAGAGAGAGAGTTAACGACTAAAAGTGGGAATGGATGAAAACAAAAAGGGCTAAAAGAGAGGCGTGGAGAGAGGAGAAAAAAGAGAAATAGAGGGAAAGCAGGAGAGGAATAAAGAGACAGACAGAGAGAGAGGGAGAGAGGTAAAGAGAGAGAGAGAAGGAGAGAAAGAGAGCTAACAACTAAAAGTAGGAATGGATGAAAAGAAAAAGGGCTAAAAGAGAGGCATGGAGAGAGGAGAAAAAGAGAAATAGAGGGAAAGCAGGAGAGGAATAAAGAGAGAGAGAGGGAGAGGGAGAGAGAGAGAGAGAGAGAGAGAGAGAAAGAGGGAGAGGGAGAGAGACAGAGAGAGAGAGAGAGAGAGAGAGAGAGAGAGAGAGAGAGAGAGAGAGAGAGAACAGCATGCCCCTGCAGGTTTTGTTTGGGTTTCTGTAACTCCACTGTGACCTCAACAGTTTGTTTCTCCCTCGTGAACAGAGACAGAGAGGCTTAACTGGCTTCTCTAATGTTTCTCTAATATTACTACCTTTTATTTATTTATTTTCCTTTCAGTCTCGGGCCATGAGAGGATTACCCATCTGTTCACAATGACAAATCATACCCAGCAATTACTGATGAAAAAAACCCAGAACAGTACAATATCAGGACAGGAAATATAACTCAAAGCAAAAAAAGAAGATCTTCAAAAAAATAATAATTAAAAGAACTGAAGACAATTTGAACATGTGCAGATAGCCAGGACAGTCTGTTTCATGCATGAAAAGCAGCACTCGTAGCTGCACCAGATTAAAATCATTCACTTTGGGTTATTTTGTGCACAAATCAGTCATAACATTAACATCCCCTCGTTGTATCTGCACTCGTAGCCTCCACTGACCATATAGGAGCACTTTGTAGTTCTACAGTTACAGACTGTAGTCCATTTCCCTTTATCACCCTGTTCTTCAATGGTCAGGACCCCCACAGGACCACCACAGAGCAGGTATTATGTGGGTGGTGGATCATTCTCTGCACTGCTGTGACACTGTTGTGTTTGTGGTTTGTTAGTGTGTGTTGCTCTGGTATAAAAAGGACCAGACAACAGCAGTGCTGCTGGAGAAAATGTCAAAGAACATTGAAAGGCCTGGAATAAGCCTTTACAGATGTCTGCACGGGTTTATGTAGGTTGCCATGTAGCTATATTCACGCTGCACTGCTGTAGAGTCTTAACATTTACTCCTATAATGGAAGCCTATGGACAGACACTGAAGGATGTGCGTTTTAGGTCACTGGGTTTTCCTTTCATTGGCCTAAGCGTGAGAAATTAAACTAATGGATTGAATTCCACAATGCTTGAAATGTTTTTAAAACAATTTTGTATATAATGATTTTTGAAAAAGGTAGAGCAGCTGGCATTTAACGAGAAATGCAGTTTCAATTCCCCAATAAAAGTGGTATTAATCTATGGAGCCTGATGGGACGTGTAAAAATCATGTGTGCACCATATAGTATTTGGTGAGCATCAGGTACACCAGCAATTATGTGGTGAACAGCTTATACTCTCAGGTGCACACCGGATACTATGCAGTGCATACCACATAGTATCAGGTGGGCACCAGTAACTACAAAAAACACCATTAATGCATCTGGAGCTTCCCACATACCATCTTGTGCACACCACATTGTATCTAGTGCTCTTTGCACAGTATCTGGTGCTCACCTAATAGTATTTGGTGGGCCTCTAATAGTATCAGGTGCTCACCACATAGTATCTGGTCCTCAACTAAAGGTATCTGGTGCCCAGCAGATTTTTACCTGTAATTTTTTTTTGTTTAATTAAGGGCTTCATATTAATCAGATTATAACACTGGTATTTCTTATTTGTATAAAACTCACTTCCAGGAATGTATTTCATGGAAGTTAAAATAAATTCATAACACTAGAATGCATTTAGTAAAGCACTTTTAATCTGTGGTTACTGATAATAATACAGATTCCTGGATATACGGTAATTTAAACTTTTTAAAAAATCATTAAGATGTGAATAAAGTCATTTAGAGGGGTTTAATGTTAAATGCTCTATTCTAGAGACTTGTTCAGATCAGGATTGTTAATATGGTGGTGATAGGAACCAGATGTGTAGAGAATTTAATGCATCTAAAAGCTCTGTCACAGAAAGCTATAACATGACGTGATTATAAATACACTGACTGATATTGAACATATTGACTGAGACATGATTGATTTGAAGCCGTTTGTGGTGGAGCGATATATGCAGGGAGCTCTGAGGGCAAATAGCACCCAAAGACATATTTATAGATGTACAACCATTTTACCATCATCAACATGGCATATACAAACTCAGAAGACAGCTTCACTGGTCATTATAGACAGTAAATAAAATGACCACATACATGTAGTAGGTATCATGACCCCTGGTTCCTATAATCACCACTAGAAACATTCATTTCTCTGCAGGAAACCGTTTGACATCTGACTTCTCTGAATGACTTTGTTCTCTGTGATTGACATATACAGGAATGCAGAAAAACACTGGTGCACTGCAGCAGGGGAGGGGGCCTGTTCTTCGGCATGTGTCTCTCTAACGGAGGGTGTGTGGAGGTGGTGTTAGCCTGATGGGGTTTTAAGCCTATACATGGATTTAATGCTGTAATTTGAAATTAGGGAGAAATGGAGAGGTCCCTGTGAAACCGGATCTAATGCCAGCTTAATCCAGTCGGATGAAGAGTCATCATCACTGACCGCACACACATACGCAAACATAAGGTCAGATCGCTATCTCTGTCAACCCTACCTCAGCTGACCCTCTGCATTGGCCTTCTTTGACTCTGTATCTCCAGAACAGCCATGGAAACCAACACATTCAGCTGGGAAATGAATTCGAAAAGGCAGATTCCAGGATTGATTTGTGTCAATATCTGATGCGTCATTTCAAATGGAAATAAGGCAGGAAATACAGCAGTGTAAGAGGATCATAGCTCATACATTAATATATTAAGATGTTATAATTCATTTTCACATGACCATTTCCTGACCTGTCTTTATCCCATAAACTTTAACGGGCTGTTTTTGTAAATAAGCTCTGTTCTCAACCGACAGGAATAAAACTTGATGGGAAGGTTTGACATTGCGAATGATTCAAATTTCACACTTACATGTGACGTCAGCAAGGATGGGCCTTATCACTGTACCTGACTGACCTGACAGCCACGATTGCAGACATCCAGCAAGCAGTGATGCTCTTGGTAGGCAGCTGCACAACGCAGGAATACATGTACTCTGTGTTGGGGGATATGGGTTGTTAGTGTGCTTTATGTGTTAGCTGTATCCTCTTCCATGGGGTCATTGCTTTGTATGTGGTTTTCTGCTGGTGTTTAATAAAAGAGCACTTCCTGCAGCAGAATCCCGGTCTTCTCAAGGTCTTTCTCTACACTGATGCTGTAATATGTTACTTTTGCAGAAATCAAAATTAAGTTGAACATTTTTGCCAATTTTTCATGCTTTCATCAAGGTTTACATACAGAGGAGACAAGCCGTCCTGTGAGGACACATAAATGCATAACAATGATAAGCTTACCCAGCAAAGAATTAGTCCCTTAAAACTGAAACACACTTAATAGCATGTACTACCTCTATGAGCACCAATAACAGCTGTGCTTCGATTTGGCATGCTTCTAGATGTCGGCCACATCAATGTTCAGACACTCTTGCATCAGAATCGGTCAGTTGTTCCAGATTTGGTTGATGCCTTCCCTGGTGTTTTACTTGTCGCTCCAGGTGGATTAGAGGATTCAAATCTGGGAATTTTGCTGATCAGTCCAGTGAGTGAATGCTCCTGAATGTCCATCGTGCCAATGAATCACAATTCCAGCCCTGTGGACGTGAGAATTGTCACAGGGATAGGATTGTTGTGTTCCTCAGTAAGATGATGAGCTATAGGGAAACCTGTAGGTATTATGGTTTAATGTACTGTCACCTCAACCAAACAACCTACCTCAGCTTAAGTAACACCCCCAGAACATCACAGAGGCAATCATAGGATTAGATATCAAGTTTTTTGTACTGTTGCTGAAATCCGTATTAAATTCATAGAAAGCACCACAGTAAAATAATGCAATGGCGTATAGAATGTGGGGCTCTGGCTGTTCTGTGTCCGTGACCGGACAATTGTGAGTATCTCTCAATGCTGGCTATTGCATAATATAGACAATCCTTTCATTCATTTATTCCATTGTGAGGTCTGCAGCGTAATCGCAGTTTAGCAATGCCAGGAACAGTGCTGTTAGCGCGGCCCTTGTTTAGACGGAAAACACCGAACCACATTTGGTAGAAAGATTAAAAGATTATTAGAAATAAACCCCAGTGAATTAGCCGGCTGTGCCTGCCTTTTTACTGCTTGTACCTCTGGCCTTGCGGCTGAGTCTAGGACACAAATTCATGTGATGTGATTAGCAAATTGCTTCCTCTGTCTGTATTCTCCTCCCCCCGGTCTGTCTATGAGAACTATTACATCAGAATACAATCCTTATCCTGGACTGGTGGAACCGGCACTGTTGCCGCTGTAATCAGCCCATGATGTCCTGACATGATGGCTCCCTTAATTATCACACGACAGCAGCCCGGTCATGTCCTTGGTGAAAGACAGGGGTAGTTTGTGCCGTATTGCTTACATAAGTATGTAACTCTAAAACAGATGAACAGATCTGCACAGCGTAGTCCTCTGGCGCAGTTTGGGACAGTTTGCCTTCTTTCTACATTCTCACTGTGGCTAAGGAGACCTGTAAGAGTTTGGTTAGGATAAGAGTGCTACTGTATGTGCTGATAATTTAGCTTCAGTCGCATCAAAGTGACTTCCTGGGTCTGAAAAGAGAGTTTTGTCTAAATAGAGATTAGTTTTAACTATTGTTAAAAGCACATCCTGAGCTGGAGTCAGCTTTTCATTACCAGGCCAACGCTCATACCTACAGAGTAGAAACGTTAATCTCAGTATCAGTGCCAAAACAAAGCATTACAGTGTATGGATCTGTTAGTACTTACTTACCAAGGTGCTTTATAAAGAGATGGGTCTTCAGTCTGCATTGAAAACCCTAGAGAGAGCATGCTGTTCAGACAGGCAGTGTTCATTCCAGCCTCTGGGCTCCAGGACAGAGAAGAGTCTAGACTCTTGTCTTCCATGCATTTTAAGGGATAGTGGGTCAAGCCAAGCTTTACTTGAAGCTCGAAGGCATCAGAAAGAAAGCAAGACAGAAATAAAGAAAGAAAAGAGGGCAGAAAGAAAGAGAGAGAGAAAGATGAAAAAAGAAAAACATGCAGATGCAGCAATGATGAAAGGAAAAAAAGAAAGAAAACGAAAGAGATAGAAAGAGCGAGAGCGAGTGTTAGAGAGAGTAAATGAAAGAGTGTGTGTTAGAGAGAGTAAATGAAAGAGTGTGTGTTAGAAAGAGTAAATGAAAGAGTGTTAGAGAGAGTAAATGAAAGAGTGTGTGTTAGAGAGAGTAAATGAGAGAGTGTGTGTTAGAGAGAGTAAATGAAAGAGTGTGTGTTAGAGAGAGTAAATGAAAGAGTGTGTGTTAGAGAGAGTAAATGAAAGAGTGTGTTAGAGAGAGTAAATGAAAGTGTGTGTTAGAGAGAGTAAATGAAAGAGTGTGTGTTAGAGAGAGTAAATGAAAGAGTGTGTGTTAGAGAGAGTGATAGAAAGAAAGAAACGAATAGTGATACAGTAAAAGAGAGTGATAAAGAGTGTGTTACAAAAAGTGATAGAAAGACAGTGATAGAAAATAGTGACAGAGAGAAAGAGGAAAAAGAATGTGTGTGTGTGTGTTAGAAAGAGACAAAAGAGTGAGAGTGTTTGTTTGAAAAGAAAGAAAAAGGAAGGCGTGAGGAAAGATACATTGATCAAAGGAGAGAAAGAGAGAGTGTGTGTGTTAGAAAGAGAAAAAGAAAAAGGGGAAGAGAGAGAGAGAAGGAGAGGGGGAGATGGGGGGCGTGCAGACTGTGACGACCATCAAATAATCATGACATCATCAGGGGAGCAAAACTTTCAAAAAAAGCTGTGAGGTCACGCGGGGTAACACACACACTTCACTACCACACACAGAGTCTCGACCTGCCCTCCTCCCTCCTCCCTCCTCCTCCTCCATCACACCATTCAGAGCACGTTCCGAGCCCTGTGATCAGGTGAAAGCCTTCAGCCCTCCGCAGCCAGGCTGCAGGTAGCTCACATGCATTTATTAATGCGCCGCTGCTCTGATGTATGCCTCCGACCCCAAGCTCCTTTGTTCAAATATTTGCGTGCAGGCGGCTGCTGGTTCAGATAAGCGGGCCGGAACGCTTAGCCTGATTCATCAGTTCAGCACCAAACACTCTACTGATGCTTTCCAAAGGTGAGAGAGGAGGATTCATTCCTTTCATTCCTTCCTTTTTATTCCTCTGGATCCCACTGGTATCTAAGAGCAGTCCAGAAAGGTGGTGATGAAGTCATGAGCTACTGACTCTGGACCAAAGGGCCTCAGTTAACTGTCTTTTATTATTATTATTAATTATTATTTCATTTAATGTAATATTTTTTCCCCAAATAAATTTGGATGATTCTTCACAGAATGTTTACACAGTGATAAAAGGTTGTTTCTGGAGGTTCTGAAATGATGGAATCAGTAAGCTATCAGTCGCGTTCATCCTGTTCTGAATATCACAGTATATATATTTACTCTGATGTATTTGATGGATGGGGTCTTTATGCGGTTAGGAGACATGAGGTGACCTAATTCTCATTGTTACTGAAGGGGGAAGCTGAGTTTGGTTAATTAGCATCACAGTAAATAACCTTAGTCAGCTGTTCCTTGTGATTCATAGAAAGAAAGAAAGAAAGAAAGAAAGAAAGAAAGAAAGAAAGAAAGAAAAAAGAAAGAAAGAAAGAAAGAAAGAAAGAAAGAAACAAAGAAACAAAAAATGAAAAAGAAAGGAAGAAGAAAGAAAGAAAGAAAGAAAAATGAAAGAAAGAAAGTAAAAAGAAAAAAAAACAGAATCAGACGATAAAAAGAGAGTGAAGGAAAGAAAGAGAATGACAGAAAAAGAGAAAGTGAATGAGAGGAAATGTGATGAGTGAGAGTGAGTGATAAAGAGAGAAAGAGAGTGACAAAAAGAGATAGAAAGGTGAGAGTGAGAGTTAGTGATGGAGATAAAAAGGGAGTGACCAAAAGAGATAGAAAGAGATAGTGATAGAGTGAGAGTGACAGAAAGAAAAATAGAGAGTGATAGAGAGAGAAAGAGAGCAGGATAGCGATAGATAGTGAGAGTAATGGAGAGAAAAAAGAGTGATAGAAAGAGAGAGATAGTAATAGAGTGGGTGACAGAGAGAAAGAAGGTGACAAAGAGAGTAAGAGGGGTGGTGAAGGAGAGAAAGAGAAAAAGAGTAAGAGAGAGAATGACAGAAAGAAATAGAGTGAGGAACAGAACGAGAGGAAAGAGAGAGAGATGATATGTGGCCTTTATGCGGGGAGGTGACATTAGGTGACCTTTAAACAGGCCAGGCTTATTGCATGCCTGTAAACACAGAGGAGGGCCTAAGCTGAACTGAGTTTGGGTTATTTTGCCTTCCACAGTGCTGGGTTTATTTATATGTATCTAAGAGCAGTGAGCCACGGCAGAGGCTCTGAAAGCTGAGCAATGCCTCGAGGGCTCAGAAACCCATTAACAATCTCTTATCTTTCTCTTTCCCTCTATCTCTCTGAAATCAATGCAACATATCCTCATTGTCACATCAAAACCTCACCACCTGTACTGTTTTACACCTTCGTAAAACTGATGTTTAGGGCCCTGCTGGAGCCGGATTAGGTCTACCAGAGGAGATCCGGTAATGTCATTTGTATGACTTTTGATGTCTATTGAGGCTGTTGACCCCCAAAAGCCTGGATTGAACCATCTCTGTGCAGGCGTTTACGTCAGCGTTACATGACAGGCACCACAGTTTCGTTCAGTAGCAACATGTGGTACCACTATACGTCAAATATAGTGCAACACTGGGCAGGAGACCCTACATCTCATTTTAGGCCACTATAAATGTTATATGGCAAATGCTAGTGCATATTTAGCATACGGGAGGGAATGCAAAAGTTGCTTTTGGTAACAGGTCACAGTGTTATGAAACTTACCAAATGCTACCCAACAAAACTGACTACTGCAGAGGTCTTCATACCGGTCCTCAGGCCCCCCTAGACAGTCTACATTTTGGTCCAGCGTTTAATGGAAGCACTCTGGACTGGCTGTCAACAGGGCCAATTTAGCATCTCCAGTTCACCTAACTGCATGTCTTTGGACTGTGGGATGTAACGCACACAGACACAGGGAGAACAGGCCACAGACACCCCAGCCAGAAATCAAACCCAGGCCCTTCTTGCTGTGAGGTGACATGGCCAGCCACTACCCCTATACTCAGAGTGAAGTTATACAGGAAATGACTCAGTTCAGATCATGCACAGTTGTAAAGGGGTGGCCGAGGTGCGCAGTGCCTTCCCTGAAATCTGACTGGCCACCCCAGATGCCACCCCAAAATGTCTGCCACATCAATGTCTTTTCCCTCGCAGTGGGGCAGGTGTTGGCACCTTTCAATAAAGAGCTGTTTTGCTTCACATGAGAGAGAGAACTAGGGCTGGAGGTTGGTGGAACAACTCTCCAACACTTAAACCTTCTCATCTCGAGTCGGCAGTGCATGCCTCCCTACTCTTTTGCAATGTCACACTGCTCCTCAGCCAGATGCCCCTGCTACCCCTTTGCCACCACCTGGTTCAATTTCCTAGAACCGCAGGTTTTTCAGGTGCAATATGATGGAAAACGATTTCAACTGCATGGCTTCAGGTAACTACCAAATAGTCAAAATAATGTGTGGCTGTAACGTGTGGCTTAATCACAGAACTATATGTCACTACAAAATTACGAGGCCAGGAACCAACATGATTGACATAAACCATATCCCGTCTAGCCATGCTTTTGTTTACCATCTCCCATGTGGCTTAGTTTTCCCTGTTTCATTTTGGTCCTGGCTCCCCTGTTGTCCTGCCCTGTCTGTCCTCTACCTGTTTATAGTCTGTAGCCTCACCCTCTTGTTCCTGTTCTTGTTCACCTTGTCTATGCTCAGTGTTTTGTCTCCCTGCCAGTTTTGCAGCGTCTCTGCATGTATGTTGTGTTACTTTTTGTCGTTTTCTTTGTTTTTCTTATTGTGGATCGCTGTAGACTTCCACTTGCATCCTGCCTCCTCATCTCCCTCCACTTTACAAATGAATACAGATGGTGATAATATCGGTGACCCCTGAGAGGGGCCTATCTTCATCCTGTAGTTCCTGCATAACTGGCTACTGACAGTGTAAGGAACCATGCAACAAAATTGGACCAACAAAGTCAGTGTCCTAATTCAGGGACACTTCTTTGGCCTGTAGGGCTTTACATAACTGGTGGTGGTTGTATAAGTGAACACAGAAAACTGCTTATAGCACATATTAGAAATAGCTGATGTGAAACCCAGAGAGTTATTACAACTATGAGTTCTGCCATGGTATCCTCGGCTCATTCAGTGCAGGTTTATGTTTGATATGTGTATGCAAAACATGATCAGTTTGCAGTGGATACACATCAACATCCACTACTGGAGAGAAGATAATCTAGCACAGACAAAAGTAATCACCGGTGAAGAATGAAAAACTGAACAACACAATGGGTTGGGATCAATCTGCATGGACCACTATGCTAAGGCACAGAGCTGTATACTGCTACTTGGCCGCTCCAGTTTAGTTTTCTCCATTGGGAGGGTCGTACGGATGAGTCATTTTGTACGGTATTTATAGCACTTGTGTTCGGCTAGCTCAGCAAGGTATGCTCGCAGCAATGCTGACTTGGTTACAAGTTTACACAAGATAACAAAGAGGCCTCAGTGTTGAGGAACCAGTACTTTGCTAGGGGTGATGCATTTTGCAGGCCTGACAAAACCCAAGCTATATCTGTCCTCCTGCTTACGATTACTGTCCACTCAACAAATTTACTGATTATCTACAGATGGCCTTCAGGCTACCTGGAAAATATGCTGCTCTTACAAGATACCCAAAGAGGTCACTATCATTAAGAGCTTGATGCTGAACTAACGTTTTTACTTGTCATCGTTAAACCATAGCATGCTTCATGAAAGGGAAAATGCAAGCATGTAAATAAGGAACCATGTTCACAAGTCAATGAAATGAATTTCCTGAGTGTCCTTTAGGATGACTTTTATGCTAATTCAGTGCATTAACACCACTGGCTTTCGTTGTCCTTCAGAGCAGATCTCGGAGCTTCTGGTGGTTTGCATGTGTTGGCCACTGGCAGGGTCAGCAAAGGGCTAGGCATCTCCTCACATTACGCTTATGCATTTCCCCAGGCATTGCCTGTACCACTTTGCCTATATAGTCTCATGCACATGTCAGTGTTGGGAAAACCTAAAAAGACACTTAAGAGTGCCTAAAAGATGCATGCATATATGCTGTCTTCAGGGAGAATTAGCGCTGAATTTGATTTCATTGGAAGAGGTCCAGGAGCCAGCAGTTTGTGCTTTTCAAATATGTAATCTTGGCATCTAAAGCAGAGAATTCAAAGTAGCATATTCTTGTTTTCCCACCATAAATTCATTATCATGTATTCATGTGTGTTGCATAATGTTAAGGATATTCCAACATATTCTGTATAACCTTTTACCAGCTTCCAGTGCCATGTTGTATTTAAGAAGCATTTGGTTACCAAAAGTTCTGGGAACCTATCCTAGGAATACTGCTTTCATGATACAAGCCTGTATAATTCCTTATAATTGGTAATCATTTCATGCATGACACATGAATTGACACATGAACACATTTCTGACTTACACACTGTACACTTCCCAAGCTATATTTTTATTTAGAGGGAATCTTCAAGCATTCTTTTATGCAACTGGTTGGACTTCTGCTTGGCCCATTACCCTCCAAACAGTATTGTGGCAACTCTCCACTGGTTATTTCACCCATGGACAAGCAGGGGCATGGCCACGCATAGAGCCCTTTAGGAGAATGCTAGACATGTGATAAGAGATCAATTAAACAATATACTAATATGACAAAGTTGAGTTGTTAGCTTGGATGACACAATTAAGCCACATCATTATGACCACTTCCTACTTGTAAGAGCACAAGCTGGCCGTGGCAGTGTCTGGAAATAGTTTTTGTGGCATTCTCTGGGCTCACTCCTCCATGTGGAAGGTACTCTTAACTGATTTGGGGATGCCATCCTTGCAGATCACATACACTCATACATGTTGATTTTTTTCCTTGGGGTGGATGGGATCTCGGATGGCAGTTGATTGGCTAAAATGTCCAACATTGGCTGGAAGACCCAGATTTCCAAGTAATACCCTGGCCCCTTAATTCCCCAGACTTGAACACAACTGAGCATCTGTGGAACACCTCAACTGTCGTGTTCACTCTTTAGATCCTCGCCATGTGTTGATTGTGTATGTATTTATGTATATGTGTGTTAATGGACCAGACTGTGCTGGGCTTGGGATAGTTTGCATGGGAGCCAGTATCTACTGTCACTGTGGGATGTATGGCTGTTACTTTCCTGCCTGCTATCTCAGCTATTCACTTAGCTCTGGGCAGCGCCCTCCACTGCAGCCGTGCCCAATAAAAAAGCATTTGTTTGAATTGCCATGTTTCCCATGTCTTCTTACTCTATGCTGATACCACAGTAAATGTATTAGCTTCAAAAGTGGTATTTGATAGCAAGCATCCAGGGGAGGCTATGAAGGGGGAAACATCATTTTTCAGTGCAACACTATCATACATTACTATTTAAAAAGATAGTAGTGGACACAGTGAGTTGCCCGAACTTGGGAATTATCAAATAATAAAGTAATAAAAATATATTAGTGTGAAAATAGCAAGTTTTGGAATGGAATTGTGTATAGGTGTTAGGGCCTTCAGCGTAGACTAAAAACCACTGTCTCAAACCCAGCAATATGCTGATGTAATGGTAATTTTCAGTGCCTCTGCAAATGTGTGACATTAAAAGCCTTGCCTAGACATCTTTACCACTCGTAATGAGACGTGATCATTTAACGATGCACCGGATAAACACTGTTAATGCACCCTCAATGAGCCTGAGGTCCTGCATTCATCTTTTGGCAAGCAGCTGAGGCAACGGTGATGGAGTTGAAGTGACTGAAATCGTCAAGTCATCAATTGGTGGCTCCATTA
The DNA here is from genome assembly GCA_024036415.1 of Prochilodus magdalenae. Classification (NCBI taxonomy): domain Eukaryota; kingdom Metazoa; phylum Chordata; class Actinopteri; order Characiformes; family Prochilodontidae; genus Prochilodus; species Prochilodus magdalenae. The sequence goes on from JAMWET010000986.1 coordinate 345,973, forward strand.
ATAAGTATGTACTCTGAAAGCCTTAATGTCATCATCAAGCTAGACTCATAGCTGTTGGCCTACATCAACAATGCCCTTGACCACATCGTCCACTCAATGGTTTAGCCCCCCTAACCTGCCAGTTTCTGGCAGACTGCATCACTGCAGAAGCCAAAGTGAAGATGGCATTCATTGTGGGGCGAGGACTTTGGCAGTTCTGAGTCATGCCATTTGGGTTCAGCAATGCAACTTCAAGAAGTTAATGCCAACTGTACCTTGGACTATTATGCCAATTTACATGCCAGATATTGGAAGTATCCTTTCCGAGGGGTGGGCGACTTTCAAGCGAGGAGAGGGGAAGTTTTCCCAATTTAATGTAATAACAGCCTCTTTTTCTCTGGGTTCCACTGGGTTGGAACCTTGCTGATGAGATTTTATTCCATTCAAGAGCATTAGGCCATACAAGGCTTTATAGCCTTCTAGCTGACGATTTAGTATTGCATACAGTGACTTGTTTGGTCATAAGTGTCAGAGTGACCAATTCACTAGCTAATACTTTTTCTGGACATATTAATATGGACATATTTTAAGACCTACATAAGGGATGAGTCCACTTTAAAGCAACTAAATCCAGTCATTAGAAGAGTTATTGGGCCAACAGGTGGCACCATCAAGAGCCACAGCCAATACCATACAGTTCTCAGTTGCCGGTTAATCTGAATAGCACCCTACCTCAACCGGGAAATTAATCTCAAGTATTAATAATTTTTCTTCCCATGCTCTGTCATGAATGGCTCAGTGAATATGATTAAACTCCAAAAGATCAAAACTCACTCTCTGCCTTGTGCAATACAAATGGAAATCAATATGGTTATGGGTGCATTCAGCCATTTTATGGCCATGGTGTTGAATTGGTATAGATCAGGGCTGTGAATGTGGTCAGCAAAGTAATGAGGTCAGTCAAAGGTATGACCACCATTAGCCAATCCAAGCATGGATATTGTATGGCTCATGAGCAGACTGTTTGGCCAGCATGTGTAAAATCAAACAAGGTAGTAAATAAAAAGTATATAATAAAAAAAACATTTAACCAATGCTTTAAAAATGTTCCTCTCTTTTCATAAGACAATTACAATTAACCCAGTAAGCAGCATTTCCATAATCCTAACAGTCAGTGGGTGTTTACATGCACTTAGTAATCCAACTATAATCAGATTTCAGTAATATTACTGAAGATGTAGATTAGAGTAATGTGTACATTTGTGACAAAATGTACAAGGAGGCCTGTTTAATTTGAAAATGGACATGACCAGTAAAGACAAATGGCTTAAGCAGACCTGAATGATCATAATAACTGAAACAGGCAATTAAAGGCAACTTTATATAATATATACAATCCAAATATACATTCATCATTAGAATAGCTGCACAAAAATTGCACTCAGATGGAATCAGCTGACATCAATGAAACTTGGTGGGTAGTTGCATGGGTACATGCAAATGGGTACATGCAAATGGTTCAAGTTTCACACTTGACCACACATGTAAGGTGAGCAAGGATGGGCCATGATTGTGAACATTTAGCAAGCAGTGATGTCCTCCATGAGGACGACTGCACAACGCAAGACTACATGCAAGCAGACCGTTATGAGGACTGCCCTTAACACCACATCAACGTATCCAAAGACTGCAATGGTGCCGTGCCAGATTATCATGGAGTCACTCAAAATGGCAGTGGGTCATCTTCAATCCCACTTTTGTCATGGTGGAGACGAACAGCAAATCCATCTGTAGAAGCACCATGGTCTGTGCTAAGATGAAGAGCATCATGCATCATTGCGTCACTCCCCTCCACCCCTATCACACAATCCGCAGGAACTGTGTTAGAATATTCAAGCTACATGGATGAGGTGCAAATATGGCGGTCCAATGCCATACTGAGAGACACTACTACTATGTCTAGCTATCTTCCTCCCCAATAGCACTGCAATCCCACCATTCTTTTCTGGTGCAACTATCCTTTTGTAGATGACTGTAAATTGAATAAGTGTACGTACAAGGAAGCTTTATTCAAAATGCCTGTGTTAACTCAAGCATTACATACACAAAATGACTTCTGAGTGTCCAGTTCATGTGGTAATCTAAAGAGATTAAACCATACATTCCTCCACAATCTCTCATGTCATTGGGATTACATCCTTGTCCTCATATATGTCCAGTCCTCAGACAAGCTCAGTCAGTGAGTTATGAAGTCAACATACTAAGCTAGAAGAGACAGATCTTTACTGCCTCTATTTCTCTCTCAAAAGTAGGTGAAAAGGTGAAGCTATTTCAGCTACTCTTGTTCACTGCTTAGCACTACGACCGGGCCATTAGCCGCCACTTGTATCTGTTTTATTCAACTGATCCTTTCGCTCATGCTGCTACGTTTCAGTGAATCTTGTGTTCTCCACCCTCTCCCTGCAGATCGTGAAGTGGGAGAGCACTTGCGTTTGCACTTGAGTAGCACACTTTTCCTGAAAAGCAAATCCATTTGTGCTTGCTGAGACCATCTTTTGAATATTTTTCATATTCATTCAACCCTCTTCTCACGCTCTCTATCTTTGAATCAAAAACACCTCTCTCTGAATTTTATATAAGCAGGAGTCTTACGGAGACAGATGGAGAAGACCTTGAAGTGCTTCAATTAGCCTTTAATAACATCTGTGCTCACCTGCCGCCTACTGCGCCGGGGCCCTTTCTCTAATGAGCTGATGATCAGCCCGCTCGAACATTTGCATTTGCCGCTGGTTCACTATTGCTTAGGTCAGTCCGGCAGGATGACCCCTACAATGTGACATCATCACCTCTTCTTCAGGCCAGAGAATTTGGAGAAGTTAAAAAGTAAACAAAGAGCAAAATCTTCACAGAAGGGTGAACCACATGAACCCTCCAAACTCTACCCTCATTATTCAGCTACTCTCCTTCAGGGTAGAGACATACTTGCTGTTTGGCCATACATTCAGTTAGACAGCTGGCTGTGTCATGAATGTTACTGTTCACATACTTGCCTATGTGCTACATGTTTTCCTGGAGGCTTCCTCTATAGGACAGACCATTCCGTGCGTGCACAATGCATGGATATGTCAGTCATGGATTTGTTTCCATAGTAACTTTTAAATCCAGCGGTTCTGACAAGCATATTTATCACTGGGCAGCAGCAAGCACACATCATACGGATGCGGGTATTTGTACACTTGGCCACATGGTGTTTTTTCAAAACTCTCCACTGTTGTGATGCGGTTACCCTGCACTTCCCCAAGAATGTCTGTGTGTACTGCACCTTGCGTAGTTACTGTGTTAATGTCTAAGAACTTACACAACCGACACACCAAACGGATACAGGATATGTGAGGCAGCCATCAGCCAACAGCAAGTGTCTCTCTTCCCTTAGACTTATTAAACACTTACTGCCATGGATTATTCACTAACTGCTAACCAGTACTGATAAATACTCAAATGAGCATGCTTTTGTGACGCCATGCTCTTGTTTTATTCAGTACTACTAACACTGGACAGTTCTGATAAAGGTAAATATCACAATATTGTCCATGGATATCCTAATATAATCTCATATTAATTTACTTAATGATTCCATACTTCTTTAATGTTACTGCCCTATGCTAACTTATACATCTGACCTAACTTGTTTTGAACTGTTTTGTTTTGTCGTCTTCCTATGAAACTCTGTATTGAGCGGCTAATGAGCAATAAGGGGTAAAATGGGAGGGCTGAGAATTTCCTAACAGAAAACAATTCACATTTCTGAACAGCTTCCTGACAGCTGGAAATGTGCTTATATAATGTGAAACAGCTGCAAACAAGTAGTACTAAACGTGAGGGGAAGAACATGATCAAATGTGGCATGTACGCGCTGATGAATCATAAAATCAGAGGTGTGGAATTAGATTTTGGTTTCCATATGCCATGTGTTTGTTACTCCAGGCTCTTGTTATACCATGCTTTTGTTACTGAATGCTTTGGTGATGCCATGCCTGCTACTGCCTCTATTTGTGATGTCAAGCTTTTGCTGTTGCATGCTTTTGTTACTCCCTGCATATTTTGTTACTCTACTGCATGCTTATGTGCTTTGTTATGGCGTTCTTCTGTTATTGCCTTCTTCTGCTACGCCACTCTTCTGTTACTGCATGCTATTATACAGGGGTTGGACAATGAAACTGAAATGAAACCTGGTTTTAGACCACAATCATTTATTAGTATGGTGTAGGGCCTCCTTTTGCGGCCAATACAGCGTCAGTTCGTCTTGGGAATGACATATACAAGTCCTGCACAGTGGTCAGAGGGATTTTAAGCCGTTCTTCTTGCAGGATAGTGGCCAGGTCACTACGTGATGCTGGTGGAGGTTCGTCCTTCTTGGTGGTATGCTGACATTACCCTGGATACCGTGGCTCTTGATACATCACAAAGACTTGCTGTCTTGGTCACAGATGCGCCAGCAAGACGTGCACCAACAATCTGTCCTCTTTTGAACTCTGGTATGTCACCCATAATGTTGTGTGCATTGCAGTATTTTGAGCAGAACTGCTCTTACCTGCTAACTGAACCTTCACACTCTGCTCTTACTGGTGCAAAGTGCAATTAATGAAGATTGGCCACCAGGCTGGTCCAATTTAGCCATGAGACCTCCCACACTAAAATTACAGGTGTTTCAGTTTCATTGTCCAACCCCTGTAACTGTTTTTATATTACTCTATATTTTGTTACTTCATTCTTTTGTGAGTCAGTGCTTCTGCTACTCTGTGCATTTGTCACACATTGCTTTTATTCGTTCCTTATTTTACCTAAACCATGCTTTCATTACGCTATGCTTTCATTACACCAGTCTTTTCCCACACAACACCTTTGTTAGGGCATGCTTGTTACGCATGGTTGTATTACACCATACTCCTGTTGTTTCATGCTTTTCTTGTGCCATGCTTTAATTGGTGCAGAGGTCTAGGAGAGGACCAGTGTTGCAGATTGTTTAGGCATTTTCATGCTGTTCAAAACATTCTCCTACACTGGCTAGGATAAACAATACATAATACACCCACTAACATGCAGCCTCTCTAACCTCTGATCTGCTCTCTCTGCCTCTCTCTGGCTCTTTTGTTCTATCAGCAGAACGTTAAGGGAAATTTTAGAGAACAAGAACTGTAGCCGGGCTATTACAGATTAGTTTCAGAGACACATTAAAAAATCATAGCACACAGCACTGAATATGAACCCACGTCAGGATTATATAATAAGAGAGAGAGAGACAGAGACAGAGAGAGAAGTAGCCTCCTAACATCAAAGGCTTTATTAAATTAAAGTTTGATTAAATCAGTTTGTTCTCGAAATTCTAGAGGACAGAGTGTGTACGTGGGTGTGTTAGTGCATCCGTGTTTTTGGATGTGTCGCAGATGAGCTGATATGTTGTCACTTTTGTGTTGCAATAGCACAAACAGTGCCGGAGTGCTCTCTGGAGAGAGCCTATGTAAAATTTACACACTGATTAATACGATGTATTTTTTAAAACAGCAAAAAGTATGAATTGGCTGACAATGTGTAAATAGACATCTCGGGTGTTTAAGATGGTAGTAACTTCAGGCTCCTGCAGATGGCGCTGCATGAGGATGATGGAGCTATAAATACCTAAGGGGTGTGAGTGACGATTCATAGATTGAGAGGAGGTGCTACAGTGCAGTGAGTGTCTCTTCCATGTGTGGAAAATGGCTTCAAAGCAGATGTTAGTGATTGGCTAAAAGGAGTAATTGTACAGTATTTGGGCGTGCCAAAGACATTAGTGTGAAGGAAGTAGCTGAATCTGCAGAAGTATGGACGTGTGCAGTCATACGGGTCTGTCTGCAGTGGCTATCCCAGTCTACAGGAAGTTCTCCTCTGAATTGTGAGGGATGGCATCCACCAAATCTGGCCAACTGCACAATTATTTGATGCATGAGTGGCTGAACATTGATGTGGCCTAGATCCAGAAACTTGTCCAGTCCATACCAAATCTAATCACAGCTGTTATTCCAGTATTACAGGTATTAGGTATGTTTCAGACACTGGTGATTAATTTTTTTTGTCTGGTTAGCTTAAGTTAATATATCCATTGTTATTTCATGAAAGCATTATATATTATACAGTGCTCAAACCATGGGTTGTAATTCTCTACCTACAAACTAATATGTCAGTAAATTCAAGCCACAGTCTGACATGCTAGTCATGATACAACACAATCTGATACAACACTCTATACTATTGTACACAACACAATCGCTATGATTGTACATTTAATACAGTATTGTTACATCCTGAGCCTCCTATCTATCTAAGATTGCTTCTTAACCGATTTCCTTTGCTTTTCTACTTGTCTCTCTTTCCACTATGAGCCCTTCCCGGGTGGATAAAGCAGCAATGCATAAGTGTGTGGGTGCGGCACCATAGAGGGAATCATATGAGCCCGCTGTATGGCATGTGCATAAGCAGCCAGAGATGTGCACAACAGCAAAGTGAAAAAGCCATTTATGTAAATGGCTATAACTTGACCAAGGCCCTCCTGGAGTTGGATTAGTTTTACCTAAACAACTTGTGTAACATCATGTGTGGACTTTGACTGATATGGAATAAAGTTTCCTCAAATTCCCACACATAACCCATATTGAAAGGTCATAGTTTGGAAGTTTACGCCTGTGTTATGTTACAGGACCCAGTCAATAACAATAACTAGATGAACGCATCTACCAGGAGGTTACCTCATTAGCATTTGGTTAATTGAAGCATAATAAGCATTACTGAGGACACACAGTGCAAAACTGTATGATAGCGTTAGGATAGTTTGCTATGCTCCATTAATGTGCAAAAGTATTCCACCCCAAATGCAACTCATGCCGACCCAGACGTTCAATTGCACACTTGCACACACACACACAGACCACTTGGTGGGCTTCCAAATTCTCTTACCACTGATACAAACGATGGAAAAAAAAAAGAGTTGAATAGCATGAGGACTGATGCTGACCATTATATTGCATAAGCATATATTGTTCTAAACTGTGCCACTGGCACAGCTAAGTAGCTAACATTACTAAGTAGCTAACATTACTAAGTAGCTAACATTACTAAGTAGCTAAAATTAAAGTTACTACCTGAATTCAACTAAGCGACTCCACAGTTCAAGAAAACACAAGTCCAGGGGAAGCATTTTTGTGGCATCACCTAGTAGCATAAAAGTCCAGGAGATCGCCAAAAGCCTACAGCTGGTCATTGACTTAAGACCGCCCCATTCACCTTTGTTTGCCCAGGTGGTTTGCAAAGTCTCTGTGTGACAAGTTCTAAGCCATGTTTCTTTCTGGGGTTTTTTCGTGGTTTTTGAATATGTCTCTGGTGTTGCCTGCCTGTGTTTTGTCCCCTGCCTTATATCCAGATGTTGAGCATTGCAGTGCTCCAAATAAAATTACTCTGTACTTGCAAGTCAACACCTTTGTCACAAATTGGTAGACTTTATCAACTCTGCTAGGTAGCAGCATGTGAACAGTGTGAAAAAAAATGAACCCCCCGGATTTCTTTGGGGGTCTCACTATTCCAGACTGACTGCTCCCCCAACATAGTGGTGCTGATTACAGCTTCAGTGAGAGCAAAATGTTTGGTTTAACACTTCCTCTTCTGGACATGGTCTAGTTTCAATGAGTCACAATTCACTCTTTCCACTGATCTCCTGGGGAGAATTAGACAAGTTTTTAGATTTACAAATATGCTACAGTATATAGTAAAGTGTTTCAGAGGTATCGCTGGCAAACGTACAGTTGGTAGGCTACGAAAGACCACTGGGGTGGACAAACATGCTACAGCGCCACCCTTAGGCAGACCAGTAATGCAGCTCTAGACTGGTAAGAATCCCAAAGGCCGAGGCTTGCTGATCGTGGGTAATACAGCTAAATATATTGGCTCCCTGGTTTTCACACCTTGCGTGTGATAGGTGGGATGTACCTATCAGAAGTTAGCAATGACTAAATTAGAGGTAGAGATAAACCGTTAGCGGTAATAATCTGAAGCTACTAATAACCTGAAGTGGTGCTTTAGAAGAAATACAGAAGGTAGGATCTTTATCTGCATGACTGCTAGAGCTTCAGAACACCTAGATTCTGCTAGTCCACCAAACCTGATGAGTACGCCTTTAAACACAGTGCAGAAATGTTCCATCGCTGTGCACTCACACACAAACAAGCAGAGAAGAAGTGTCAGACAGAGCTGTCACCGTGGCAGACTGCCATCAGCAGTTAAACCTGCAACCCACAACACGGCCTGCAGTGAGGAAGAGGAGGAGGAAGAGTCTGTGCGCTCCTCTTACACCTCCCTGTCTGTGTTTTTGTCGTTAGAAGCATAAAAGCCAGAGTGTGAATCATTACAGAGCTCTGTGGGAGTGGCTGTCCGGAGAGAGCGTTCCGAGACATGTCCTCAATCCACTTCCAGAAATGACTGCATGGAAAGGTTCAATGACACATGGAACACCATTACCAGGACGACTAAAGCAGCTCTCCCTGCTGACCGATGAAGAAGTAAGCCCTTTAAATCACATGCACAGACAATGCAAGGAGAGAGAGAGAGAGAGAGAGAGAGAGAGAGAGAGAGAGAGAAACCAACAAGAGAGTGGCACAAGAGATTTTAAAAAATGAGGATTTGGATAAGGGACAAAAATGGGTTGGCAAGAGAGAAAGAAAGAAGGAAAGAGAAAAGGGAAATGGGAGGAAGTAACAAGATAGAGGAAAGGAGACCATGAGAAAATTAAAAGATAGAAAAAGAGAGAAATCAAAAGAGAGAAAATGTATGAGGACAGCAACAAGAGAGGGAACAAAAGAAGAGCAGAAACAAAAAAAAATAAAATAAAAAGGATGAAAGAAAGTGAGCAACTGATAGAGAGAGAGGAAGAAAAAGAAAATGAGAGAAACCAGAGAGTAGCAATAAAGAAACAACACAGAATGAGAGAAAACAGTAGGGGCAGGGGTAAAAGAGAGAGAATGACAGAGAAAGAGATGAGAGAAAGTGACAAAAGAGAGTGAGAAGAGAGCAGCAAGAGAGTGATGAAAGTAGAGAGAAGAGAGACTGAATGAGAGAAAAAGAGAGTAACGAAAGAGTCAAAGAAAGGAAATAAGTAAGCAGAGAGAGAAAGAGAGAATATGAAGGAGCAGAAACTGGTAGCTATTCATTACCTTTATCTGAGGGCAGAGAGGATTAAAGAGGAAGCATTAGTTTCACACTGACCAATCAGCCGTGCTGTAGCTGCGCCTGCAGCTTCAGAGGAGCCATAAATTCTCTTATACTGAGGACCAATATCAGGTAATACCTGCAGCCATCAGAGCCGGAGCAGCATACGACAGATAAATTCTCTTATACTGAGGACCAATGATCAGGTAATACAGAGAGAGAGACCGCAGAGAAACCAGAGAAACCAAGAATAGAGACAGCAAGCAGCCGAGAGCCCAGCAGAGAGACGACAGCAGAGAAGACTGATTACACAGAGAGAGAGAGAGAGAGAGAGAGAGAGAGAGAGAGAGAGAGAGAGAGAGAGAGAGAGAGACAGAGAGAGAGACAGAGAGAGAGAGAGAGAGAGAGACAGAGAGAGAGAGAGAGAGAGAGAGAGAGAGAGAGAGAGAGAGAGAGAGAGAGAGAGAGAGAGAGAGAGAGAGAGAGAGAGCACACTGTGTAATAGTGAGAAAGAGGCCTTTGCTACCTTTACATATATTAAGCTTTCATTCCAAAACAAATGTAAGCAGTAAAACATAAAAACGTACAACAGGAGCCGAGATCTGGTGAGCTGGTGTTAATCAGCCAAACCAAATACTGGATGTTACACATTGTTTATTTGGACTGACAATACATGAAGTAGAGTACATGATGATATCTGGCACACTAAGCCCCCAATTTTCCCTCTGTGTAATTTTCACATACCTTCAACAGCACCACAAATTTACTGACCAGGCATGGCTGATGTATCGACGGCGTCTCAGCAATTGGAACCATCAAAAGTAGCTGAAATTGGGCTTCACCTGGGCTACCAACATTCGAGTTGTAAGCAGATGCACTCCAAGTTTCAGCTTTGGAATGAAGCGATGAAACTCTTTGTGCTGCTTTTTCACTTTTCCCAAATAGACAATAGCCCAGGGTCAATGTTTTCCCATTCTGTGAGGAGCAAACTCTTTTATTCCATTTGTTTTCATCATATGTGCCGCTGCATCTCCAAACTGATTTATGGGAATCCAAGCTGTGAGTGAAGGCACTCAGGGAGTGTCAGAGCCTCAGAATGAGGCAGAGAAACTGTTCTTTGCTTTTCCAAACTGAAAAGCATCCTGCACAATGTGACAGCTTCCTGTTTTTGTGAGAAGCGAAGGATATCCTTTTGATTCTGCCTTTCATTTGTCGTTTGTTTGGTGGCATTTGGTCCAGTTTGTTCTCTGTATATTGTCTTCCCCATCATTCGCCAGTAGATTTTCTTGTGCCCAGCATCTGCATCTTAACTGCCTGTAAAAGCAGCATCAGCACATAAACTGTACATCTGGAGTTTGAAATGGGTTTCCATGGTCGAGCAGCCAAGATCACTGCCAGACATCAGCTGCAGTTGTGTTAAGCACTGCCACTGGGCTGTGGAGCAGCAGAAGCATGTTGTCTTGAGTGATGAATCATGCTTCTCTATCTGCCAGTCTGATCTATGAATCTAGGTTTGGAGGATCCCAGGAGAACGCTACCTGCCGGAATGCAAAGGGCCAACAGTAAAGTTTAGTAGAGAGGGGAAATTGTGGGGAGAGGGGAAAAGGTGGAAAGGTGGGGGCTGGGGCTGTTTATCAGGGTTTTGGCTCCTGGTGCCTGCAAAGGCTGATGTTAATGCTACAGCATACAAAGCCATTGTAGATTATTATATGCTTCCAGCTTTGCAGCAGCAGTTTGGGGGAAGACCTTTACTTGTCCCAGGATGATCGCGCCCCTGTGCACAAAGCTTGCTTCATAAAGACATGGCTTGATGAGTTGGCCGCACAGAGCCCTGACCTCAATTTCACTGAGCACCTTCGGGATGATTTGGAATGCTGATTGCGAGCGAGGTCTTCCCATCCAACATCAGTTCTTGACCTCGCAAATGCTCTCTTGACTGAATAGGCACACGTTCTTACAGACAAACTCCATAATCTTGTAGAAAGCCTTCCCAGAGGAATGGAGGCTGTTATGTGTTATGAGGCCAGCTGTGTATTGATGCCTGTGGTTTTGGAATGGAATGGAATGGGATGGGATGGGTTACACATACATTTGGACATATAGTGGCAATCAAAAGTACAGTAACAGTCCAATTGTGTACGTTAAGGCAACTTTAAAAATAAGCTTACAAGACAGAAAATTAGTCACCTGTGAAAAACGTACCCAATAGCCTGAAATACTTCCACAAGCATCAAGAACAGCCACGATTCAATTTGATATGGACCAGTAGTCAATTGATCATCAATTGATTTGTACAAGTAGGCCACACCAATATTACAACATCAGAAGTATCAAAGTAACATCAAAGTATTGCGCCGTTGGGCCAGGTGGATGCCTTCCCTCAAAATTCTGAGGGGAGTTTTCTGTAGACTGGGATTTTTAACACTGCAGGTAGACCTATACAACCGCACATTTCCATACACCTGCAGATTCAGCTACATCCTTCACACTATGGTCTTTGGTACGTCCAAATACATTCACTCCTTTTAGCCAATCATTAACATCTGCTTTGGAGCCATTTTTATCTTATTATTTCAGTGGATTATGGTATAGTTTATGTCGCTTGAGTACCCGGAACACCCCTGAACCATCTCCTTATGGTGTTTCTTAAATAATACATTTTTAAATAACTTAGCTAATAAGTCTGTTTTAAGACTAAGAGGAGGATCTAGAGCATCTCACATAAAGCCTACATATTCTGCCTATATATATATATACAGGGGTTGGACAATGAAACTGAAACACCTGTCATTTTAGTGTGGGAGGTCTCATGGCTAAATTGGACCAGCCTGGTGGCCAATCTTCATTAATTGCACATTGCACCAGTAAGAGCAGAGTGTGAAGGTTCAGTTAGCAGGTAAGAGCACAGTTCTGCTCAAAATACTGCAATGCACACAACATTATGGGTGACATACCAGAGTTCAAAAGAGGACAGATTGCTGGTGCACGTCTTGCTGGCGCATCTGTGACCAAGACAGCAAGTCTTTGTGATGTATCAAGAGCCACGGTATCCAGGGTAATGTCAGCATACCACCAAAAAGGACGAACCTCCACCAGCATCATGTAGTGACCTGGCCACTATCCTCCAAGAAGAATGGCTTAAAATCCCTCTGACCACTGTGCAGGACGCAGTATATGTCATTCCCAAGACGAACTGACACTGTATTGGCCGCAGAAGGAGGCCCTACACCCTACTAATAAATGATTGTGGTCTAAAACCAGGTGTTTCAGTTTCATTGTCCAACCCCTGTATGTGTGTACACATATATAGTGCTGTATCTGACTGACCCAACAGCCACAATCGCAGACATTTAGCAAGCAGTGATGAACTCATAAATCATCGTGTTAGTGCCAGCACCATTGCATTGGCAGGCGGCTGCACAACGCAGGACTACATGCGCTAATGCAAACTCTATTACACTGTTACACTCCAAGTTGCTGAACTCTGACCGATCATAGAAAGCATCAAGCTTCCATTAGTCTACCATTCACACAGCTGTATTTCAGGTGGCTGGCTTTCTGGAAAAACGTACCTACCAAGTTCGACAGTTTAATTACCGCTAAGACAGAGGCACCACTAAGGTTGGCAGCTACAACTTGATTGAAGCAAAGGAGAGTAGAGTAGCCTAAAGCCACTCTGAAATAAAAGAACTGTTACTCCACTGACATAATGACCCAAGTAGTCTAGCTCAATAGCAAACTGGGATCAAGCACAGAAATCCATGATGAACTCCTGTGGAACAGCTTGGTTCATACAAACCTCTCTGAGCATAGAAACTGAAATATAAGAAGGGTAAATGTAAAGTACAAATAATACAACTCCATAGAAATATTACCCGTCAATTTAACTTAATACACATATCTGGATATAAGACTGTAGACAGGGCCTTCCTTTGGCTGTGCAGCTTTTTGCTATAGCTGACGCCAAATGTATGGCTGTCCCATTCACCAGCTCACAATACAAAATGCAAATGCCTCATCCGTTAATCAAATCATTTTATAGTAAATGTAAAATGAAAGAGCAATAACACTCGATAAGAATAATGCCTCTAGGATCTTGGTAAGGATGGAGGTGGAGTGACACCAGGCCCTTTGGATGTGTGATGCGTGACAACAAACCGTTCATCTTGGTGCTGACCACGGTGCCTCCACTCACAGATTCCTTGGTCGTCTACACCAAGAGAAAACCAGGACTCGTCACTGAAGATGACCCACTGCCATTTTGAGTCACTCCATGATGGTCTGGCAAGACACTATAGTTGACATGCCAGACTATAGCTGATATCACTGGCAACGCTGACACGAAGTTGAGGTCAGTTGTCGTAATGGTCTATGTGCATGTAGTCCTGTGGCGTGAAGTCATCTGCTAATGGTGTTAGAACTAAAATGATGACCTATGTAGGGCATCACTGCTCACTGAAGGTCCGCAGTCATGGCTGTTGGGTCAGTCAGGTACAGTGGTCAGGCCAGTGTCTGCTTACATCATATGCACCACCATTTGCATGTCAGACGAAGTTGGTTTCTTCCGGGTGCAACTATTCTTTTGATGATGACACACACTTACACACACACCTATGTATATCTATATCTATGTATCTATATCTATATATACATACACACACACACACACACACACACACACACATATATATATATATAGAATATGTAGGCTGAATATGAGATGCTCCTGTCTAGCTGCTCCTTCTAGTCTAGCATTTTGCAGTGCTGAGAGCTGTGGGAATTCATTAGTCCAGGACTACATCTCATCTGACATTCAGCAAACCAAAATAAAACGTTCACTACAAACGTTCCCAACTGGGATTTAACGAAAGAGCGCCTTAATCACTAAATTATCACATCATCAGACAATGTAGTCCATATATGAATAAGAGGGTTTATGCAGGAACGTTTCATTCCCACTAAACGCAGTGATACAGATGAGGGATCCTAATCCTGAAAAGCATTACATCCTTTACACGAGTGATACTTAAAGGCCCAGAGGACATTTATATGTTCACCCCTTGGGCAGTTGTGAGCTTTATTCTTTTATAAACTGAATAACGTTCAGCACAAATTTAAACTTAAATGTAGACTTGTGTTTGTTCTTTCATTAGGATCAGGCTTAATCAGGATCAAGATTTAGCACTGAAGTCAGCAGTGAAATGACAGTTTGACATAAAAGAGCAAAGATTAAGTTGATGAAAGATTCTAACATCCTGAGGATTTTATAAGATATATGTGGTTTAATAAAAAGTGGGCTTATATGCAGCTTTATAAAGAGAAGGCAACTGTTAATGTATGACATTACATCTAAAAATATTTGAAGTGGTCTAGGTTCTTTTTTTTATATTCGCTCAGTGTAAATGATGTATGACTACAGAAATGCACAATAAAATTATCACAGGCCATGATCGGAAAATAACTTAAACCCCAGAATTAGGGAGCACATTTACAGTATGAGAGTTCCACAGGGCTCAGTTTTCGGTCCAATTTTTTTTTTTTACAATTAATGATATATTAAACAATCTCCTGTATCCAAAATCATGATAATTTAGGATATTGTGGTTAAATGAACTACAGCCTTTCCATAAATGACTATACATGTACAACATCTTGTCAGTAGGGAATATAAGGGAACGTTTCTTCTTCCTGACAGTGGACACACAAGGTCAGGAGAGGCCAGAGGAGCACCTGTCAATCATCTGAAATTAATCCGGAATTAATTCTTTGGATTTTGACCCAGTTTAGCATTATATGTCAGTAATATAGTAATTAGTGATGATACAGTCTTGAAATCACAAAACATGAAAATTTATTATTTTAATATTGGTGAATGAAAACTGCATTATTCCATGTAAGCTTTTATGTCGGACAGCTCAGTTCTCCTCATTGTTCAAAGCTCTGCTTCAGTGTTTGAGACTGCTTTAAGGACACGCTACTAGTGATTCTCTGGGCCACTCATCTATGCGGAAGGCACCGATTTGGGTATGAATTCATTCTTGCAGACCACATACACCCATACATGCTGACTGTCTTCCCTGGGTGGATGGAATCTTCCAGCAAAACAATGCAACATGTCACACAGCTAGGAATGTCCAGCACTGGTTGGAAGAGCAGGACCAAGACTTCCAAGTACTTCCCTGGCTCTGCTTATTCCTAAGACTGGAATCCAATAGAACATTTGTGGGACCACCTTGATCATTGTGTTCGTTCTGTGGATCCTCCCCCATGCACATCCCAGCAGCTATGGGATGCACTGCAGTCAGCATGGCTCCAGACACCTGTGACAACCTACAAGGACCATACTGAGTCATTCCCACCCTGTCTAGCTGCTGTCCATGCTGCACACGGCGGGTTACTCTGGATAATAGTTGATGGTCATAATAATGTGACTTCAGGTTGTTATTATAAGCAATACACCAATATGGGACCAACATGCTGATATTCAATACTGGCTGATGCCAGCACATTTCTAAAATATAGAAACTGGGACTAGATCAGCATCTCAGAGAAACATAACTCTTCTGGATAGGATTACAAATGATGTACAATGAAATGCAGACCTTATAGCACAGTAACCCAGCATGATCCAAACATTCTTCTCTTTCAGAACACAATAAATACATCATCAAATATCAGCTGGCAGTAATATGACTCCAATAAGAACTGTGATGTTATAGTGTAGCCATATCACCTACATCACCTCTTGTTTTATAAGGTCACTATAAAGACGCAATACTTTGCAAACATTTGTTCTAAAATGAGTAAGATTCGTCTGAACCAAATCATTTAAGCAATTAACTATTAGTAGATCTGCAGGATGTGAACAACATATTATGTGATTATCCCACATATTTCAGTCACCAGCTAAAGGCAGAACACCAATACTGGCACGTACATGTGCCATAGAAGTGCATAGAATTCTCTTCAAATGAAAGGGAAAAGACCTCACTAGATAGACAAGTGCAATTCTCCTGATCCATCATTAACGCTTTCGTATACAGTTCTTCATGTTCTATGTTAATGTAATGTCTATGTTCCATGTCCATGTTAATGTAATCGTGTAAAGGTAAAATATAAAATACTAGGTCATTCTTTTAGTATGATCCAAACTATACTACACTGAACTGCCCAACAGGTAAGTTAGAGCAGTGATTCCCAACCCTGGTCCTGGACAGCACACGTTGGTGCATTTCCTGCTTCCACCACACCTGCTTCAACTCATCAGCTCATTAACAAGCCCTTTCAGAGCTGCAGGGGGTGTGATAAAGCAGGCAGTCACTAAAACCAGGGCTGAGAAACACTGAGTCAGAGTTACAACTTCCAATATGTTGCGCAACTGCTTTAGCTAACATGACTAGCTTATAGCTTAACTTAGCCATTGTAATATGACATGTTCTCCAAGTACCCGGATGTTGTATAAGATTAAAAATCAGTAGACACGTTTTAGAATTTTAAAGAATTCTACCAAAAATTCTACATTTCTGCACAATGAAACTATTAATATGTAAACAGAGACATTTACCCTACGATCACACTAGCAAGCAACAGAGCGTCAAGAGGCCAGTCATTTCCTAAGGGGGTACTACTGTATATAGTTGAAATGACAAATAAAACCACTTGAACTTGAACCCCGAGTTTTGCTTTGTGTATGCGTTCGAGGCCAATAACGTTGTCCTGTTTGGAAACCTAACTGCTTAAATTCATGGCTAGCTTAATTGGCTGGTTAGCTAACTTAGCCAATTAAGCTAGCCATGAATTTAATCAGTTCAAGTGGTTTTATTTGTCATTTCAACTATATACAGTGGTGTACAGTACACAGTGAAACGAAATAACGTTCCTCCAGGAGCATGGTGCTACATCTAACAATAGACTACACAATACAATACAACATAAAGTGCACGTGTGCAAGTGCACAAGACAATATACTATAAATACACACAACCATTTACAAGACAAACAATAAATACAGGGGAGGGGAACTTGGCCCCTTAGTAGTGGGAGCAGTAAGGTGCAGTTGTGTGTATTTGGTATAAATGTAAACATTAGACACTGTAAACACTGTATTTGAATTTAGCAGCAGTACTAAGGTTATCCAGTTGGTGGAACAATAGCAGTAGACAGTTTTTGTTTTTTTTAATGAAAAAGGAAAAAGGTGGTTTGTGTGTGTGAGAGTGTCTTTTCAGTTCAGTCACTAATGTGTTTGTTTGTTCAGACCAGACTGGTTGTTAAGGAGTCTGATGGCTTGGGGAAAGAAGCTGTTGCACAGTCTAGATGTGAGGGCTTGGTGATGTTGGTGACTTGCTAGCGTGAACATAGGATTGGCATGAAACGAAATTAAATGATTTATTTTAGAGAAACTCGAACTTACAGTGTTGTTCACACTGGTGGTGATGGGAACCAGATAGCTAAAGGGTTTAATGCCTCTGAAAATCCCCATACGGAAGTTAATATGAAATAGAATGAAGGAGGACATTGCCGAGGACATTGTTTTACAGTAGTAGAGAAGGTTTTGACCTAAAATGTATTCTTACCGTCCACTGCACACTGCAGTTTTTTAAATAAAGTTTTTTTAGATAAAGAAATCTGAGTCATTCTGATTTACTGCAGTAAACCATTTCTTTAAATTTTACTTTCAGGTTCATTTTCATTCCACCCATGTGTTGAAGCGCATGTCATTTAAAAATCAGCTACTCTCTGTTGCATCACTCACTGCATAGTTCCAGACTGCCTCTGGAAGCAACATCAGAACAGGAACTATGTGTGGGGAGCTTCATAAAATGAGTTTGCATGGCCAAGAAGCTGCACACAAAGATTACACAACAATGACCACTATGTGCACTGCCAGGTATCAGCTGAAGTGAAGAAAAGCAGACCACCACCAGGGCAGTGAAAATGTGTTCTCAGGAGTGATGAATTGCGCTTCACTATCTGGCATGGATGAATCCGAGCTTGGTAGATGTCAGGAGAACCTACCTACAAGTATGTATTGTGCCAGCAGTTTGGTGGAGGATGGAAAATGGGGTCTGGGGCTGTTTTTCAGGGTTTGGGCCATCTGGTTCCAGTGTAAGGTGACGTTAATGCTACAGCATAAGTAAGACATTTTAGACCATATAGACTTACCGCTTTGTGGGAGCAGTTTGGAGAAGATTAGTTTACTGGTCCATGAAGACAAGGTGTGGGGGAACTCAGTGTAGTGGCCTGCACAGTGTGTAGACTCCTGACCTCTACACCCTCCCGAAAATCTGTAAACTGAACTGGAATGTGGCTTGTCAGGCAGTTGTTTTTGTCCAACATCAGTGCCTGAACTGACAAATACTCTTCTGACTGAATGAGCACAAGTATCCATGCCATGATGCTAGCCAGTTGTCTATAACTTTTGGTCACTGCTAGCGAGATTAGCATGTTTAGCTAGGCTATTCCTTTAAGAGCGTGAAAGCTCCAGAGCTGGGACAGCGGGGGTTAGGACGTTTGGTCCCTAACCTTGTGTTGCGAGGGAGAAAACGAGTAGACAGAACATTGCAGACTGCAGCTCAATCCCAATCCCCATCACCACACTGCCCCCTGCTGCCCATGAGAGGAGCAGCATAATGGCACAGTGGCATCGCTCATGGTCTGAATTCCCTCACTGCTGAATTATTCATGAGGGGTGAGTTTTCAAATCACAGCCAGAAGGCCAGAGTGTCAGAGCGAGTGTATTGTACAGTACAGCAGAGTGGAGCTACCTCAGCCTGATAGAGTGCCATCTAATCGCCTCTGCAGGAAAACCGACCGTACAGCACTGCAGGGAATGAACTCTCTGACATACAGACAGATACAAGCACTTACAGCTCCAATCACAAGCGGCTGCACCTGCCAGCTCAGTGTGTTTAGTATTTCTGCAACGGAGGTTGTTTGGATAATAGCAACAGCAGAGCCTGTAAAACAGCTATATCATATTCAGCACAACAACTGGACTGTGTATTCAGAGGGTTGGGATTTCTTCTTTTGGTGTCAAGTGAGGAGAGGAGAGCGCTCCGGATATGATGTTAGTTTAGCGAGTTCTGGTTCCAGAATGTGGTCCAGAGTGCAGTCTACAGGTACAAACTTTAAAGAGGTTTTATACCATTGATATTATACCACCTGTCATAAATATCTCAATTCCATGTTCTGTTCATAGTGAGACAACTCCTCCCAGGGCTTAACAAAAGATCGAAGGTGTCATGCCTGCTGGCTCTCCTTCCACCCACTATCTCCCGGACTCCATTTCCCACCACCCGATGATGTCTCTCTCACGTGTCCGCCATCTCCCAATCCCGTTCCGTTTCCTAGAATCTGAATCACCAGTGTATTAATTTCACCTGTAGTTAATTTAGTCAGTAATTTTCTCTCTGCTATTACACGTCTGCTACTCTGGTTTTGACATTGTTCTGTTTTGCTGATTTACTCTTTTGTCTTTGCTCTTTCTGGTATCTTTGCTCTTCTGATTGTTTGCCTGGTTTTGACGCCCGCTTGTTTCTTTACTCTGACTCTGTCTTTGTCCTTCTGTTATATCCGCTTTGCTCTTGTTGCTAGTGGCTGATTAGAAATCTGTTAAATTAACCTCACCTTGATTTTAGCTCAGCACTCGTCACAATCTGTTTGTCCATTAACACAGAAGGAAGACAAGAACACATCTCAGGGCTCTATTCTGGGGTGCAATTCTTTCCAGAGGTTAAAGGTCAAAGGAAGATAAGAAAATGCATAGAATTAATAGGGGGGAAAATAGGGGGGGAAAAAACAAGTTTACAACAGAATGTAATGAAAACAGAACCTTTTAAAAGATATTACTCAGAATACAGTTACAGAAATACCCACTGAATAATAAAAGCATGCAAACGCCTTTAAAAGCAACACCTTCAATGCTCATGTAGCAAACACGCTCACTAACCAAACTCAACCAATGACTTCTACAGGGGTTGGACAATGAAACTGAAACACCTGTCATTTTAGTGTGGGAGGTTTAATGGCTAAATTGGACCAGCCTGGTGGTCAATCTTCATTAATTGCACATTGCACCAGTAAGAGCAGAGTGTGAAGGTTCAGTTAGCAGGTAAGAGCACAGTTCTGCTCAAAATACTGCAATGCACACAACATTATGGGTGACATACCAGAGTTCAGAAGAGGACAAACTGTTGGTGCACGTCTTGCTGGCGCATCTGTGACCAAGACAGCAAGTCTTTGTGATGTATCAAGAGCCACGGTATCCAGGGTAATGTCAGCATACCACCAAGAAGGACGAACCACATCCAACAGGATTAACTGTGGACGCAAGAGGAAGCTGTCTGAAAGGGATGTTCGGGTGCTAACCCGGATTGTATCCAAAAAACATAAAACCACGGCTGCCCAAATCACGCTGTATTGGCCGCAAAAGGAGGCCCTACACAATACTAATAAGTGATTGTGGTCTAAAACCAGGTGTTTCAGTTTCATTGTCCAACCCCTGTATATACTGAAACTGCGTGTGTTAAAGCATGTCCCTCGACCCAGCTATATGCTTCAGTAGGGGGCACACTTTATGACCTGGAAAGACCTGAAAAAAATTGGACTTCAACAAAAGTTCATTTCCTCCCCGTCACCTTTATTACACACCAACATTCATGAAAATAACAGTCCCCACCTTTACTTTGTGATGTGTTAGGAGGACCTTACATCAACACACTGCTGCTAAAGTCTGAGCAGACTGAGAAATAAATGTCTTGAGGTGGTAAAGTCTTCTGAGGGATGCTCCAACAAGACACATTCATAAATGACTGAGCCTAACGTTTTCTCTAAGTCTAAAACACTGTCCCACAATACCTGAATACACAGGCATGATGTCCAACTGTGTTCAAGAGCCTATAATATCCATATTAAAACCACAATTCACCCGGTTCTAACACATTTACCTGAGGGCCTATACTTCTGGAATGAGTTAGAGAAAGTTATTATTATTATTATTATTATTATTATTATTATTATTATGCAGTGCTCTACAAACCCCAGCAATCTCTCCTATGCGAAATGCATTACAAAAATACAACCTGGGAAAGTGATAGCGCCTGGTCGCATGATGGAAAGACAAGCTAGTGGTGAGAGTGCTGTACTCTGGGCAATGTTCTGCAGGGCACCTCTGGGTCCAAACATTCATGTGGTCATACCAGAACGTCAGTGCAGAAAAGGAACACTGCTTCACAGTATTCCCTGATGACAGTGCCTTCTTTGAGAAGGATACTACAATCCAGACAATGTCCAAGAATGGTTTTAAAAGACATGATGAAGTGCTCAGGGTGTTGCCCTGTTCTCCAAATGCTCCAGATCTCAATCCAATCAAGCTTCTGCTGGATGTGCTTGATTGCAATCCCAATCCCCAAGTGCTCTGCCTTACGACCTCAAAGATCTGCTGAACGTCTCAGTGGTAGATACCTCATGGCACCATGCATTGCCAGGTTGGAGCCATTTTGGTGAATCAAATCAATCAATATCCATCAATATTTATTTGTATAGTGTTTTTTATAACTTTTTATATTGTCTCAAAGCAGCTTTACAGAAAAGTGGTTTATATAAAGAAACTTTCTGGGCGATATTTAGATATTTAAAACCTAGTATGCACGTGTATATATATATATGTATCATCATTGCTAATTGCTAATTGCTAATCACTGGCCTCCCACTCAGTGCTTGCCACCAGGAAATCAGCGTATACTATGAGAGGCCATCTTCATGCCAGCCTTGCATGGAATCTAGAAATGCCAGTGCCACAGAGGGCCCATCAGACCGTCTCCTCCACAACAGGCCCTCCATACTCAGCTCGCTACCTACACCAACACCAGCTTCTCGTGCCTTGTCGCCTGCCCCAGCACCTTGTACCTCTACAGAAGACTCTGTTATGTTATTGGTTATTGGTCGTTGCTCGACCTAACGCTGCACACTGCTCGATACGTGCACTGAATGTTTGATCCAAATTACTAACAAGGTTAATTATATTACAGGTAGGCCAATGTAGTGTTAGGAGTCTAGCCCAAGGACTCTTATTGGTGTAGCACAGCAAAATCACCCAGACCAGGAATTGAAGCCCAGTCTCCCACATGGTGTGGTAGCTCAATGAAATCCGTTGCACCACACCAACCGTCCACCAACTGTGTTGTGCCTAACTATGCTCAAATCAAATTTACAGAAATCAATATGCAATAACGCTCTGCTGAGGCAGTCCACCTGCAAGACAAAACTGTTTCTAGTTATCAGTTTAGCCCAGGTGGATCCAGTTTCTCAGGAAGAAAAAAAAAACCCATCTCTGTAGGCTACATTTAAACATAAGGCCCATATAGGAGCCCATAAAGGCTAGCCTACTTAATTAAAGAAGAAGTGAGGAGACACCAGCAACAGCGTCCACTGAATGTTTTATCCAAATGATGCTCATTAAATACAGACAGTAGTCTAAGTCTAGATTGCTGAGAAAGTAACACTAGTCTTAGACAGAACAAAAGAATAAATGGCCAGTTGTCCAAATAGCCAAGGATGCTGACTGCATACCAGCCACGTAGCCAGGACTGTAGCCCAAAGAGCCTGCTCACAACCCTTCCTGTAGGTGGGGAGAGGTCCGGAGATGACTGGCATTCGTCGCTTTCCTGGTGGTATCCAGCAGCGTCTGGTAGTGCTCCTTCAGGACTTCGCTATGCGAAGCAGAGAGGTCATTGGTCCCAACATGGATGATCACGGTCCTGAAGGCGTTTTACTTGCAAAGGGATGAAAGAGAGACGGCTGGCTATGTCGAGAACACAAGCACCTGGAAAGCAAGCAACAGCAGCATTACCATCAACACCATTTAGCTTAACGTGACGGACAATAGAACTACCAATAACATAAACAGTCTTCTGTAGAGGTCCAAGGTGCTGGGGCGGGTGACGAGGCCCGAGAAGCTGGTGTTGGTGTAGGCAGCAAGCTGAGTGTGGGGAACCGGTTGTGGTTGGTGAAAGACAGCTGAGGTGGAGGAGACGGTCTGGTGGGCCCTCTGTGGCACTGGCATTTCTAGATTCCATGAAGATGGCCTCTTATAGTGAATGCTGAGTTCCGGGTGGTGCAAGCACTGAGTGGGAGGCCAATGATTAGCAAACAACACACTGCTCGATTTGACGCTGGTCGCTGCTCGATCTGACGCTGCACGCCGCATGCACTGAATGTTTGATCCAAATGATGCCCATTACATACAGATAGTAGTCTAAGTCTAACTGAGACAATAACACTAGTCTTGGACAGAACAAAGCTCGTGTGAACAATGTCACCTGTGAAGAATTAGGGCTATATCTGGGGCATAGCTCAAACCCACAGGTCCTCAAACCTAGTCCTAGACTGCATGGCTTTTCATTTTTGTACTGCCCAAATCAGGATGTGGAAACCTGACAGATATATTGGCTTGCCTTCTTGATCAAAGCATTCTATTCACCTGCTTCAGGTGACCCAAATGTGGATAAAGTGCAAGCATTCCCACTTCTCAGGTAAACCCTCTCGGAAGGATTTAAAAGTCATTAAATTCCGGTTTGTGCTTATTCCCTATTAGCATTTCCGACTCAGCGCTGCTGTTCAGCTTGACATTCTCTGGTGCCCTTTCTAATTCTGTGGTGATGAATGGAGCTGTAAAAAGAGTGCAAAGCTGATGATTCGACTGATCCTGGAGCAGCTGCGGGCCTGCTGAATCGTGCGCAGGTACATGGACTAAACAGATGCTTAATAAGGTCGAGCATTGTTTCTCCGAAAAACAAACAAGGCCTGAGAAATGTGTTCACGAATGCTGATTCAGCGGCCACTTCAGGCTGCGGCCTAGATTAGCACCACAGACTTGTTGCATTAACTGCATTGAATGCAGGAATGCATTAGCCAACATGTATGCCACGGCGAAATGAAGGCCAGGTCTTAGAGGCAGTCTTAAAGGACAACAAGCAATATGATTACCAGAGACGCTATCTGGAACCCTGAAGGCGATTCCTGAATCTTTTGAACATACAGAAACATGAAATGAATACATCTGATAGCTGTTCTCATCCAGAGCAAAAGTGTAGAGGAACGTGAATGTTGCGTAAGGAGTCTTTCCCAAGCCACATATTTGGCCCCCAGCTCTGTGGAGGGCAACGGTATTACCTACTACTGTATAGCGGTGGCAATGCCAGTCATTCATCTATAAGCCACTTATCCTTATGGTTTGTAGGGGCTGCTGGAGCCTATCCCAGTGCAGGATTGGGCAGAAGGCAGGAAACACCCTAGACAGGCCACCAGTCCATTCCAGGGCAAACACACACACACACACACGCACAAACGCACACACACATGCACGCACACACACGCACACACAAACACACACACGCACGCACACGCCCGCACAAACACACACAAACACGCACATACAAACACACACACACACACGCACGCGCACACACAATCGCGCACGCACACACACGCCACACACAAACACGCACACACAAACGCGCACACACAAACGCGCACACACAAACGCGCACACACACACAAACACACACGCACGCGCACACACGCACACCTAAGGGGGCAATTTAGTATCTCCAATTTACTGCATGTCTTTGGCCAGTGGGAATAAACCAGTGCACCCGGAGGAGACCCCCACAGACACAGGGAGAACATGCAAACTCCACACAAAAAGTACCCCACTCAGGAGTCACACCTAGGTCCTTCTTGCTGTGAGGCAACAGCGCTACCCACCGCACCACCACACCACCTGCAATTTAATTTAATTTAATTCAATGTTTTTGGATTTTACTTCAAACAGCACTCACTAATAGAGAAACTAGCTGCCACTGAGAGGAACCAAGATTCCAAATTCATCTCTCACTGGGCAGCACTGGGCTCAGGGTGTACACAGTCCCTGAAAACATCATCTCAGAATCAGGTGTGTGGGGAAGGGGGAGGAGCTTATATTATTTCCTTTCTTTCTGCACTCAAACACAGTCACCCCTATATATAAATGAACATTTACATTTACGGCATTTAGCTGACGCTCTTATCCAGAGCGACTTACAAGGTTAATCATTTTACAGGTAAGCCAATGTAGTGTTAGGAGTCTTGCCCAAGGACTCTTATTGGTGTAGCACAGCGTAGTCACCCAGATACCCAGACAAGGAATCAAACCCCAATCTCCCTTATGGAATGGTAGCTTCCTGGTGGTTAGCCGCTGTGCCACACCAACCACCATATCACTGCTGTCAAAACCTCACTTGTCTAACATACTAACCTCACAGGAGCAGGGAATAACTTAAAGCAAGTCGGTGGAACCAGACTTTTATCCTGAGTCTATTTGGTCACCTCTTTTGTTCCATTCTTCATGAATGATGTCAAACAGGGAACCAACATAAACAGACATACAAGATTTTGTTCTGACAGCAGCGATATGCACCATGGTGGAGAGCATGGCCTGGGCCACCTTACAGGCGATTCTTTAGGTGCAGCAACATGACTGTTCACTATGAATCTTATAAACAATGGCATGATGTGATTCAATGCTTTAAAAGTTTAAAGGCATTTAAAAACAAACAGATAAACAAATAAGCAAACAAAAAAAGCAACAGGTGTGAATGTGAATGATAATTAATAGTGTATTCACTGGGTAAGTTGTTATTTGTTTATGCTTTATTATCACACGGTATACTTGATCTAGCAATGGAGTGTTTGATTTTTTTTTTTTTTTTACAGAACCTTTTAAAATATCATCATTTTGATTATTTCATGATTTCTCATGGCTGAGGCTGTTATATTAGAAACCCTTCAAATAGAGATATTATAACAAAAAAAGAACAATATATATTAAAATACATTTCCAAAAGAACTCAGTGGCTGATTTGAAGGCCTCTAGACTACTGTGAGGAGGCGCACTGTGCTTTTTTAACACCTAAGAGCAGCCTATCTTTCTGTGCCAAGGAAAAAAAACGCAATAGCGGGAGGCTCTTCAGATTGGCCCCCTGCTATCAGAATGACAGAAACATCGCCTCCTCTGCGGTGATTGGAGAACTCTCTCTCCCTTGCTTGCTCACTCTCTCTCCCTCTCAGTCATCATTCGAGGGCTTCACCTTCCTCCATAACTCACTGGAGCAAGTCAAGGATACTGATTATCACCATCACTTTCCCCCCGCTCTCACTGGACCGCTGCCGCATGCAATTTATCAAAATGATAGCATCTCAGGGAGGAAAGCTAAACGCCGCTCTGCTCATCAGATCACTGCATGCAGGGGACGGACAGACTGGCTGCCTGTCTGGACTACCCAGGGCTAGCTACAGTACACTGCCATCAGTACACTCTACTCATTCACATTTGCTAATTATGCGACCTGCATGATTGGCATAATTAGTATAATTGGTTGCTTTTGCACCATGACATCCATAATAAAGCAAGAAGCACTGTGTATTAGTTCCCCCCTGTCGCATGTTTATAAGGTCCATTCAGTGTAACTTGTACCTGAACTTTCAGGCTGTTTATTCAGGTACACCTGCTACATAGGTGGACTTTAACACCTTAATGTACGATAAGAAACAGAAGCCACGCATTTGCATAACATTTGCATAGAAAACGCCAAATAAACAAACACTACTCCTCACTGTTATTACCAAACACCAAATAAACAAACATTACTCCTCACTGTTATTACCAAACACCAAATAAACAAACACTACTCCTCACTGTTATTACCAAACACCAAATAAACAAACATTACTCCTCACTGTTATTACCAAACACCAAATAAACAAACACTACTCCTCACTGTTATTACCAAATGCCAAATAAACAAACATTACTCCTCACTGTTATTACCAAATGCCAAATAAACAAACATTACTCCTCACTGTTATTACCAAATGCCAAATAAACAAACATTACTCCTCACTGTTATTACCAAACGCCAAATAAACAAACATTACTCCTCACTGTTATTACCAAACGCCAAATAAACAAACACTACTCCTCACTGTTATTACCAAACGCCAAATAAACAAACACTACTCCTCACTGTTATTACCAAACGCCAAATAAACAAACACTACTCCTCACTGTTATTACCAAACACCAAATAAACAAACACTACTCCTTACTGTTATTACCAAATGCCAAATAAACAAACATTACTCCTCACTGTTATTACCAAATGCCAAATAAACAAACATTACTCCTCACTGTTATTACCAAACGCCAAATAAACAAACACTACTCCTCACTGTTATTACCAAACGCCAAATAAACAAACACTACTCCTCACTGTTATTACCAAATGCCAAATAAACAAACACTACTCCTCACTGTTATTACCAAACACCAAACAAACAAACAAACATTACTCCTTACTGTTATTACCAAATGCCAAATAAACAAACATTACTCCTCACTGTTATTACCAAACGCCAAATAAACAAACACTACTCCTCACTGTTATTACCAAACGCCAAATAAACAAACACTACTCCTCACTGTTATTACCAAACACCAAATAAACAAACACTACTCCTCACTGTTATTACCAAACACCAAATAAACAAACACTACTCCTCACTGTTATTACCAAACACCAAATAAACAAACACTACTCCTCACTGTTATTACCAAACACCAAATAAACAAACATCACTCCTCACTGTTATTACTAAACACCAAATAAACAAACACTACTCCTCACTGTTATTACTAAACACCTAATAAACAATCATCACTCCTCACTGTTATTACCAAATGTCAAATAAACAAACATTACTCCTCACTGTTATTACCAAACACCAAATAAACAAACATTACTCCTCACTGTTATTACCAAACGCCAAATAAACAAACACTACTCCTCACTGTTATTACCAAACGCCAAATAAACAAACACTACTCCTCACTGTTATTACCAAATGCCAAATAAACAAACATTACTCCTCACTGTTATTACCAAACACCAAATAAACAAACACTACTCCTCACTGTTATTACCAAATGCCAAATAAACAAACATTACTCCTCACTGTTATTACCAAATGCCAAATAAACAAACATTACTCCTCACTGTTATTACCAAATGCCAAATAAACAAACATTACTCCTCACTGTTATTACCAAATGCCAAATAAACAAACATTACTCCTCACTGTTATTACCAAACGCCAAATAAACAAACACTACTCCTCACTGTTATTACCAAACGCCAAATAAACAAACACTACTCCTCACTGTTATTACCAAACGCCAAATAAACAAACACTACTCTTCACTGTTATTACCAAACGCCAAATAAACAAACACTACTCCCAAACACTACTCCTTACTGTTATTACCAAATGCCAAATAAACAAACATTACTCCTCACTGTTATTACCAAACACCAAATAAACAAACACTACTCCTCACTGTTATTACCAAATGCCAAATAA
Source organism: Prochilodus magdalenae (assembly GCA_024036415.1). Taxonomy (NCBI): domain Eukaryota; kingdom Metazoa; phylum Chordata; class Actinopteri; order Characiformes; family Prochilodontidae; genus Prochilodus; species Prochilodus magdalenae. Next base: position 374,635 of record JAMWET010000986.1, read on the forward strand.
ACAAACACTACTCCTCACTGTTATTACCAAACACCAAACAAACAAACAAACATTACTCCTCACTGTTATTACCAAACGCCAAATAAACAAACACTACTCCTCACTGTTATTACCAAACGCCAAATAAACAAACACTACTCCTCATTGTTATTACCAAACACCAAACAAACAAACAAACATTACTCCTTACTGTTATTACCAAACGCCAAATAAACAAACACCACTCCTCACTATTATTACCAAACATCCAACAAACAAACACTACTCCTCACTGTTATTACCAAACGCCAAATAAACAAACATCACTCCTCACTGTTATTACCAAACACCAAATAAACAAACACTACTCCTCACTGTTATTACCAAACACCAAATAAACAAACAAACATTACTCCTTACTGTTATTACCAAACGCCAAATAAACAAACATTATTCCTCACTGTTATTACCAAACACCAAATAAACAAACATTATTCCTCACTGTTATTACCAAACACCAAATAAACAAACACTGCTCTTCACTGTTATTACCAAACACCAAATAAACAAACACTACTCCTCACTGTTATTACCAAACACCAAATAAACAAACACTACTCCTCACTGTTATTACCAAACACCAAATAAACAAACACTACTAAAAAAACAACAACGAGAGAAATGTACTTTTTCTTGTGGCTAGATGGATTTAATTCTTTAAGTGAAGCATGTTGTGAAACATTGCAGAGTCCAAATCTAAAAATCATGTCAGTTTGAATCAGGTTTTCCCAGTTCAGTTGGGACACTGCAGACCAGTTGGTGACGAGTACAACTTTGTGCTACAGCATCATTAAAATTCTCCTGACACCCTCAAGAACAGTTCAAAGGCTGCTTGACACGGGAGTAAAGAGTGTTGTTTTCCTATTAACATCACCTGAAAGCAAGTGCGTGGGCCAAACACAGAGCTTCAGTGTCAGAGGATGTTACAGCTGCGTATTCAGAGGTGTATGTGTGTAATGAAAGTGAACAGAGGTGCCTCCCCAGGCTGCTCTGAGCGTTCTCACCTGCTGAAGAATTACAAAATAACCTCTTCAGGTTGCATTTCAGGAAAAAGACAGCTTGATTAAAGCAGCGAGGTATATAGAGTATAAATGTGACTTCTGTTCAGGGGGCATTAGCTGGACTACTTGCATTACCTTGAGTGAGTGAAATGAGTTTAACGACTGAACATGGGGAAGAATAGCAACTGGTTTCCATTTACTCACATGTACTCAAATCAAATATGGATGGATTTGTACTGCAAATGAAACAAAGAGGTGGCTGGTGTTCTCAGAACCATACAGTGACCAACCAGGAGTCCTTGAACTTGAACCATGAAAAGCAGAAAAAGCAAGCAACCTCTGAACTTCAGAGGCATGGAAAAATGCAGATGCTTATTTCCAGATGCTTAGTGTTCCATCTAAGAATGTTTCCTAGCTAGTACAAGATGGTTAGAGTCTAAAACACGGTTTGAGCTCAGACGCTGCCCGAACAAGGGCCAGTGCTGATACCTAGAAAGAAGAGTTAAGAAGTGCACTAACTAGAAATCCCAAGCCAGCAGTCCTACCTAAAGAAAAGAGACATTATGGTCAGTGCCAAAACAAAGCATAACAATATACACATTTATTAGCCCTTCTAAAGGGCTCCTCCATTCTTGGCTTTGTAGGCATCAGAGTTTTAAATCTGATGCAGGCAGCTACAAGAAGCCAGTACAGGGTGCGCAGCAGTGGAGTGACATAAGTGAACCTGGGAAGATTGAAGATGAACCACACCACAAAGGCAGAAACAGCAATACAGGCAAGAGGTGGACACCCCTATTACTGACAAGGAGTCAACTTATATGCAGTTTATTGAGGCTCATGGAAAGTACATTTAATACCTTGCAACATCAAAGAAACCATTAGACTCTAAAATCATTTTGTTGGTGCACTGACTTATAACGGAGAGAATGGCATCTCTGTCAGTGCCACCCTTGATCTGAATCACTGTGGAGCGGGTATGAGGCATCTCACAAAACTGCATACCACTTTACAGCACCATGTCACATACCAAACACCAAAACTTATGGGTCTTCACCAGCTATAAGAAAATAGAAGATGCTCCCATAATAAGCCTGCAAAGTGATGGAGAAGGATGTAGTCATAGGTATCGAGGATGAGAAAAATAGGGAGTGATCGAGCAAGAGATCAGACAAGAGTAAACACGGGACTGACCTTTACTCACTGTCGAGAGGAAACAGGATGGAAGGGATAATGAGGAAACGATGAAAATCCAACAGCAGATCATTCATATTTATAGAGACCATGATGTAGGCTGTAGCCGTATCTCCATCATCCTTGTCTGAGCTCTGCAGTTTTTTCAGATGCCAAAAGTCAGCTTTCCAATTTAGCTTGAAGTTGTTATAATGAACTTTCCTGCTAATACAGTAGATAAATAAACCCTTATCCATATCCTGGCACACATCTGGAACCAAGGATGTGCAAAGTTTTGGAAAGAACCTGTGGCTTTGATAAGACGATGCGATGTTTAAAACTGCAAATGTTTGGAATGTGAACAGGTTCACTGCAAATAATAGTTACCTGCTTCCAACTTTATAAAGTAATTAGCACAACTAACTTACCAGGGTGAACCTTCTTCATCCAGTAAGCTGAAGTGTTTCCTCTTCATTTGTTCCAACATGCAGGATGTGCTCCGGTGCCAGCTAGGGTGAGCTTTACAACCTTTTTCTTGCATGCTTTTGAGGACTTTGTGCTTGAGGCTGCCATCATGCTTGCCTTAACTCTCCAGTAAGTGGTAATAATAAAACATTCCTATTGGTGTGAGAAAGATGCACAATCAACTGATCCACTGTTAAATTAGTAAGAAACTAATTTAGTCATTGATTTTAGTCGACACACATATGAACTTGAGTGACATCCCATTAACAGCTGCAATTCTTACAGGAAGGCTTTTTACTAGGTTTAGGAATTTGTTTATGGGAATTTTTGTTGCACATTTGTCAGACACTGATGCCGGATGAGAAGGCTTGGCTTACAGTCTCCGCTCTAATTCATCCCAAAGGGTCAAAGGCAGGACTCGCTCATCAATGTCTTTATAGGCTTTGAAGATTGTTTGGGACTTTTTCCAGAGAGAGGTTGGCTCTCTCCTGGGGTCTGGCACTCTCTCTCTTCTTCTTTCGGTGGACATCCTTCCCATCAACATATAAAACCTGAATGATACCATGAATGCAGCTTGAGCTGGCTGACCATGGGCTCATGGACTGAGCTGCCCCCATCTTGAAGGTGATTTAAGGACTCGGACAGATGAGTTAGTCTCTCTGGTCTCCAACCAGTTAGGCACACACCTCTATGTAAGTTTCATCTGTCACGACAAATTGCAACACGTAGGGGTAGTGTGTCTTTGTTGCAGTCAGGGGCAGGATATCCTAATTAATCCCTAGACAGTTTTTTGTGGGTCTGACTCGGTGTACCATTGGTCCCTGGGCTTGTAACAATGCTGAATTAAGAGTTTCTTTCACTGGAACTAAAGAGCCGAGACCAACTCCTTAAAACAAAAAACAAAAACTTTACACTTGGCACAATGCAGTCAGACAAACCCAGACTTGTCCATTGGATTGACAGACGGAGAAGCGTAATTGGTCACTCCAGAGAACACGTCTCCACTGCTCTAGAGTCCACTGGCTTTACACCACTGCATTTGACGCTTTGCATTGCGCTTGGTGACATAAGGCTTGGACGCAGCTGCTCAGCCGTGGAAGCCCCTTCCATGAAGCATGATGTTTGGAGGTCTGTAGAGGTTGACTCTGCAGAAAGTAGGCCACCTCTGTGTACTATGTGCCTCAACATCCGCTGACCTCCCTCTGTCATTTACATGGGCTACCACTTTGTGGCTGACATTTCCAAAAGCTTCCACTTTGTCACAAAAACAATGACATCTGACTGTGGAGTACTTAGTAATGAGAAAATTTAATGACTGGACTTGTTGCACAGGTGGCATTCTATCATGGTACCATGCTGGAATTCACTGAGCTCCTGAGAGCGACCCATTCTCTCACTAATATTTGTAGAAGCAGTCTGCATGCCTAGATGCTTGGTTTTGTACACCTGTGGCCATGAAGATGATTTATCTGAAATCAATCAATCAACTTTTGGCAATATAATGTGTCATACAGGCATGTAGAAGCTACAGATTACCCTCACACTTGTGGTTTGTTACACATAGAAACAACTGAAATCTGAGGGGGATCTGTAGGATTCACATGCTGTTGTGATGCGTGTGCACATGAATGGGAGTTTAATTCTGTATCCTTTAGTTTGTCAACAAATGCACATGTTTAGGTGAACATGGTCAACATGCAATATGGATATTTACGGTAGAGGAGTATATGTAAAAAAATACCAGTTCTCACATAATGCTACTTTAATAGCTGTTTTCTTTTAATGTAATAAAAATGAATGGCGGATGGTCTTATTTGCACAGTGCGTTATATACTGTGATAATGTCTTGAGGTGCCTTTCTCCCGGCAGTTTAATTATGTGTTGAAACGAAGGGGGAAAAATAGCCAATAATTGAATCTGTAATGATAGAAGAGCTCTGTATCTTTTAATATCATCATGAACTGGATTTTTTTTGTATAGTCAAGCACAATGCATACAAGTCTGATGTGCAAACCATTACAACGTCCACTGTCTCTGACTGACGGTGGATCTGACCACAGACGAATCTTCCCTTTCGGCAAGAAAGAGCCTTGCTTTACAAAAACAAAGGAGAATAAATTAGCAATACTGTAAACCACGGCACACAGTAGTCATCAAGGCCTCTACAGAGAAGCAGAGGTTTTCCCTACAACAGTCCAATCACATTCTACTTACTGTACCGAGGCATGAACCCGAGGCTTCATGATCACAATAAATGACCTACAGCTGAACAGTAGGTGTATCAAACACAAACTCACACACACACCTCTCTGAGGAAAAACACACACATTTCACACCATGTAATTCTACACACACACAATAAATAAATAAATGAACAAACGAAAGTTACCTAATGCTAATATGTAGCACTGTAATGTAAGAGCAGTTACACTATTTGGCAAATAAAACTGCATCTGAGTGCATATGTGCATGGCATTTGCAGGTATACATTCATTTAAGATACAACGTACTGGGAAGCCTCATTTCGTTGACTAGTACCTAAAGCCGCTCACGATGCTCCCCCAAAGCAGTTTATCACCAAGTCCGAATGACGTGAAGCTGGAACAAACGTATGGAGCAGCTGTAAAGGAGCCTTTGGCGTAAACTGGGATTAGGAAGCTGCCGGATGCTTTCGTAACTTCACCCCCAAGACTGATCCCAGTTTTCAGCAGTCCGCTTGTAGTTAGCTGAAGCTAACTCCGACTTAGCAACCGTTCCAGGCACAGAGCTTTTAATGCTTTCAATAGTGGTGTTCTATTTCAATTCTGTTTTTGAGTTTGTTTTATTTGTTTTCAGTCTTCTCAGACAAAATTTCAGATATTCTGTACCAGGCGGAGACAAGAACTAAAGAATAAATAAAGTAGTGATTGCTTCAGCTCTCTTGTCCTGTACTGCAGGAGTGAGAGGTTTCTGTATTGCACCAGTAAGGAAGAGAGTAGCCAGAGGCGTTTGAAAAAACAGGAAACAAAAACAGACCAAATGCATTTTGTGCTTTTTCTTTTTTCATCTCCTGTGTAATAGCATCCGTGCTGAGAGAGACGGAGGGTCAGTACTCAGTGTCGGAGCCTTCGGCTGGGTCCGTGTTGCGGGACAGCATGTAGTTGTCCATGTCTATGGAGGGGCAGTTGTGGATGGAGTAGCGCAGGCGCTCGGCCAGCACGGCCTGGCTGGTGTAGGGAGGCAGACGCAGCTGGAAGAAACATGTCTGGGCTGTGGGGAGACCGTTCACAGGCTGAAGGGGGGAAAAAAAGAAAAAAAAAGAACGGCAACCATTTAGTCAAATTCAATTCTGAATTGCCTGAATATAATGCATAACATATGTGAGGTTTTGCTCCAGTAAAAAAACATTCTCCATAATTCTATCACTGGGCTGTACCAAACCCATTCAGAGCGTTCTGATGCAAAATGGTGATGTGACATAGTATGTACCATTTGGCCAGAAAATAAATTCGAAAAAAATGTTTGCTGGGAAATCTGCGTAATGTGTCAGCTTCTGTTGTTTTTACAGCTTGTGAGTGTGTTTTGTACACGTTTCAATGAGCATAATGTTGCGCAGAAGTGATGCAGCATCTCCGGCAAACTGGATCGTAGCCCTTTTGTTTTTGCTGGCAAGTTTTCTTTGCGCATTTTGTACATGAGAATTGAAGGAAGTATTTTATTTCATGACCAGAACCTAACATGACTGGACTGTGAACGTAAAGGATTCAAGGCCTTAACATTAGCAGTTAAAGTATGCCAGCAAAGCACAGGCTTGCCAGTCTGTAAAAGGACATGACAGTTTAATGTAGACTACGACTGTGTATAAATAAAAAGCTTGGCAGAAATTCAGATTTAACAGTATACTCCACATGTTTGGCGTCTGAAGTCTGTCCATTTTGTAGATGTTGGAAATCAGGCAAGCAAGTATATTTGTGATTGCTTAAACAACTTGAGTGAGATGAATGTAATGTGGGTTCCACAGCGATGGCGCTGAAAAGTATAGCAGGTTAACACTGGAAAACTCTTACGCGATCCACTTTGATGATCTGAAACTTCTGCGTGATGTCGGCGGGGTTGGATGGCAACCTGGAGCGCCCTGAAACGAAGCGCAGGAAAAGCACCCTCTCCTCGTTGGTGAATTCTTCGAGGCTTTGCCAGAGCCAGACAATCAGCTGGTGGCTCTCTGTGATGTCGCGGTAGCGCACCACCTTCTTCAGCATCTCCACAGAAACTTCGGGCAGGCCGCAGACCAGCTGCTCCAGCTGCCGTGCCGTCAGCAGCGAGAGTAACGGCACAGGGATGATGGAGGACATGCCCTCCCTCACTGCTGCAACCTACATTCACACAGCCACGAGATCAGTGCTTAAAGGCATTGTTCAGCGAAAAAGCTAATTAAATAATGCTAATTTACACAGTGCTGACTGGATCCATGGTTCCATTTCTCATTAGCTACAAAAGTCCAGTTAACTAAACGAGCAAATGCTGGATAGCAAATATGATTAGGGAAAGGTTTTGATTAGGCTGTAAGATATTGTGTCTGATTTTAATTTCAGTTAATGTTTATGATTGGTTTAACATGAGTTTAGTATCGGTTATCAATTAGGACATAAATACTTTCAAATGGTGAATAAACAGCTAAAAACGAATAATAAAAAGAGCAACAGTGAATACACATTCATTTATGTTGTTACAGATTTTGATGGTTATATATCTGACTTTGTCTTCTCCATTGGTCCGCATTAAAACTGTCAGCTTCAACTCATATTCATAGTCATGAGCTACAACAACTGACATTTGCCCTCTTTATTAAGGTGTTTTAACTGTTTATTAATACTTTGTGAAGTGCTTATGACCTAACCAATAAAAACAGAAATAAACTATAAAGGACAGGCTTATTATAAAGTGGTGCCCAGCAAACTAATCCAAGATGTTTGTTTTGCATTAAATATGAATTGCATTGATTATTATGCAATAATGCATTTTTTAAAAATGTATTTATGGTGTTCATTATTGCCCTTAGGTCTGTACCTGTCTATCCATCTCGTGCAGTCTGTACTCCAGCGCCCGCTCCACATACTCATTTCTGTTAGTGAAGGTCAGGGGAAGGTTGTGCCCACCTGGAATTACTGGCACCAACTTCCCATTAGCACTGTGCGCCACAAATGAATCCAAAGGAATCATCTAGATACAGAGAGAGAACGAGAAAAAGACACGTATGTATATATACACACATTGTGATCTTTATGGCTTTCAGAAAGCAGATGGATCGTTACAGCTTTCAGAAACATCCACACAGTAGAAAGAAGTGGCTGAAGGTAACTCTTTTCCCACATCTCTGAAGATTTTACTCATAAGATTATTATTATTTTTGAAAATTTCTGTCTTGAAGGCACAACATAAGATTTGCAGATTAGGCTGTTTAGGCTAAAAATTATAAAATAAAATATAAAATGAAAATGAATATAAAATAAACCAATCACTGTTTTCTAATTTCAGAGATGAAAATGAACAAACAGAAAATATACTACAGAAAATAAGGGCCCTTTCTCTGTACAGTCTAACACGAACCCATACACCTGATCCACTTCCTGATCATTCCTTCATGAGGTATGTTCTCCAAAGGCAAAGAGGAGCACCAACCCATATGAGTCATTTTCACATTGGCAGAATCTGCCAACACCAGCACTAGGCTGATTAGACCTTTGTAGTGTCTCTTGCTTACCACAGTGAAGTTGTCCTCATTGATGCTGCTGTCGTCCAAATGTAGGATGCCCTGCAGTGAGCGGTAGGTGAGGAGGTCCACCTCCTCCAGGTCCCCTCCCCCAAGAGGAATACAGCACAGCTGCTTCCAAACCCAGGGTGCCAGGTGGAGGTCCAATGGCTTCTTCGTGCGCACAGCCACAGCCATCAGTATCCCCAGGAAACGGAACTGCACCATGTGCTCATCTGAGATGGCTGCAGGATTCAAAAGGAACCTGCAACAACATCATATTACACGAAAAACAGACGATTAAAAAAAACTGTTAATCTACATACATACATATGGAAATTCCTGTCCAAAACTGAAAATGAAATTCCGGGCAGTACGGTAACAAACCAACTTTTTGCCCTGCCCCAAACATGGCTGACCCAAGCAATCTGATAACAGGCAAGCCCTACTTGTGTTGAAGTGAGCATGTTCTGAGAGTAAAATGTACAGGGCAGGGGTAGTGAGTGTAGTGTAGTGAGTGTACCTATCTGTGTTACTGCCCACATCTGCAGAACTGTTGGGTGTGTGAATGAGTAGATCTACCACTCCAGACTGCAACTCCTAAGGAAAAGAAGGGAGAGAGACACAGAGAGAGAGAGACTGGGTTATTTTTAAAAGATTAAGCATCAAGTAATTGTACAGAGCTCATGGTTCAGACCTACAGTAATTACCCTTGTGTTATGTTGTGGGTCAAATTGGCCCCTTTGAAAGTTATACGGGGAAAATATTTTTAATTGTTTTTGGAGCGTGAAACGTTTTCTGCCGGGCTTAATTAGCGTAATGAACATGCAAATGGAAACGGCTCATTTAAAGTGTTTGCAGGCCCCCCACATGTTTATAGTTCAGGTCAGTTTGACCCAACAGTGTGAATGGAGGCTGCAAAATTCAGCCTAATCCCTCCCAACCAAACATACATACACATATATCTCTCTTTCTTTCTTTCTTGTTCAGGCTTCCTATTTCGAACATTGTTCAAAATAATAACATACAATTTTAAAATAATACATAAGGGCCATTTATTGTGAATTGAATTTATTTCCAATTTCCAGAAAAAAAGGGTTTCTGACAAACAAGCTAATTATTATTATTAAAGCATTTTTAGTAAAAGGTGAAAATCTTAATTAACACTGATTTAATTGATATTTATTCAGCTGTTTATACAGTATGGTTAAACATGCATTGGGTCAATCTGACCCAGGACCAATATGATGCTCCTTGCAGTTGAAAATTAACAGGAGGGTTGAAGTGAATTGTGAGAGCGGTCAGTGTCAGACTGACCTGGCACATTTCGGTGATGGTGTCATCAAACACACCACCTGCATCATCCGCCCCCTCCCCCACCAGCTTCACCTTCCAGGCCCTAGAGGGTAGTCGCAGCTCAGTGGGGTTCAGGTTTACTACCTGCTTAGCAATCTGCACAAAGATGGGCTTGCTGGAGCGCCCCCTGAGGATGGGATGACCAGATTTGATCAGAAACAGAAAAACATTTTATTAGCAAAAGGTTTTGTGACGCACAAATCTTGACTTAACAGAATTTGACATACAGTTCAAAAGAGTCTGAACAACCCCAAAACTAGGAGAAACATGAGGATTTCTGTTGAACAGTAACTCACCTGGTGGAGATCCTTTTAACTGTGATCTGTGGCCCGTAGGTCTTGCCCTGAGTCATGGTGCGGCCGATGGAGCGCACCAGGGGCAGCGTGTTGACTTTGGGGGACAAAAGTCCTCTGAGCTGCCCCTGCACTATGGCAGCGGTGCCTGAACTGTACCGGGATGCAGGCACCTGGGCATGGGCCAAAAAACAGCAGGGTTATGTTCAGCTGCTGGACAATACAGATCAATTATTTAGCAGACAGCTAAGAGCAGCACTTAACAACAGCAACGTTCCACATGTTTGAAACCCTAGAGCCAGAAGGATGGACACAAAGAGGTACACATCTCATATTGTTTCCTCCCTACTGAGTATTTGAAACCTTTAAAGCTGTAACAGCTGTAAAGGTAACATTGTATTAGTGTATCTCTGCCTGCAACATTTCATCCCTGAACAAGGATCAGGGCATCAAGGGGACAAGGAAGACAGAGAGAGGTGGACATCACACATGGGTGCAAAGTGTAGAACTGCAGCTGGTGTTTGACACCTGATTGCGTGGGTCCAGGTTGAGCAGCCTCCAGGACTTGTACATGAGGTCAGAGAAATGGTAGAGCACTCTGAGGCGTGTGCCTAGCTCTTCAGGACTGCAGTCCTTCAAGGCGTTGTACTGGGGAGGGATGCTCTGGGGTAGACCAAGCTGCAGCCCTACAGAACCTGCACATAGCATATAGAACACAACTGCAGTGATTAGTGACTAGATGGTGATGCAGAATATGGTAAAAAAAAAAAAAAAAAAAAGTAGTTGCAATACTTGTAACAGTTTATAGTAGTACCCTTCATTGGTGGATCAATATAGTATTAGTATGTGGTAGTCAGATTGACTGGTTTAATTTTGCATTGTTGATTATACATAGTACAAACTGAACTTGTAAAGTGAAAAGCTCCAAAATGTTTGACTCTGTGTGTTCATGTGTGTCAACACGGCTTGCAGCAGTTACACTGGTGTAATGGTTCTGGTACATGCATCATTCCGAGAAAAAACATGTATGTGTACATATAAATAATGTCAAATTCTCCTGCGATAAAGATAATGTATCTTTATAAGACATGCAGAATCAGGAAGGATCCCTCTCGTTAATCACACAAACTGTTAACACTACCTGGAAGAGCTATTAAGCATCCTACTGTCTGTATTTATTGCATTTATTGTCTGTCCACACTACCGTCTGCAGAAACTACATTTCATTGTTCTTTCAACACGTCTCTGATAAGAAGTGACAATAAATCAAATTGTAACTTGGAAATGTGCTGCTTACCATACACCAATGTCAAACTGCCAGTTAGCACAAAAATTGGCAAACATCTATTATTAAAGCTTTGTCTATTTAATTTAGTTTTACTGGCCCCTGAAGGCACATAGTGCTTGGACCCAGATGATTGCCACTTGTATGTCAATGTAATGTATGTCATGTGAAATGAAATATTCAGCATTCAAACCATGTAATTCCACCAAAAGCCAAACGCATGTATGGCTATGTAGACTACATATATAACAAATACTGTATGTATAAATAGAATGTGCTAGACTACATAGTCACTGTTTAGTTTAGTGTGAGTTTGCCCATGTGTGTACCTGAAGTCCTTGATGATGAGGACGGTGTAGTCCACGCAGCACTGTGGCATCGGCCAGCCGAGATCTGTCTGATGTTTTTTCCTTGTAAAGCTGTGACCAGTGTGGGCTCCTTCACCGGACTGGAATGACCCAGACCCAGCTACAAAAAAAGTTAACAAATATTACATCTCACCCAAACTTTCCAGACTTGCATTTTAATTCCAGTACTAGACTTAATAACAACAGTAATGGACAGTATATTCTGAAATATCACAACAATCAACAATCGCACAGTTGCCCCTGTTGACGCCTCACTGGCAAAGGAACTAAATTGCTTCTTTGCCCGTTTTGAGGGGACATCTGTAGATGCAGACTTGTCTTAGTCTACATTAATCAGCTTAACCACATCCTCACAGTACAGGAGCATGAGGTCAGATGAGCGCTGAAAGCTGCAAACCCCAGAAAAGCTGCTGACCCAGATGGAGTGACAGGAAGGTACTGAAAGAATGTGTGGATCAGCTTTCCACAGTCTTCACAAGAATCTTTAACCTATCACTGTCCAAATCTGTCATTCCATCCAGTCTGAAATCCTCTGCTATAATTCCACTGCCAAAAAAGTCTGTTATCACTTATTTCAACGGCTAACACTTGTGCTTTGAGAAGCTGGTGCAATGGCACATCAAATTCAGCCTAAATACAATTTTGACAAACGCACCAACAGATCCACAAAGATGCCATCGCTACCACTCTCTCATAGAGCACTTACCTTGAACCACCTTCAACACCAGGGGAGATATGTGAGAATGCTTTTTATAGACTTACACTAATTCCGAGCTAACTGGTCACATCGGACCCAGAATGTCAGACTGGGCCCCCACCTTTTTACCACCATCACACTTAGCACCGGGGACTGCGTGGAAAGGGCTTGTGATTTCAAATTCCTGACCACACACATCACTGATGATCTTTGCTGGTCCATCAACACTACTGCAGTAGTGAAGAAGGCACAGCAGCGACTCTGCTTCCTAAGAACTCTCAGGAAGAACAACCAACAAGAGAAACTACTGATGTCATTCTATCGCTACTCCATTGAAAGTGTGCTAACATACTGCATGTCCTAGTGTAACACCGGCAGATGGGAGACCCCTTCAGAGAGTCATCAGTACAGCCCAGAGGATCATAGGCTGCACAATGCCCACTCTAAAGGAGATGTTCAGGTCCCGCTGCCACAAAAGAGCACCTAACAGACCCATTACATCCTGGACATGACCTGTCTGAATTCCTAACCTCCGGAAAACGCTACAGATTCATAACATCACAGACTAATAGATTTAAAAACAGCTTTAAACCCTGTGCAATAAGAGAACTGAACACTAACCAACACTGACACTACCACCCAATCATCACCAATAGCACAAGAACAACCTTGGGACACCATATGTTACTGTTGTTATGATGTTTTAACTTATTACATTTTTTTATAATTATTTAGCTTGAATGTCCTGAACTTGCACTGCTATAAAATTCTGTTGTACCCTGTGCAATGACAAAAAAAGGAATCCTAAATCCTGAAAGCCCTTTACAGCACACAAGCGAGGACTATCATGTACAAGCTGGCATAACAGTTGATCTGATGTCCATCCCGGAATCGTATTTAGCTTAACATCAGATACAATATCAGCTGCTTGTGATATTACACATTCAAAGAATATATTAAAAAATCTATTTTTTTTAAAAAAAAGTGAACCTGTATGTGAAACACTACCTGAGCTTCACAGTTGCAGCCCCATGCATACACGTCCCCAGTGTTCGACAGAGCAAGGATGTGTTCACAGCCCACAGCAATGTCCTCGATGAAGATGCCCTCTAGAGCAGGAACAATCTGTGGCCGGTTATGATTCTTCAACATAGAGTCAGGAAGCCCTATCAGACGCTCTGAGGAAACACAACAGAGCCCTTATATGTACACTATACAGCCACCCCAATTATCCTTACTTAGTCTTTATCATTAAAATTGCCATTGCAAAATTGATTTAGCACTGGCAACAATATGCAATAGAGCCATATAATCAGTAACAAGGTTTCTGCTGTGTGCTGTTGTATGCTGAACCATCACAATAAAGACATGTTTTGTTTTTATCGTGCAGAACAGACTTAAACACACTTCAAAGTATTTCCAAATGTTACATATATATTACAAAGCCATGAGGACATGAAGACTTGCATATGCACAACAATGCTTTGCTAACATTTTACAGGATGTTGCAACAAGCATGTCCAAAGAAACTTTTTTAGATATGTTTTTCATGTTTTTAAAATGCACTCTCACATAATTTCCATTATGAAACATTTCTATTCAATAACTGTTTCAAGAGGAATCTACATATTTCTTTGACATACCTTGGCCGAATGTGTACACATGTCCATCGTTGGCCAGCACCACTGAAAAGTGAGTTCCACAGCCCACCTTTTTTAACCCCTTATTACAGAGAGTCTCCACTTTCTATCAATTAGACAGACAAAATGATCATATCAGACTTGTATAAGGGCTGACCAATCAGAACAAACACTCTGGGTGTTAAAGCAATAGTTTAGTGAAAAATCAAATTCAGAGAATTTTCCCTTACTCCAAATGTAGTTGACCAGCAGAGACATGTTTGGTATCTGATAATTTCTAATTCATTTCAGCTTATGTTGTTGATAAGTAATAAGGCTAATACACAAAGTAGAATGGAGTAAACTGGACGCATAAGAGACTGCATCTAAAAAATAATTTTACTTCAGTTCATCAAGAGTTCTTCATTTTACCGAAAAAAAATAAAATCACCTAAAAAGCCATGTATACTCATGTTGGTTAATATGCACTGTTCCTGAGAAACATTTTTGTTAATTTGTTACAGTGTCAGAAACCACATAAGATTATATGAAATTACTTATTTAATGCCTCCAAGGTGTGTAATCACCTTGTAAGGTAGCAGTAAATTCAGGCTGTTGCAGTAGATGATCAGGTTATAAATACCTGCAGGGGTGTGGGTCTGGATTAATAGACTGAAAAGAGGTGGTACATTGCAGTGAAAGGCTAAAAAGCGTGACTGCATTTGGGAATGCCAAAGGCCATAGTGTGAAGGATGCAGTTGAATCTGTAGGTGTATGGAAGCATACTGTCATACGAGTCTACCAACCGTCGGCTTAAATACCAGTCTACAGGAAACACTCACCATAAAGGAAAGGCTCATGGAAAGGCATCCACTAAATCTGGCCCAACTGCGCAATTCCTTGATGCAAGAGTGTCTGAACATTGATGTGGCCTACATCCAGAAACTTGTCCAGTCTACGCCAAAGCCAATCACGACTGTTATTCGTGCTTGTGGAGTTATAAGCTTGCTTACAATTGCTTACACTACAGGTTAGACTTGTAGTTTAGCTACACCAAACATGTGTTTGTGTACTGACTAAATTTAAGGTAGGGGGTGTCTGGGTAAACTAGACTAATAAACTAGTGTTGTTTTAGGTTCTAAGAGAGTAAGCAGTACCTGAGGATAGCATTTCACTGTACAAGGCCCTGTGCCAAGTTTCCCATAATCCCCGTCACCAAATGCCCAGAGGGTCATTCCATCTGATGACAGCACCAGCGTGTGGTTAATACCACACGACACCTGTGCAGAAGCATAGAGAGAGAATATAAATTGAATCTGAATAGTAAGGGACAGAATGCAATGGCCCCCCTGCTATATACTGCATTTGTTGGCTTTTCTGCACTCACCTAAAGCCAGTGTTCTGGAAAGTTTTCAATGTGATATTAATATTGGTACAAACAATACAACTTCAAAGCCTTATATTTAAAAAGTGTTGGCAGATTCTGAAGACAGATCATTTTTAAATAAAATAACTGGAAATAATATATATAGATAACATACTGTAGATTTTAAACCCCTAAACATGAAATATCTAAAAATAAAGTCAAACACAATTATTAACATTACAACCGGTTTCAAACCTTTGTGCAGTAATAAACAAACATTGCATAAGGAGAGGCAAGTACAGAGTGGTCTGTGTTATTTGGTTATGGAATTCTAACATTAATATTTACATTATTTTTTTTTTTCTTATATTGATGAACCAAAACATTGTTTTCCATCAAAGCAACAAGCAGATTGGATTTTAGCATGAACGGGGCATGAGCACTAGTGTGGCACAACATTATCGGTTACTTGCCACTATGATATTGACCTTTAGAGTGCTGATAGTTTGTAATTGTAATTGTGCAAATTAGACTCTAATCAGTCACAGTGTATGTGCTGTGCACTGTGATCATCCCATCAATCACAGTACCAGAGGGTCTTACTTAATCAAGATACGCCTGTAAAATAATGCAGGTCAATTTTTAATCACATCTCCAAAGACTGCTTAATATACTGCAAGGCTTATTAAAGTGCAACATACAGCTATATGCTTATAATACTACATCCCATATTATGCAGCCCTAAAAAGGAAGGTACTCCTTCTTGCCTGTCCAATGTGGTAGCCTTCCAGCGCTGTGACTCTCTCCGGCACCATCTTGTTGGAAGTTGACCTTTGACCTAGGCGCCCAGAATCCCCACTGCCGAAGGTGAAGAGTTTTCCATCAGATGTGACCACTGCAGAGTGTTTGAAACCACAGGCCAGCTTCATGGGGGAAGAATATGATTTATTAGTTTATGTGATTAGTAAGAACATATACAGGCATGACCATCTCCACACTGTTCAACTTCAATTACAATAAAAGGCCAGGAATTTTACTGGAAGACTCTTGGGGTGGATTTTAAAGCGCCATAATAGATAAAAGGGGAAAAAATATGTATGTACATCCAATGATATCCAATTAATATGCACATCCAAACCAAGCTAGTAGGTGAAAAGGTTTCCTGATGGCAGTGGTTGTGAGGGTAACCGGTCTCATTATGTAAGAGGTATTTTTAGTGCTGTTTTACTGATTTCTATTCCATACATAAAAGGAGCTATATAAATGTAAAAAAGACAATTTATTGTTGTGGAGGATTCAACATTACAGAACTGGAAAATACCAAGAGGTAACAAGCTAAAGGACATTCATGGAAGGATGACAACGGGGTGCCATTTTGGATGAATGTCAATAGCCCCACTGGAGCCCAGGTGAAAACTTCAAAGTGAGTGTAATGAGTAGAGTCTTATTGGCTGTGCATTACACACGCTGACACACCAATGCACAAACAAAAGAGGAGTGATGGTTATGGCACCATGAGATTATATGAAACAGTCAGAGTGCCTTTTACTGCACATTAATGTGGCTTGGTGTGGATCTACACATTCTCACCTGCATCACCTCCTCTCCCTGCAGAGCCTCGATCTGCTTGGGTCGTCTCTGTCTCTCGCTGTTGCCATGGCCCAGTTTCCCATAATCCCCGTCACCCCAGCTGAAAACCTCGCCTGTCTCCGTCAGAGCCAGAGAGTGACCGTCCGAACCATATGATGTCACCAGCTGTGTTACTACATAACCTACAAGACAACATTAAGCACTGTAAAAGTACTGTACACTGTAGAAGGGTGTTACTACATATCCTGCATATCCACATATCTTGTATAACAGTACTGAGTTACTACACATCCTATGTAGATACAAATATGCTGTAAAGAAACCAGATAAGTAATTCCACAGAATTTGAGATTACTGAACAACTTTACAGTGCAGACAGTGAGCTGTTTTGCATGCAGTTTGAACTATTATATTTAGAGTATGTGAGACTCCATTAGTTGTTGGATACATTTTTCCCATAGATCCACTGCAAAACTAATGAAGCCAACTACAGAAACGATAACATGGTTGATTGCAAACTGCTTCATGAAGTCATTGACGTCCATCAAAAGTACTGGCTTAAATCGCTATGCCAGTTTTTGTTTGTTGTTGATGGACCCAATAAAAACGATGATTTAATACAAATGTAATACAAAGATCATACGTCATATAAAGAAACAAAAAAAATGCAGAAACAGGGGATGGTCGAAACGAGCAGAGGATGGAAATGATAAGGAGGACAGAGGTGGACAGAAACCTACTGAAAAAAAACATCTTAGCTATTTTTTTTATTTGGTACATAAAGGTGAAATCAAAGGTCTTTTAAACAGCCAAAATAGACCATGACACACAAGGGTTAATAAGTAGTGTATGCTATTTATGGAAAACTTAAGATGTGCCTGGTTTGTAAGTTCGTATGGAGGAGCAGGAGTTTTATTTGAAGGTAAAAGAAGCTTTTGTTTCAAGCAATGTTCCATTAAACAGCTTGAGTGCAGTCAGCACTGTTAATTTGGTCAGTGTTTGCAATATAAAGTGTGAACAAGGTCTGCGGTAGGTCACCTTGCAGTGCAGAGATGACCGTGGGTGTGTAAAGGTCATCAGAGTTGCCCTGCCCCAGTCTGCCATAACTGCCCTCGCCCACGGCCAACACGGTCCCATTCGCCTGCACCAGGAACGTGCAGTTCTGTCCACACACCACCTAAAGCACAATACACAAACAGCTGTAAACAGAGATATTAAACTCGCCATATAAATGAGTGTGCTCTCTGTAGAGGATGTGGTAACTTATTTTCACAAAAAAAAATTAACCACACGTGTAATTTAATACCTGTGTGACATGCTTAAAGACTAAACTGCATTATTTTGTCCAAAACCATTTACTTTTGTCAGCATGACTTGATTCACCACCCACAGACACCTTCACCTGGAACTGTGATTGCTCAGAATGTACATCGCACCCAGAGAAACACTGTGATTGTGCATATTTGAGAGACACTCTCTCGTACCTGTTGTGTCTGAGATAGGGAGGGGGCGAGAGTGGGCACAGAAGCATTGGTACCAGCATCTGCAAGCTGCCCATGTCGTCCGTTACCCCACAGGTATACTTCACTCTTTCCACCCTGCTGCCAGTCCTGCACAAACACCCACAAAAACACAAATCAGTTGATCCCTGGCAACAAAAAACTATTTGTGAGATTGGTGGTCTGCACTGTTATGTTACTACTATGTCTCGCCTGTGTGCACTATGTTTATATTTGCACGTCAGCATTTGGAGAAACGCAATCTCGTTCAGCTGTGCACTCCTGTTGTAAAATCTGAATGAGAATAAAGTTCACTTTGACTTTTCCACACATGGAACGAGACATTGACTAAACTACCACCTCTTTTCAAGCTATGGATCCCGTCACTCACACCCCACAGGCATTTATAGCCCTATCACCTTCGTGTAGCACCATCTAAATCTAAATCGCTAAAATTTCCTTTGATATCAATAAAGTGCCTGTCTGTCTATCTGTAGTTACTACCACCTTAAACATACAAGGTGACTCACTTTTTGTCCAGTGAGCTTATTTTAAACCTTAAAGAAAATAAAAGGGCTATTTCTGGTTTCTCTGCACATTTAACAGCATTTCTGCAGTGACAGCAGCTGGGAGGAAAACTCTGCTGTGGTGAGTTTACTTTTTGTAAAAGGCACACAGAGCCATCAAATGTACTGAAGCTATAACTGAAAAGCCCACCACAGTAAGAGTAAGAGACAGAACAGTATAATCACTGCACCAAAAATATCTTGAACACACATTATTGACCCATGAAAAACATTACAATTCAATGGCTATTATTAGTGCTCTAATACAACCTCTACAGCCACTCTTGAATCTGTGCAAAAGGGGAATCCATCAAGTAGGCCACTGTGCAGCCTGGCTGAGGATGAGTAGTATGGAGAAAGAAAGAGTCTCTAAACAGCAGGAACATGTAAGGGGTTAGTGATGGAACAGTGCCACAACACTAGCCTTGTTTGACTCACTGACAGTGAAGAATGAGAGATCACTACACACCTCGGGTCTGCTGGTGGCCCACAACATGAGCTGCTCATCCATCATAAAGCTCCACTTACTGTTGTCCTGTGAGTCAAAATACAGAGTGGGTTACATTTAACTTCAAATAGGTTTTGGCCGAATACAATAAAAAGTGACAAAGAGTAGTTTGTTGCTGAAATCAGTCTTTCAAACAAAATGAACGGGCAAATTTCACATAGCAACTAATACAATATAACGTGTAGAGTTAAGATGGCTATGTGCTAATCATATGGGAATAATTAGCTTTCAAACTCATGTCCATCAAAGTGTCATCTTCGGTATGGATAAAAGGAAGGTTTTGCCTAAATACAGCTAATTCAAACACCTGAATGGTTTGAGTGCTGATTAGTAACGATGATGTCAGAACAAATGGGTTTGGCATTATTTTCAATATACTGATATAGAAATACTAGGTAGAGTACTTTACTCAAAAAGCTTATAACAGCAGTTAATAATTAGTGAAAATTAGCTAAAAGTGGTTACCATGAACATCTTTCATCAAACAGTTCTGGGTTTGGTGTTCATCACTCACCAAAGCCCTGGCACTGTCAGTGGCTCCGGGCTGCTGAAGCTCTGGCATAGTGAAGGCCTCAGGGAAGGTGGTGCCACGAGCAAAAGCCTCTGCGCTCCTCACAGTGATGGAAAAGGTGGACAGCCAAGCCCATTCAGACTGGGCCGATGGAGCACTGAGGGCATCTGACCCAGTGCTGGATCCAGTGTGGTGAGGAGATACAGGCTGGCGGCTCAGCAGGTGGTCCAGGGACAGCCCAACGGCCAGTGAAGTCAAGCTCTGCAGGAAACCACTGTGGACCAGCTGATCTCCAGCCATCACATGACTCTGCAGAGGGATGACACTGGTTTAGATGTCAGTGGTTTCAATGCCATCAGATCATTCATCAGACATTTCGATTAGCATCTTCTGTAGTATTCAATAGACTGTACAATAAACACTGTCAAAACCAAGTTCTCCACACAACACCAGCACAGGAATATCCACAAAATGTAACCCAGATGTTTTACCTAGAACAGAAATAGCCCTTGTTGCTTCTGTCATTTAGTTTTTGCTGATATAAGAGCTGTAAGTAATGTAGTTTGATATCAGACTGTAGAACTGGATACTCATTTGTCACCAAGGCTTTCACAGACACAAAGCACACATCACCGTATATTACTCAGCTTTTTTCCTCCAGACTCAGCAATGCTACTTCTTTCAGTTTTAACAAGTAACAGAGCTTCTTTAAATATTTTTGAAAGAGAAGTTGCCACTGTAAAAAACATTTCTTTTGCAGTGAGTTTAACCATCTCAGCTTAAACATTATATCATAAACTGTGAGCACTGCAAAAATAATAACACCCAACTTATACTGACAAATACTGTAGCTGGGATGATTATTATGTTCATGCAATTGCCTTTTGGCTACATGACAAGGTGTGGTAATTTTACTTTTCTATCTAACTGTTGTTAGCAGCCCTCTGAGTATGGGAGAAAGCTGGCTATGCATTTGCATTTCAGCTATCATTAGTCACCTATTATTCTTGGAGGAGCTGCTGCAAGAGTATGAATACTGTGTACTTTCATAAGTAGGGTTATAATAGTTGACATTCGTTTGCATATGTAGGTGCTTCTACACTGCATTCCATGTGTTTTTGCTAGGAAGAAAAAAAGGTTAAAATATGGGAATGTTTTGTGCAGCTTTCTTCTAATGGCTTCAGAATAAAACCAGAAACCTTGGAGAAAAACACATCTAGCCCCTCCCACCCAAAAAACCCCCCCACATCCAGCCCATTTCTAAAGACAAACACAAGACAAACAATCTTTCAAATGTCAAAGCTGTTGGTTGAATCCAGACAACACAGTTCATGCGCACAAGACAAATGGCATTTGTCAGTGCAGAAACAGCCAGAAACAATTTGTACACTAACATACTGTTAATACTTTGGCTATATGAACAACTGGCACAGGAGATGGCCTGGAAGAGAGCCCACGCCTCTTAACTCTCTCTTTCAATTCACACTGAACATGTCTGGCCCAGATCCAAGCCATCCCTGTATGAGGTAGAATACTGCAATGTACAGAAAGCAGATCACAGCCGAACTAATTTATACCGACTAATTCAAGTGCCACATTCTACATATAATTATATTTTTATTAATATTTCATATATCCAGTGTTTGTGAAGGTGCTGTTTTAATCCCCAATTAGGAAACTGCAAGGCAACTTTTCAACCTAAAATATCCATAAAACTACTAAATCCATGCATCAAATCCATGTCCACTAAAATGCTGAAATAACTGAAGTCTGCAGAGACCTAGAATCCAAAGTTTGACATTTTTCTACTGTAGCCAAGAAGTAGCAGAAGAATAATCATAAAAATGGGACTATAATATTCAGACATGAAAACAGCTTCTTATTTTAGCAATAAAATATACTTCTTTAAATAGATATGACAACCATATAAACCAGACAAACTGTATACATCAGAGATGTTTTGGCTGATTAATTATGTTTGAAAACATATTAGCCAAACAGTCACTGACTCACTCTACCTCTGTCTCTAAAGAGCGACTACAACAGTGTTTGAGCTCTCTGAATCTATAATGCTTTCATGAAGGTACAATCTATAATGGTTTTGCTCACTCTTTCGTAGTTGTACTGTTCCTGTAGCAGAACTGGCAGCCGCTCCAAAAAGACAGCCATGCAGGGGGCGCGGTTCAATCCCAGAATGCCCTGTGTGCGGAGCACAGTGCGGCAGGAGGCCAGGACATGGTTCTGGGAGATCCAATCTGGACTGCAACGAATCAGCAACACATCCTGATAGGGAAACAGTCAAAGCATGGATCTGAGTACATCTACTAGAACAACCGTATGATATTCACATTCTTAGAAACGTCATAGATGTAGGTTTTATCTTACATATAGACTCATTAACATTTAAACATAAATTTAATCCACAGTGTCATTTATGTCTCCTCATAGAATGTTCTATAAATTAAATACCCCACATTCATTTACGCAGGTTGTAACTATTTGCATGCTCATATTATTATTTTGGCATTTGATTGTAGCAACTCTTCACTTGAAAGCTGTTAAATAACACTAACATAATTATGCCATGCACATATCATAGGGGTTACCCTGACATAAGCTGATGTTGTGGATTTTTTGCCGAAGTTCTGTCTATCTATTTATGAATCTTTTTATCTCACAGTTATACATATCATTCTCTTACCTTGGACCTTCCAGAACAGGTAGCAACACCCACGTGAGGTATCCAAGTGGTACAGACAACAGAGCCTAATCCTGTAACCACCGTTTGGAGTACTGAACCATCCTTTAAAAAAACACACAATGGTAAATAATAAATAAGCAAACAGAGGTCAAAAAGCCATAATAAACATCCATTTGCATTTTAGAGAGAGGAAGAGAAGAGAAACATACTCTCAGAGACCAGACATTGAGCAGGCCTCCTATTCCCCCAGAGATGAGTGCTAGTCCACTGGGACAAAAGGACAGTGTCTTTATCGCTGTAATGTGCCCACTTAGTCTGAACACACACTTGGCATTGCCACGCTGTGGGAACAGACACACACACACACACACACACACACACACACACACACACACACACACACAAACACAAACACAAACACACTACATTTTAGTACAACTGCTAATATTGTTATATTATATTAATTTACATAGCACATTAATTTTATTACAATTGTAAAATAGTGTTGATTATAAAGTACAATTGTTAGAGGGCATAATACACTCAAAGTGTTGTCCTCTGAGTTACCCACTAAAATAGTGGAAAAAAAGAAAGAAAAAAAAACATTTGAAAGAGTGAGGTGGGTGCTGGAGGCAAAGCTACACAAAAAAAGGTAAAAAGCCTCTCTCTGACCTTGACCACTGAGCTCCTGTCCTGACTGGTAGAAGCACAGAGGAAATTAGGCACTGAGACATTAGTGCCCCCTTGTGGAACAGTCCACACATACAGGAGACCATTTTGGCATCCACTGTCAGAGAAAAAGAGACCAGACAGCAAATACAGTGACTTACATGGTTCCATTTTGCACACAATCATAAACGAAACAAAGCAATAAATACAATGTAATGGAAAAAAGCTAATCTCAGCGGTTCAGTATGCAACACTAGCTTCATTCCTAATGATCATTTTACATGGTATTCATCAGTGGGTTAATGTAGTACTGCAAGGTTTGATAATACAATACTTTCAGCTACTGCCTCTTACTTAGGCGTGAGTAATATAATGATATTTTATCGTTATCACAATCAATTTTGTCATTCTGATAAACTTTTTTGAGTTTCTGTGGATTTTTTATTCATTCATTCATGATCCAATAAACAACTCTTCTCTATAAAACAGACCAGTCTTTATCTACTTTACATCATTCAGAAATGTGAAGTTTCTGTATTGTGCTTGTATCTTACTCACACAGCCAACATGAGGCGTGGATCTGTCCCTCGGCCGGGCAGAGGGCACCATTCTGCAGCATTAACCGTTCCAGTGTGGAAGAGGGAGTGCAGGATCACCCATGTCCCTCCAACACGCCCCCAAATCTTCACCACCTCAGAACGACCCACCGACAGCAGCAGGTGACCCGTGGGGTCCCACCGTACAGCACTTACACTTTCCTGCATTAAACCCCCCACACAGAATTTTAACCACTTAAACACTATAATATTTAATAGCTATTAATATTCAGAAATTACTTAGAATTACTGAGTAGCCACAGTAAAATATTCAGTAAATATTATATGGTTTATTATCTAATAACTTCATAAGATTTGGACCACTGTGAAAATGATGTCTCATCATTTTTTTTGGCCAAGCAGTATGTATATATGTATATAAAATCTGTGTGTGTATGAGAATAAGGGGATCTACGCACGTGGAAAGCAGTGAGCAGTATGGGCTGATCCGTGTCATAGCACTCAGCAGTTGCTAACAGGATTTTTCCATCAGGGTAACCCACAGCAAACGGCCTATCAGTACTGTACCAAGACAAACACTGAGGAGCTAAGAGAGATATTTACACAGAGAGAGCAAGAGAGAGATAGAGATAGAGACAGAGAGAGAGAGAGACAGAGAGAGAGAGAGAGAGAGAGAGAGACAGAGAGAGAGAGAGACAGAGAGAGAGAGAGAGAGAGAGAGAGAGAGAGAGAGAGAAATTAGTCTTATAGCTCAAATGCAAAGCTAATGAAATAAATTTCAGACACACAACAGACCTTCACTGACTGACTACATTCGGGTAAGAATGAATATGCACTTGCATAATAACTCTCACCCTCTTTCCTCTGGCAGTGAAGTAATTCTGTGCTCTCCACTTTCACGCCTCCTCCCACTTCTTCTTCTGACACCTCCATCCAGCATAATGAGCCATCGAGCCGACCAAGCACCAGGCTCTCAGTTGAACTTGCCTGTCCTGAAGCTCCCTGGCTGGGAAACGGGCTTGAGCTGTGGACCCAGGACATTGCAGTCACCCAGGAAGGCTGTGTCTCCACATGAACCTGAGAGCCTGAGAGGAATAAGGCGGGAATAACAACCTTAACAAAGGCCCACTTTCCATAGGAAAAATCAAACTCAGGTTTATGCACTTTCACTCACACATATACACATGCGCACACACTCACACACAAACACACACACATACGCGCACACACTTACATTCACACTCTTACACACAATCTTTCATGATTGAACTCCAACATTAACCCCTGTTAGATGTGGACTCCAATTCTAAAGTTTGTTAGTTACTGCTAGGACAAGGGGAGTACATCTGTCCAAGTAACCATTAGGTAGCCTTCAAGGAAGAGATAGTTTCAGGATAGTACCAATCAGCACACAGCTTACAGTGCTGTGTGTGAGTAGGCTGGACTGTGGACCAGTGTGTTTGGCACGTGGGTGTACTACAGCTCTCACCACGGACAGTCCAGATGTTAATGAGTTTGTTCTGGAAGGTGGCCAAAAGCGTTCCCCGCGCACTCCACATAACTGGAGACAGCAGGTGAGTTCCTGCAGACCCATCAGAAATCGAAGCAGCCTCACTGCACATAAAAGAAATACACACACACACACACACAAACACACACAAGCATGAATACAGTCACCATCTAAAAAGAAAATAAGGCTCCTATAAAATAAGAAAGAGAATCTAAACGAGACAAGAGACAGATAAGCCATACTCAAAGTACATATTAATCCAATTGCACAAAACACTGTTCCAATATGCATACCTGCTACAGTTGTGAGTATGCAGCAGCTCAGCTGTGTTCTGAGAGATGTCCCACAGGCGAACCGTCCCGTCGTGGGAGCCGGTAGCCAACAAGCCCTGCTCTGCACTCCAACTGCAACTCGTCACCTACACAGACACATGTATAGACACAAACTAAAATTAATCATTAAGAACACTGAGCAATAGCATTGAGCAGTAATAGAGTGCATAACCTTTATGAAAATTTGGAGATCATTATGTAAACATTATAGTGATCATAATTTCATATTGCTATACATTGTACCAGTCCTTGCAAGGTGATATAATGTGATAGGATTACCCTTCATTACTAGGATCAACATTATTTGCATTTACTGGATTATATCAAAACATACTGAAATACATACTTTTTGACATATTATGCATTCCGCACAACTTCCTTCTTCATGTTCTACAACTTTCTCAGTTATTTTAGAAACCTTCATAGCTCCCTTTATCTTTTTGAAAACTGTCCTATTAAAATGTCTAATTAGCCCAAATATTTTAATTATTTGAAATGTGCAATGTTGCAGACAGCTGGACTGAATGCTGGAATCACTGTATGCATTTATCTGCAACCAGTTGGCTTCATCCTGCTAAGAATACTGATTCTACCCTTTTGAATGGCGATAGCTTTAACAAACCCATTACCCTGCTGTGGTGGGCTTCCAGTTTCCTGAGTGGACACTTGCGCAGGTCTCCGGCCATGTCGCTGTAGGTTTGGGGTCGGATGGGGCTGTCCCTTTCAGAGGCCGCGAGTGCCTGTACCAGCTGCTGGGCTGCCCACTGACGGTGTTTACTGGTCAGCCTAGCAGAGAGGGCACAGGCTGCCAGAGCGTTTGCCAGCTCCAGAGGACCCACACGCAGCCCGCTCTGAGATAGAGGGGGGACTGGGGTTGTGGGAGTTCCAGCCTCTGTTAAAGAGCATAAACATAATTCTTTCTAATCAAGCAGAACATACCCTCAGCTCTGTACGTGGCTCTACACATAGGTTCCACAGCAGTTACTTCATAAATCAAAGCAGCATAGTATTCACAGCAGTAGCGTAGAAGGAGTTAAAGAAAATAGTTTGTATACAAATTACACCTCTCCCAAAGTAATGGAACCCAAGTTTACACCCCACCAGTTAGCCAGAGTCAAAGTCCAGACTATCCCTAACTATGTTTACCTCAAAGCGAAAGTAGAACAGACCTATGTGGCTTTTCACACTGTATGATATAACAGTTTATTAAAAAGAAAGCCCAGAACCAGCCTGGTTCATTTCACCTTTAGTCTCAGTGGACTCCGTTCTCTCTGCACTGTAACGGTAACGAACTCCTTTTTCTGTCAAGAGTGACACCAGACTCTGGGTGACCAGAAATGTGGGGGGTGTGAGTTCTTTGGGATCCCGTGGTGGCCCTTTTAGGCCAGCACTCAGGCGCCCTCTCTGCTGCGGGTCAGCAATGGCTCCAAGGTTCGTTCCTGTAGCAGCAGCCATCAGATCCTGAGGGTGACATAGAGGGCTTTGATACTAAGCAAAAGAAGAAAACACATCTACACCCACAGTGTCTGTACACAAGACAAAAAATGCAATATAGCTAGTAATACTGTATGTCAAGAAAGACAGGAATGTGAAAGAGCGAGAAAATAATTATGACAGTGGCAGCAATACAACTTATAAGCGTTTATCTGACCATCAGGACTCTTTTCTATCATATTTCTCGCTGTCTTACCTCATGTTAACTTCACTATTGAAAAAAAAAGAAAACAGGAAGTGGAGAAAAATGTGTCCACAATTCTAATATGATTAATATGCTGTGGCAGAAATGTGATTCGTACCCAGATTAACACATGAACACCTCTGCCATCTGATTAATGAACGTGTCCTAGAACATCACTTAGCTTGTGTAGAGTCGTGACCACAGAGGCCACAGAGGTCTCTGGTTTACATAACATACTCAACTAATTCTACATGAAACACACAATAAGAGCAGACGGAAAACACCCATGTGGGAATGTGTTTGCATGTACCTGAGTGCAGATGTCCACTAGCTCTCTGTAGGCTGTGGGACTGTGAGACACCAAGCTGCCAATAGCAGAGCTGAGGAAAGACAGGAAGGCTGAGCCTGTGCTGTCATTCACAGAGCCCTGCCCTGTGCCCTGCTGGTCCATGTCCATGTGGACACGCCCACCTGCTGCCAAACACATCAGCCGTACCAGAATACGAATATCTGCCAGACCCAGAGCCTCCAGCCCACTTGACTGATTACACACTGAACTACTAAAAGAGAGAAAAAGAGAGACACACAGACAAACGCTGAGTGATACACTGTCCCTGAAATGTTTATGGTTAATAAGCATTTCCACAGGCAATTTTATGAAGTGTTTTTTGGTAGTTAAGGAAGGTTACCAACATTTTTTTTTAAAAAACAGCGAAACCAAAGGCTAGCAAAACTGCTGGCCACTGGTCTACCTTGGGAATAGCGCCAAAGCCCACCCATTTTGTTCCCTTATTATAAACCTTTCCATCAACCTTGGACCAGTAGAATTAGAACTAAGCAGCAATCAATCCAATTGTGGAAATGTGGTGTAGTAACTTACTGTGTCACATCTGCACTCACAGAGTGAGATTTAGCAATGAAATATTAAGGCTGATAAAAACAATACAATAGATCATTATTCTGAAGTTCGAAAAACGACACCAGGCTGCTTTGGGACTCAAAACCAGCCGATAACACTGCCTAGAGATTCACTCTTTGGCCCTCAATCTCTATGTGTTTGGTTGGCATGCACCAACAGCCGCTGCCTCACTGTATTGAAAATACAGCATCATTACTGTACAATATCACGCAAACAGTGAAGGAATTCTGCATATTTTGTAAAAATAAATAAATATATGCAAACTACTCTAAAGCAAGGACACATGCACTGTTACTACGTGCATAGTTCAAAATGTTTTACTGTTGTTAGTATTTCAAAACGCTGCAGCCCTTAAATTGGAATTTATCTAGCTTAATTAAAAAAGACTGCCTATTAGAACATTTCAACATTCACTATCCATGACCCCTTTGACCAAAAGCGCTTAAGGTATTAAAATAATTTTAGATTTATATTATTACTTGTAATTTTGGGTCGGGTGTAGCTAAAAATCTTTAGACATCCATACCAGCATCACTATTTTAATTTCAATACTGTTTCCTAAATGTTTTTGTGTACCCTTATTGTAATTACAAATTGAAAGTTTACATAAACAAGAAAGGGGTGCGAGATGCAGGAAGTGGGTAAAGCTAATGACTGCAATTGATTACAGACTAATTAAGAGGGACTGGCATTAATTACGACTGTTATTACTAATCGAATGCAATGTAGACATTTACTCATCCAATTAATTTGGAAACAAACATGTCTATTGAAATGTATAGTCTTAGTTTAATCTATTATGCCAATAAGTGAGTTCTGACACACACACGCGCGCACACACACACACACACACACACACACACACACACACACACACACACATACACACACATACACACACACACACACACACACACACACACACACACACACACACACACATCACCCAATAATACAAGAACGCAACCCTAATAAATACACATAAATGGATAAACAATGATCAAAACAAGTTTATATAGTGTCTAAGCACATGCACTGTCCAATGCACACAAAGTTATAGAGGAGAGATGTATTACGTGGAAGAGATTTGGGACAGGGCCCTCAGCACCATGCTGTATCCCAGGAGGATCTGAGCAGTGGCGGTCACTCTCCTCAGGGCTACAAGTCTCTCCTGAGCTTCCCTTAAAGATGCAGCCTGCTCCCCTAGACTCAGCAAACCTGCCGAGCCCTTCAGCTCTGTGCTCACCACGCCTATGAACACACGCAACATTAAAATATGTCAGCCACTAAATATCAACTCAGGTAAAGCTGTTTATAATGCATAGACTACTGAGCCTTCGGGTAACACGCTCAGGTTATTATTCAGAATTCTTGTTATTTGGGCAAAATGCCTTCAAGATGTTTTATTCAATATGTCAAGTATTTTAATAAATTAAAAACATTCAGTATGTTTTTCTCCAGATGTATCTTATTTCTAACTTGATTCTGAATATTAACTTTTATCTTCACTCTTGATGTTATACACCTTTTTAGAACCATCTACAGCTCCATGCATCATTACAGACATTGTTTACACTTCCCTACAAATGAGCTGAAACCTGCAAAATTGCTACCTCTGTACTGCAGGTTTTTGTCTCCAGTGACGTTGGCTCCGAGTGGGTCAGGCTCCATGAAGGGAATGGGGTCAGGGATCAGCTTCTTCTCACTGAGCCCTAAAGGCCTCAACAGCACCCCAAAATCTTCCAAACCCGTTAGCCTGTCCGAGTCTTCTTGGTGACCAGGGTCCCATTCATCTAATATATAAATACAAATATGAAAACAACCTTATTTAGTCCTGTCATATTCATCTAACACTGTATTCATCACAGTTTTAGCACACGAGTGGAAACAAAGCACACATACCATCAGAGGTGCTGTCCAACCGGCCAATCAGATCAGATGCCAGACCCCTTGTTCTGGAAGAACAACAACAAAGCATTACACCCTTTAGGTCAAGGACCCACTGGTGTGCTGGGTGATGCATTCCGCCCATACTGGTACACTGATATATTTGGCCTTCAACACTTCTGACTTTTAGCTTTAGCAGGACTGAGGTAATAAGCCTTATCTATAACGTTACATTCAAAATAATAGCAAATTGCTAATACAACGTTCCAAAAAAAAAAAAAAAATACTCATAAGGTAGTCTTTGGTGTGATTTTAAAAGAATATTATGGTATGTAAGGATTATAAGAGACATTTTTAGGATGGGCTTATTCATTAACCTGGTGGAAGTAACTTCATTCAGTGTAATTGCAGTTCACCAACCAAATAAAAGTTTAAAAAAAGAAGAGTCTCTGTCATATTCATCTAACACAGTATTCATTACAGCTTTAGCAAATAACTGAAAGAAAAGCACATGTACCATCTGCTGTGTCCTGTCCAACCAATATATGTATAAATAATGACAATGGAAGAGCTGAATAAAGCCAGTCATTAAAGCAGTCACTTCTACAAAGGTTTCAGAGCTACAAGTTCTACTATCCTCACTAAAAGCATCTCTGTCCTCCTCTCTAAATGTCCCACACCTGTCATGTTTAGAGCTGAGCTCTCCCAGGTTAGCAGCCAGGTACTTCTCCCTGCAGGCCGAACACAGCAGGTAATAAGGGCTTCCTGAGCCACACTCTCCTCCAAACCAGCCATCAACGTACGCTCCGTTGCTACGGTAACCACGCCGGCCAGCGCTCTGGCCGCAGCCTGGGTGATGACGCTTCATGTGAGTGTTGAACTGCAGAGTGAGAGTGTTACACAACTCACACTCCACCATCTCACGGGCCTCAGTGTGTTCTTCTCCTGCCTGAGAGAGACAGACAGATGAGACAGATGGAGAGTTTTAAAAAGAGAGGAAAAATAGCAGGTATTGAGATAGAAAGATGACAGATGGAGAGAATATAAAAAAATAAGTATGAAAAAGAGTGAAGAAAGAGAGAAAGAAAAGGGAGAAAGGATGAAAAAAGAAAGGGATATTGGGGGGGAAAAAAACATGCATGTAAAAAAACGTTCAACAGCAAAGTCATTACAGGATATTATTAGGTTATTATCATTATTATTAATATCATTAATACATATATTATTACTACTACTATTATTAGTAGTAATAGTAGTAGTTGTACTAAAGCCTTTTCTGCACCTCCACCATCCACAGTGTGTCTCTCTCAGAAGCAATGAACTCAGGTGTGAACAATTCCTCATATGGCTCCTCCTGGTACGGGTCATCCATATAGCCCAGTTCCGATTCCTCTTCTGCTGCAAATGGGTGAGTCTCTGCCCGCTCTGGCCATTCAGACACACCCACATCCTGTCTGTAGAGGGCTGGCACTGGGCCAGGTGATGGGGAATCTAAACGAAACAAACAACAAGTAAAAATGTTAATAGTGTTATTTATTATCTGGAATTATCTGCAATGTCTACAGTCTATTGTATGTCACCATTGAAAAGTTTGGAATCACTGTGTTTAGTCAATGCGCCTAGGTAACCAGATAAGGCCATCAGTAAGGCAAATATTGGATTTTTGCAATTACCCAATGAATTTACAGAAGAAGTGATGTAAATATTGTGTATACATATACATATACATGCAGCACACTTCAGTGGATTTCTTGAGCGGATATGTAAAGCCTTGCTCTGATTTCTGATCAAAGCATACTGTTTACATAAGAACTGAAATAACTGGATGACTGCTAAAATTGGACAATGACTGGGCTATTATTTGCATGTAAATGCACTAATTAAAACAAGCTGTGAAAAAAGTAAAATAATGACCAGAGATGTAGTCATAACTATAAAGCTAATATTTAGAATGTGTCGTATATTTTTTCTTAAAGCACAAATAAAACGAATGTTTATCAGCTTCATGTTGTTTATAACACACCTTAAATGCTGAATAAAATGTCTAAAAATATATTTTGGTTGCCTAGTTTATAATATTTAAATCTTTGCTTGATAATAACACTGTACTGTGACATGTGATTCCAAGCTCTGCTTATTGGTTTATTTCTATAAAGACCCCGAGTCTGGTATCAGTGTGTATATGAACCTGCTCTCCTGAAGGATGTACGCTGGCTCAGGCCAGAGCGCTGCCTCCGGGCCGGCGGAGGCCTATTACGAGTGAGATGGACGTCCAAGAAGTTCTCTCTCTCCACCAGATCCAGCCCAGCTAACAGACTATCACACATACACATACATACAGAGAAATATGTGGATTAAGAGTGTGTGACTTCCTGAGATGTGTGGAAGTTGATTCAGTCTCTTAAACTCCACTCTTATAGTGTGTGTGTGTGTAGGTGTGTGTGTGCGCGTGAGTGTTCATTTCATTTGGGCCCAACTGGTATCTCAGTTGGCCAATAAAACAGGCAGGTATTAAAGAAATGGTTCACCAAACAATCTGAGTACTGCAGTTTTTTAATCTTCTCAAAAAAGACCACCTGCTCAGTTCTGATTGTTCAAATGCCAGAGCAGCATCCTGTAACAAGTTTCGCCCCCACGCTGTTGTGACTACTCTTACAATGGTGTTGTTGCTGCTGTATCAGTTTCAGTCTGAACATCTAATAGAACAAGCTTGCAGCTCCACCTGACCAAGCTAGACAGGAGCAGAACATTTCAGAGTGGTCAGTTTTTACCTTCTTAACTCACTGCGTGCCAACTGAAGGTATGCCAAGGTTGCTGGTAGGTGGGAAAATTTTGTGTGAGTTTGTGTTAGAAGATGATGTCATCATGTAACAGAGGAAAGGTGTTTCAGGCAGATGAAATCTTTATAATTATAAAGATTTCATAATTTGGCCACCTGTTTACAAAGGTTGGTAAAAACAGGCTGCCTTTAAGCACCATGCTGAATGCCAAAATCACCATAACTACAGTTTTTGAAATGCTTTGTCTTGTACAATTATTGTAATAACCACTACCTTATTTATACTGTTCAACACCATACAAAGTTTTTACTGCTTAGAAACTTCACAGACGGAAATTCGGGCACAGGATAACTCAAAGTAAAGTATTTGATAGTAGAACTGTGTGTGTTCTCTGTGTGTAATTTGATCAGAAATAAGCAACCTCTGCATATAACTGTACTGTTATTTTCATCTCTCTCTAGGCTTTCTGCTCTCTGTGTGTGCTATTACTACCTTTCACTGGGTTCTCGATGTGTAGCTGGAGATTCTGGGCACTGCACTGTCTCAGGCCCATCTGATGAGGGTGTGTCAGTGGCGCCGCCTGCTGACGAGCCCTCTCCTGCGTGCTGTTCATCAGTCAGCGGGTGTTCCAGCATCCAGCTTGCCAAAACCTCAATCATAGCAGAGTCCACCTCCCCCGTGACCCCTGAGTCACAGGTCAAAGGTCAAATCAGTAAAGCACTCCAAAGAATAAACAAACAGAAAGACTGCATTAATGTTAAGGCCTATTGAAGCTGGATTCACTTAATTAGAAATGCTTGTGTAATGTATTATGTGATCCAGATAAAGTATCTGAGTAACTTCCCCAAATTACCACAGAAAGCCCAGGGTGAAAGGTCACAGCTCGAATGTTCCATCAGCCTAATGCCACAAGACACACTCAACATATGTGTTAACAGCTTTTGTAGTTTCATTAGCATAGGAGAATTGGCTAACCAAATAACAAACTTGGCTTCAGAATTATTACCATAAAGAAAGACATTGGATCTTGATTATTAATGATTCCAATAATCACAGCAGCTTCCCCAATAAAATGAATCCAGCACTAATATAGTCTCTTAATATGACCAATATTCATGGGGGATAAGGTTTATTAGACTAACAAGCAACTATTCAAGAGACAATAAACTATGATGATGGTAAACAAGACACAGGCTCAGTTAAAATGCAGTGAGGTTTTGCAGCCATGACAGACCAGAGGAAGAACAATACAGAAGACAAATGATGTGAAGGAAGGAAGGAATGCAGACTGCACACATCTGCCCTTGTGTCTAATGCAACGTTTACATGTTGGTGATGGGCATCAATGATAAACCAGATATCCTACAGATTCCAAACGAACAGTGACTGAAAATTCTGCCACCGCCACTGGCAATGTACTGAAGTATTTCAGCCATGTTGGTGTGAAAAAACAGACAGGAGCCATGGGTGCCAAACATCTCCTAGCTGAAGTCCACAGGAACCCAGTATTACATAGCAATACACTAAATAATACAGAGCACCCTCCTAAAAACCAACACAGCTTAGGCTCTTCTCTGATAATCACCCATTTTACCAATAAAGTTGTTACCATGCCAAAGCTAGGGTGGCTTTGTGCCACTCTCAGTTGTGTGTCGTAGTCATGTACTCCTATGAGACACGGAAGGATTTTTTTCTCCCAGTGCCAACATGTAAACGCAAGACTAAATTATGTTCTAAAACATGACTGGCCAACATAAAAATTAATAAGCCACTTGTAGGTGTGCATTCCAGGGATTCTACACCACTTTGCATCATCAACGTAAATGTATACACTTCTCTTTAAAAGAATAGTTGCACCCAGAAGGAAGTGTGGTAATGCAGTGCTATTGGTAAGGAAGATAAAGGTTACCAGGAACAATACATTTTGATAGATTTAGACTAATATGGGAAATATTTATTGAGCCACACATACAGAAGCAGTTTCTCTCAGTATAGCGCAATATAGCTAACGCAACATGCCAGATGTCTTGTTATGGTGTCCTGTGATAATCCATGTAGCTTGAATATTCTCACACAGTTCCTGTGGATTTTAAGGAGATTTTTCTGGACGTGTGACGTTCCCCTTGGTGCTGACCAAGACAAAAGCGGGACTTGTTGCTAAAGATGACGAGTCCGAGTCACTTACAGGTGCGGTCTATGGCGACGCTGTTGTGGTGATAAGGTTAGTCATGCAATTAATCTTGCCTCAAGCAGCCATCTGCCAAAGTGCTAGCACTAGCAGGATTACTCATGGGGGGCATCACTGCTCGGTGAATGTCTATAATTGTGGTTGTTAGGTCAGTAAGGTACAGCGTTAAGGCCTGTCCTTGCTTATGTCACATGGAAGGCTGAGCTTGAAACTTGAATCATTCATGTTTCACCATGTCAGACCTATTCACCAAGTTTCATTCCTGTCGGATGGTTCCTTCTGGGTGCAGCTACTTGTGCAACAATTTTTCTGACAATGAGTGTATATACCACTTCAGTATGAGAAAATCACTGCTAGCACACATCCTCCCGCAGCTTATTGCTGGCTAGGACACTAGCAGGTCTATTTTTATGAGCAGTCAAAGTCAAAATCTGACTACAGACAAAATAAGACTACAGTCAATTTGCACAGAGATCACAGACAGCTTGGAGGTACCTGCAGCTTCCATGGCTCTGTAGATGTGTCTCACAGAGAAGCCCATTTCTAACAACCGAACAGGGACAAACATTTGGGGATGGTCTGAAGAAGGGAAAACAAAAAGCATGAAACCATCCAACGGTGAAATTAACTGTGTAGAACACAACCTAACAAAGTGGGGGGAAATAATATTCATAAACATATCAGTGAGAGAATAGGGTGCAACAATCCATCACGCTCCAGAAGACAAGTGAATCATCATAATTACACTCTTCAGGAATAATAGGAGCTTAAATAATGCAACATACTGGAAGGGGAACTGTTGCATATAAGAATATGCAGTTTTAAAATCATCGATGAAACCCATGCAAGGGTGAGGAGGATCAGAGGTTAACTCCATGCATAGAGTAAATTAGCAACACTCCTGCAATCCAGCCAACCAAAAAAGCATTCACATTTCAAAGAGCTAGACAGGCACAATATGTGGCAGTCACTCTTCTAATAACTCTTCTAAATAAGCCTGTTCTCTTCAAAGGCACACAGGTTCTGTTCTACACCAGTGGTTCCCAACCCTGGTCCTGGAGCAGCCTTACTCTGAATATTATATACAGGTGCTGGTCATAAAATTAATATATCATAAAAAGGTTGATTTATTTCAGTAATTCCATTCAAAAAGTGAAACTTGTATATTATATTTATTCATTACACACAGACTGATATATTTCAAGTGTATTCACTATCTCAGAAAATTAGGATATTGTGAAAAGGTTCAATATAGAAGACACCTGGTGCCACACTCTAATCAGCTAATTAACTCAGAACACCTGCAAAGGCCTTAAAATGGTCTCTCAGTCTAGTTCTGTAGGCTACACAATCATGGGGAAGACTGCTGACCTGACAGTTGTCCAAAAGACGACCATTGACACTTGCACAAGGAGGGCAAGACACAAAAGGTCATTGCTAAAGAGGCTGGCTGTTCACAGAGCTCTGTGTCCAGGCACATTAATAGAGAGGCGAAGGGAAGGAAAGATGTGGTAAAAAAGTGTACAAGCAACAGGGATAACCGCACCCTGGAGAGGAGTGTGGAACCAAACCCATTCAAAAATGTGGGGGAGTTTCACAAAGATTGGACTGCAGCTACGCACAGACATATGCAAGACATGGGCTTCAGCTGTCGCATTCCTTGTGTCAAGCCACTCTTGAACAAGAGACAGCGTCAGAAGCGTCTCGTCTGAGCTAAAGACAAAAAGGACTGGACTGCTGCTGAGTGGTCCAAAGTTCTGTTCTCTGATGAAAGTCAGTTTTGCATTTCCTTTGGAAATCAAGCTCCCAGAGTCTGGATGAAGAGAGGAGAGGCACAGAATGCACGTTGCTTGAGGTCCAGTGTAAAGTTTCCACAGTCAGTGATGGTTTGGGGTGCCATGTCATCTGCTGGTGTTGGTCCACTGTGTTTTCTGAGGTCCAAGGTCAACGCAGCCGTCTACCAGGACGTTTTAAAGCACTTCATGCTTCCTGCTGCTGACCAACTTTATGGAGATGCAAATTTCATTTTTCCAGCAGGAGTTGGCACCTGCACACAGGACCATGATATCCCTGTTCTTAATTGGCCAGCAAACTCGCCTGACCCTAATCCCATAGAAAATCTACGGGGTTTTGTGAAGAGGAAGATGCAATGCGCCAGACCCAACAATGCAGAAGAGCTAAAGGCCACTATCAGAGCAACCTGGGCTCTCATAACACCTGAGCAGTGCCACAGACTGATCGACTCCATGCCACGCAGCATTTCTGCAGTAATCCAGGCAAAAGGAGCTCCAACTACGTATTGAGTGCTGTACATGCTCATACTTTTCCTGTTCATACTTTTCAGTTGGCCAACATTTCTAAAAATCCTTTTTTGTGTTGGTCTTAAGTGATATTCTAATTTTCTGAGATACTGAATTTGGGTTTTTTATTAGTTGTCAGTTATAATCATCAAAATTAAAATAAATAAACACTTGAAATATATCAGTCTGTGTGTAATGAATGAATATAATATACAAGTTTCACTATTTGAATGGAATTACTGAAATATGTCAAGTTTTTCATGGTATACTAATTTTATGACCAGCACCTGTAGTTTAAAATTTGCTTTAACACACTAGATCTCGGAAAGGGCTTTATTTTATAGTTATCAAATTTGTTTCCTCAATGACCATTTACCCCTCTGTCTGTAGGTCTGTCCATCTGTCTGTTTCAAGCAATGCAGACTAGCACATGCCTCTGCTACACGCCAAGTGATACTTTATCATAAGAACACTAACGGTCAATTCTGTTTGGTGAGCAAACTGTGCTTCCCAGACTTCAAAGCCACAGATGGCTCTTAGGGAGGGCTTGTTAATGTGCTAATCAGTGTTTTTTTGTTTTTTTTTTTACAAAGGAGGATTTGGAACTTAAAAAGGCTGTTAAATTATTTCCTTAAAGGAACCCTGTGTAACCTCTTGTGGTAAGGTTGCCACATGAATTTATTACTGTGTGTAACTACTACAACAAGCTTTTTGTAAAGTCAGTGCAAGGAAAACCCTAAAACATGCAGGGCAGGGATACTACAGAACCAGAATTGGGAACCTGCGCCTTACAACTCAGTCTGGACACTCCACCACTATAGTTGGAGCGCATCATGACCCATTTCCCTTTTTGCCAAGGCCTCTGGTCTTACCCACGGGAGTTCTGGTTTGGCCGCAGGGCTCCAGGAAGCTGGTCTGCTGCTCTGTGTATCCCTCACAAGGGGTGGAGCCAACCAGGCTGAGCCCGGGGGGTAGCATAGGGCTGTGGACCAAACCAGCTAGCGTGGGGAACCGGGCCAGCACCATCCGCCTGAAGGGACCAAGATATGAACACACGCGCACACACACACAAACAAACACAAAAGACAGCTGCTAACACCAGGCCATCACACAGAAACCCCACCCTTAATTTATTTGATGAATCAGAGCAAATCATGCCTCATTAGAATCCAATTATAAATAAATAAAATATGACATATGTTGCTGATTACTCTGATTCATTTGAACGGACAAATTAATTTTGCATTGAAGTCATAGTTTAACTTATCCAGTCCTCACCTCCAAAGTTTGTTATCTGGACTTTGCTTCTTCAGTTCTGTGATGGAGCTTTGATGATAATGCTACCAATAAAAGCATATACCCCACCAAATAGCAATAAAAAGTTTAATTGTGTCCAAACTATTGTGTATTATAAAAGATCACATCATGTCAAACTACATTAGCAGATCTGCCTGGAATTACTGAACAATATGATGCAATCCTACACATGATGATGTAGTAGTTTGTATGATGCTAACGATGCTAACTAGTAGGCTAGAAACATCCACTGCTACAAACTAAAGAAGCAAGCCACAGGTGCAAAAAGCCTATGAGCTAATAAGAGGTAAGGTCGAAAAGTGTGTGCAGGTCTATGCCAAATCATTACTTTACATACAGTAAAATCTCGAATCCTATCTGCTGGTGTGTATAGAGGCCTTGTGGTCAGCTTCTCTTTCCTAAGCAGGCTGAGCATATGGCAGCAGTTAGGTTAACATGCTGTTGAGGTTAAGGAGGTTAGTTTACACATGGCCATTTCTTCTCTACCTGACACACACACGTATGCGTGCACACACACACTCACCTGCTCTATCACTCACACCTGTAGCTGAGAGCGTGTGATTTTGAGTCTCTGATGTGCCGCTGTCTGACAGTGATCTGGAGTGAAAACATCCAGCCACATCACAGAGCTCACCAAGTGTGAGTGTGTTGTGTGAGAGTGTTCATGTGGGTGAGTGTGCTTCAGGGATACTAAGACTGAGCTAAAATAAGACGAGACAAATTCAAGAGTTGTATACAGACTCCAGAATTTATAAATTAACAGCAAAAATGGCATATTGTTAACCATGGGAAGTTTTTTTTTTACTTTGTGTTGTCAATAAATATTATACTGGTATATAAATATAAAACTGGTATATTCCAGTTGAAATGAGATTAATAGGATTGAAAAAAATCATATTTTAAAATCAAATTTAATTTTTGAATGTGATTGCTCTCTCTCTCTCTCTCTCTCTCTCTCTCAAATAAATTACATAATTTATGATGTATAATGACTAGCAAATTGCTTTATATGTCCTGATTTTGACACCAACGCTTTCACTTAAGTATCAATTCTAAATTAATTTATGAATAGCAAATACTCCGTCATAGAATTACATTAACATTTAGTACACATACATATATAAATATTGAATTAAAATGTGCGGAGGACTTTCATCAGCTTTCACAGTTTTACTCAGTATATGCACTTCATGCAACTGTACATAACTGTAATACAATAATAATGTATTTGCACAAATAATATAAAGATATAAACTAGAACCCAGATCACTGCTAGTTTCAGCACTGTAACCTCAGTACTTGCAGTACTCACTGTAGGAGGTTGATGGGCAGGAAGGGGTTGAAGTTTTCCAGGCCGTCAGCCTGCAGGGCAGTGAGGAGGGAGGTTGTGAGGTCATTGGTGGAAGAGGAAGCTGACTGGCCAAAGATGGCGGTCCCATCGGAACCATTGCTGTACAGCGAGACAGAACTGGAAGACTTCGATACAGGCTGAGATGAGCTGTGGCCTGCAGGATCTACACAGGGTGAAAGATTGCAAAGCTAACTCTACAGCACAGCATCTACTGATTCAAATAAAAATGGCCAATGTAGCATAAAGATTAACCTTAAAATGACAGAGGCCTTCAAGGTACCTAAATCTCAGAATCACTCAAAAGGTAATAATTTCACTTATTAATAATAATCTCATATTAAATGTTCTACAGGTACACTGACAAACATAAATACAACAGTTTTGTGCTAATCCTGCAGTATATGTAGCCTCCAAAGTCATGATCAACAAGCGTCTTCCTTGTTTTTGAAGAACCAGCTTTTGTCTAAATAAAGATTTGACAGCCTGGAGGTGAAGCTGTTATCCCGCATCTTCAGTCACGTGCAGAGCGCTCATCCCCCTGATTAAGGGATACCTGCAGGGAATATGGGGATGTGCATGGACTTTAAAATAGAGGATCTCCATCTGGTGTTCAAGAGCTTAACTTTAAATTCATGAACAGAATATTCTTTACACCTGTTCGCCTGGAAAAGTTGTTTTCAGAGAGATCTAAGGACTTCAAACGCCTTTTGGGAGTGTAGAAAAAAAAAATTGGTCTTGTCTGAGTCCACATCATGGTATAACATTTTTTCAAATGCAATTTCAGAAGTCCCCTGGACTGTAGCTTGTGGAAAAAATTACTAGGAAAAAAAAAAAAAAAAAAAAAGAGTATCCTGATCTGATGGGCCAAACCCTCTCCACAGTCTGTTGAACAGTGATTCTCTTAAGCTGCAACTTAAACTGACCTACAATTTATGTCAACACACTTTGAGGACTACCCTGTGGACTTATGTAGAAAACCTCTTCTAAAACCCTTTGTGTACTGGCCAATTGTGTGGGAATGCTTTTTTCTTTTTTTTGGTCACTGCTAAATACAGTGCTATTAAAAAATAGGAGCATTGTAACATTTGAGAGGGCATTTTAACTCTTCAAGGTTTGCTATGTTTGGCTGAGTGTGAAAGCTTGTCCACATACCTTTGTTCTCTTTGCTAGTGCTGTCCTCCTGCAGCCTGCAGAGGGCACCTTTAAAGATCATGATCTGCGCTCTCTCCAGGTCAGCCAGAGCCACAGGCTGTTTGATAGGGCTCGGTCTGACAGCCCATTTCACCATGCTCCGCACCAGGAACTGCAGAACAGACCGCAGCTCAGCACCCTCTTCAGCAGCAGCAGGACATCTGGCAGGATCAGGGCTGCCTAGGCCAGCAGCTGTCTCCGCTTTGGGCACTAAGAGCAGGTCTGTAAATTTCCCACAGTTTAGAATCACAGCCAGGGATTTCAAAGCTCCCAGTAGGAGGTAGGATACTCGGATGGCGTGAAGCTCCAGGGCAAAAAGGTCTGCTCTTGGCTGTAGTGATAGCGTCAGTGGACAGGGGGCACCGTCTTGCTCCTCTTTGAAGGGTTTAGGGGTTCTGGGGGATTCCGCTTCACCCTGGTTATCCTCTTTCCTACCATCTGCCTTGCTTTTGTCCTCTTCAGTCAAGCCAGTCATACGGCCTAGGACTATAAAATCAGAAACAATTTATGATCAATATCAAACAGATTATCGGTCAGTAAATGATTCAATGCATAACTACATCTCAACCATGAATTGATAAAATTACTTAATTGTTATTAAGAATACATTAAAAGCAAATACAATAACATATATCAATATATACTATTTATGCAGTCGTGGGATGCAGACATGGAAGGACATGTTGTTTTAGGATATTCTACATGCACAAAAAATGAAAGTATAGAGCATCTAATATTGTAATAATTAAACAAATTCTAACATTCTATTATCAAATCAGCTTAATCAACACAGGTATTATGATACTACTATGATACAGACATTACGGTGCTGATGATCCATTGCAAATGATAAAAAAATCCAAAAAAGATACTCTGAAAAGCTTCCCCCTCCCCCATATTCCTCAGTCCTACCTGTCGTCCCTTCCTCCAGCATCATCACACGTGCAATGTCCTCATCCAGCCTCTGCTCAAGTTCACTACGGCCTCCTCCCTCAGAGTTATTCTGTGCATTACTTCGGGACTTCCCTGAGACTCTTTCACCCACTCTGGGTCCTGCGCCCGCACCCGCTCCAAGTTCTGGTTCCTCCAGCACACCGGTCAGCAGGATGAGGTGAAAGAGAACAGCAGGAGTGAGTCCACTGCAGCGGGAAATGTCCAGCTGGGGCACATCGCATGGCTCCAGAAACGACAGCGGGGTATCGCTGGGTGACCAAGAATTCAGGAAGCTTTATATTAGTGTGAGCACGGCAGGGCACACAGCAAAAAGGAGATGAGGGGAGGGAGAGAAGGCAACAGCAGAAAAGGAGGAAAAAAAGAGAACAAAGAAAGGATAATGTAATTAGGCAGAAATAAGGAGAAAGTAAAAGATGATGGAAAAATGAAAGAAATGGAGAGAGAGATGGGAGACTGACACAACTGGTAAGCCTTAGAAGTCAGTTACTGCTGCCGATAAAAGCAGAGTACAATGGGATATTCATTATTTCTACTTCACATTCTGAACGTTTAATCCACAACACATTATTACACACAAGAGGAGATACTTTAGTAAAGGCACTGTTGTGCAAACAGCCTTAAAACTTTTTATAAACAACTTTT
Organism: Prochilodus magdalenae; assembly: GCA_024036415.1. Lineage (NCBI taxonomy): Eukaryota > Metazoa > Chordata > Actinopteri > Characiformes > Prochilodontidae > Prochilodus > Prochilodus magdalenae. Next base: position 417,672 of record JAMWET010000986.1, read on the forward strand.
GTGGACAGGAAACAAGCTTCGCATTTTTATCATGATTTTTTGATTTCTTAACCCATAAGAACCCAGCCCCTTTTCTCCTTAAGGGAAAATAATGAATGGTCAGATTCTTATTGTGACAAAGACGTCACATGGCTTTATCTGTAAGTATTATAGAGTCATAATACTGGTAGCATATGTCACAACAACAACAATTTCATAACTGGTATTCCATCATGGTGTTCTAGAAATGGTGTCAGAATGGGTATATGTAATATAGAATATGGGTGTATGTACTACAGAATATGGGTATATGTAATATAGAATATGGGTATATGTAATATAGATATGGGTATATGTAGTATAGAATATGGGTATATGTAATATAGATATGGGTATATGTAGTATAGAATATGGGTATATGTAATATAGAATATGGGTATATGTAATATAGATATGGGTATATGTAGTATAGAATATGGGTATATGTAATATAGATATGGGTATATGTAGTATAGAATATGGGTATATGTACTATAGAATATGGGTATATGTAATATAGAATATGGGTATATGTAATATAGAATATGGGTATATGTAATATAGATATGGGTATATGTAGTATAGAATATGGGTATATGTAATATAGAATATGGGTATATGTAATATAGAATATGGGTATATGTAATATAGAATATGGGTGTATGTGATATAGAATATGGGTATATGTAATATAGATATGGGTATATGTAATATAGAATATGGGTATATGTACTATAGAATATGGGTATATGTAATATAGAACAAGTTATCAAAACATTAGAGGTTTTAAATGGGTCGAAACCTTATAGGTACAAAAATAAGACTTTAAAATGAGCTGGTTTTGTCTCTACCTGCTCTAACCAAGCACATCGCCATTTTCTAAATGAGGTCATCTGCTCACCAACTGTCATGTGACTGTATCCAGGATGTTCGGTATAGGTCACTCAGGGACTCCATGTGTTTAGGTGAAGGATAAAGCTGTATACAGAACTTTACAGACTTTAAAAAGGCTTGTGACACATACGTCACTGTGGGCTCTTATGGGTTAATATCAACACAAGTAGAAAGTTGGAAGTACAGACCTGCTGATACTAAATGAAGATATAGTAATAAAGTGCTGTTTGCACAGCTATATTTAGTATCTATATAAATTATTAAGTAGTTATTGCAATGCTGCAGAACGACAGTAGTAACTGTAAGATTTCTAAGGGTTCAAGAAATCAAAGGGGTCAAGGCAAGCGATTGTCACTGAGGCAAAGTCCAACATTCGTTGCCTTTATATAATAAACATATGAACACATACACAGAGTGAAGAAAACAAATAAGGAAATGAGTGATGATGGATGACTTATGTCAGTGTACAACATATGCAACAGTCAGTCAGCCCACTAACATTTGGTTCTATAATGAATGCATTACAAGTCATAACAGTCATTAATGTGCCCATATGAGGCCCATGTGTTCCTAATGTTTTGTATTGCATTTCCAATGCTGCGCATTTTGTATTTACGGTAGTTAACTACAGCATGTGACTACTCACCACACCAATACATTAACTACATAGTACATACTTTATGGCTATTTTGTTTCTCATGAATATGTGCTGATGTGGGGCCAAGAATGTTCGACATAAAGCTATATGCAACAGTTTAGGCACCTAGTCAAATGAATGTTTTCTTATTTTCAGAGTGTAAATATGGAAACACATCCTCAACAGAGAACACACTTCTGCATATTTTGACGCACAAGAACTATTTACCTGCTGAATTTAGCACAATGGGGAAAAATAGCAAATATAAGGTTTTAGCACATTTTATACCCAACCGAGTCACAATATTATGACCACTTTCTTTGCTACTTTCGGCGGCGGCGGCACCGGCACGCGTAGCTCATGAAGGAAGTGAAATTTTCATGGCCTTCTTTGGGCTCACTCATCCATATAAATGGCACTCTCAATCGATCTGCGTATGAATCCATCCTTGCAGATCACGTACACCAATACATGCTGACTGTCTTCCATAGGGTGGATGAGATCTTCCAGCAAGACAACACGACATGTCACACAGCTAAAGATGTCTGACATTGGCTGGAAGTGATCTAGGCTTCTAAGTACTACCCCCTAGTTCTCCAGACTTGAACCCTATTAAGCTATTGTGAGACCACCTTGATCTCTGTGTTCGCTCTATATAATTTCACCCACACGCCCTCCAGCAACTGTGGGATGCACTGCAGTCAGAATAGCTCCAGATACCAGTGACAACCTACCAGGACCTTAACGAGTCACCTCCAGCCCATTTAGCTGCTGTCTGTGCTGTACAAGCCGGTTACTCTGGATATTTCTATTTCATTTATTCATATTTGCACAGTTTTTACTTTGCACAGAACATCAACAAACATGTCATTTGTTTAGAAAGGTTCTTACTCATGCCTACGACTGTACATGGTCTTAAATAGACATGAAAGCATGCTTGTATACAAATGCCCACCTCATGGTCAGATCGGTCTCCTCCCACTGTAGTTTAGCCAGGGGGCTTCCCTCCTTAAGGACCCCTAACAGAGTGGCCCTCCGGCCACTTGGTTTGTGCAGGCAGACGCCACCAGCCCTGAGCCCGCCGTCTACTCCTCCCATCAGGGCAAGAACTGGCCACACCTCGCCACATAGCATGCTGAGCTGGGCCTCGGACAGACCCGTAGGTCCACAGAAAACTTCAGGACTCCTCCAGCTCTCCCCTGGACTCCTCTCTCTCTCCATCCCTCCACATTCTGCCTGCTCCTTACTGCCATGACCTGCTTAGAAAGACACAGCGCTAAAGTCAATCTTTATCTAGTCCTTACATATTTAGTAATGCTGAGGTGTGAACTTTGCAGTGGTCAGTCCACCCACATCTATATATAATCTCTTTAAAAATGTCCCTTACAATAAATATCTTCATTTTGACCAGAAACTAAGGATAGTCTCTGACTTTAGCAAAGTGCTATAAACAGATCTGCCACGTATTCCTGCCAACCAAACCCTAATTGGTTAACCCAATTTGGTGGACCCAACTTTATTACCTGTTAACATTTGTTATCACAGGCCCTGAAGAAGTTTAATCAGAGGGCATTTGATTTCAGTCCACATCAGCTAAAACTTATATTTTCTGTATGTTTTATAAAGATCCTAATGGGTTCATGAGAGCAGACAATCGGTTACATTTACGTGAATGTATCCTTTCCTAACCCAGACATCGTTTTCCCCTACTGTTCATACTGACCGTGTCTACAGTGGGCTCCCTCTCTCATTAGGGGGCCAATAAGGTCCAGTCTGCGGCTCATGTGCAGGTTAATGTGTGGCGTCCAGTCGTCGCTGAGGTGAAGTCGCCGTAGGAGCTGCACTGTAGCTTCCAACAGCACAGTGGTCCGTGGACTGCACAGGGGGTCACCTGGCAGAAGGTCATTGGGCATGCCCCGCATCTGCAGGTCACATAATGCCACCTTCAGATAGAAGAGAAGAGATGGTGAAAACACAGGTCGATACCAGACCAAAAGATAGAACAGAATACAGATGCACCAACAATACAAATGACAAAATATTTAAATATATTTACTATTAGATTGTAACCGTTTACTAAATTTAGTACATCTAACCTGTACTTAAAGAAATGCTACTGAAGGTATGTAATAAACATGACATGTCAGTAATATATAAATATATATATATATATATATATATATATATATATATATATATATATATATATATATATATATATATATATATATATATGTGTCAGCACAGACTCAATTAGATCAATTAGTCTAAAAAAATGATACTTAAAACTATATTTTATGTAAACAGAACACAGCTGGCTGCCTCCCCCGTCTCTGCTGCTGCTCGGGACTCTCGTTCTATGATGTCCCATTCCCAACAGTCAAACACCTCCTTCTCACTCATCGTCACCAGAATTCCAATCTCACAGACCTGCACGTAATCGTACTGTTTGAACTTACATGCCTTTCTCTTGCCTCTTCACCAGGTGTTTCCCCCCTGGTTTGTGTAGTGAGCGGTTTTCTGTTACTTGTGGAATTAACTTTCAGTTTTTTGGACTTCTGCCTGTAAGTGCTCTTCCAGTTTTTACCTTGGGCTATATTTCGATTTTTGGCTCTGCTTGCTCTCAGGAATTTTTCACTACTGTAGTTGCCTCTGTTTACTGCTGCCTTTTTGCCGTCTTGCACCACTGTTTTATTCAATTAACTTTGTTTGCCTTTTTAACCCTGTTCTCATCTGGCCCGTTTATCTGGCATTATAGTCTCACTATAACCAAGGGCACCTATTATGCTTTTGTGGTATTTGCCTTTTTTCCTTTAGTTTGCTATAGCGTTTAGTGCATGTAAACGATCAAGTTTTAAATGACATGCCATAGTTAGAACTCTCTAACACAGAAACCACTTTTCTCATCTACCTGAAACGCCTTGTTGGAACACCAGCCCATTTCTCTGCTACAGGGTGAGATCAGCTCATAACAAAATCCTTATTGCCTGCTTACCTGCAAGCTTGGCATACTCTCACACAACACACAGAGAGTAACAGTACAACCGAACCGCTCTGCAGCAGTGTAAATTATGAAGGTAGATCTACCAGCTTGTTCTACCAGAACTCAAACTTATACAGCAGGACCAACATCACAGTAAGAACAGCCACGACGCTGCAGGTAAGTAGGCAAGCTGACCAATCAGAGCACACTGGGCTCATCGGGTGGAGGGTCTAAAGACACAAGAGCTCTAACAGAATTTCTGACAGAGGATAGAGGAAAATATTGAGCTATGGAAAAACTTCTATTCAAGTAGGTCCCAAAATAATATTGTGAACTTTGACAATGAGTATAATAACCAGTATAATAAACAATCTAAGAACTTTCTAGTTTTTAAACTCCCCTGTGTGGGCCTTTCAAGCTCTTAGTGGTGATAGGCAGACCTTTTCTCCTGGATTACTGCTGTAGAAGAGCACGCATGGGTAAAGCTCTGCAGCATCCACTCCCTCAAATGCCAGCTTGGGCTCCTGCACATCAGAGATTCAGTATATTCAGCAACATCCACATACAAAGTGCACTAACTGTCTAACATGAATACATGTTCTACAAACTTCCACAGTGGAGGTTATGTAATGACTGGCACTGAAGAAAAATCTTATATAAATATAACCAAAATATAAATATAAACAAAACATTTTTTGTAAATGAGATTTGTGAGTGTAATGCTTGTGTGTAAAAAATCTTATGCACAACATTAGATAAATGTTGACAGCAGTTTAAGGCTTTTTCCTACAGCTGTACATCCAAGCCAAGAGCCATTTAAATTTGTCGTTATTAATAAGAATCTAACAGCAAATCTTTACTGTAACATTTATGAAATGTTGAAACAATGCTTTATGCATCACTCGTAAAGTCTGCATTCATCACATCCAGGAAAAACAAATCTCTACCCACCCTGTTGTTTTTGGCAAAAGAGATGGTCCTGGCCTCCATGTCCAGTATGCAGGTGATGGTGTCCCCCTGGGTGAAGGAAGGCAGGGCCCGGCCCAGCTCACCTCCATGATACAGGCTGCCGCTGTAGGCCCGGTACAACCACATGTCTGTGGTTGTGCGGTGGTTGTAGTCACGGATGGGCCAGCGGGACACTCCAATACACGTCCCTTCGTTTCCTCTGTTCTCTTTGGTGATGTAGAACTAGCAGGACAAGAGACAGGGAGCATATTATTGATACCTCAATATCCATTAACATCAGATATGATTATCTGTTCTCAACTGGTAAGCTCACACACTCAGTTGGGCTATTAAAAATGGCTATTAGAAAAATTTAGAAAAAAAGGGGCTATTAGGGGCTATTAAAAATGGCTGTATTACTGGCCTAATGATATAACGTCAATGGCTTACATATGCATATCCGCATCATGCATTTTTTGTAAACCAAAGATCTGTATTACACACTCAATACCTTCCAGATAAAACAGCCAGAGGTGATGGCTGTGGTGGCCAGGCCGTAACCTTTCCCTCCTGAGCCATGAGAGAGAACATTTCCACTCTCCAGAGAACAGCAGATCAACTTATGAGGATCGAATGAGAAATCACCTATAGGGATACACTCGTCCTCACTGCTCTCCTGAAAAACACCCAAAACAATACAAAACATATAAATCATAACACATTCTTTAAACATACCAGGAGAGAAAAACTGTTGGCAAGAACGAGCCTTTAAAATTAAGAGATCATCACAACAGTTATCCTACATTTACTACATCAATCATAACCTGGTGAATGCAACCGAAACAGACAGTACCTTCTTTAAGCTCTCAGATGCCCTCTCTAATTTCCTCCTCATGGACAGAGGTTCCTCCCACATGTAGGTGGACAAAAGTCCAAATAGCCGCTCAACAATCTGCAGCAAATAAAAAAGAAAAGCATCACTGAAAATGAGACACTGAAGAACAGAAATGGGTGAACTCATGGCTTGACCAGTTCTCTCACCTGCTTCATCAGCAGCGGGTCGGAGCAGGCGGGAAGTAAAGCCTCCAGAATGTGGAAGGCTAGCAGCTTCGTTCGGAGATTATAGAAATGAGGATTACCTGGAACAAATATTCACAATTAGCACACAAACTTTTCAGAACCAATCAACTTACAGAGGTACTAACAGGTGTTCAGGGCGCTACTTGTTTCAGTATGGATGTTACAAGCCCAGGAATCACTGACACATTGAACCAAACCACCAAACTGTCTAGGATTTAATTAACACATCCTGACTCTGGCTGTAACAGAGGACACACTGCCCCTCTGTGCTGCAACTTGACATGAGACATGAACCTAAGTAAAGGTGTGTGCCTAAATCTAGTTGGACCCACTGATAAACCTCCGGAGTCTCCAAATCACCTTGAAAGGGCCAGCTCAGACCATGAGCCCGTGGTGGGCAGGCTTAAGCTGTATTCATGGTAGCGTTCAGGTTTTTAAATTGTTGGAAGGCTGTCCACAAAAAAGAGGATAGAGAGCGCTAGACCAAAAGAGAAAGCAACTTCTCTCTAGAAGAGTTTGACGTGCAGAGTGTAAAGTCCCACCATGTCCCGCTGTTGCCCCAGCCCCCCATTTTCGGCTAAGGCCACAGTTTATAAAGGAGCAAAGTGATGGTGCCCCCATGTGGTCCAAATCAGTATCTGCCCCTAGTCAATAACTTACCCTTACAACGATCTTTAACATGTCATACAGTGTCAGAACCCACATAAGAACTGCTAATTGGGATTACCTAACACATTTACATGGTTTAATGGAGCAATATGTAAGATTTTTTGTTCACAATAAATTAATTAAATTGTGAAAAAATACCAATTACATAAAAGTCCCTATTGCCGGGTAGAACAGCCTAAAGAAAGGAAGAGTAAACACAATGATGGCCAAAGCGCTCTACAACTGCCACCACCTGCATCTACAAGAATCCATGTTGGGCAGCAAACAGATGCAAAAGAGACGTAAACAGAAGCAAAACAGATGTAAATGTTTCCTCTGGTAAAACCTGAAAGGGGAGATAGAGGGACTATAAATCTTCTGGTCATATGTTACCACTTTTGTGTGGCGTATGAACTTGGTAAGTTGCATAATCTGACAAATTGCTCCGTTAAAGCAACAGTGTAATGATGCAATTAGATGCATTGATGGGATATAAGCTTCCATTACTTGGTAACTCTAATTCCCAGGGCAAAAGGAGACAACCAAACTTCCAACATCATTTCAAACTTCCATTGTCTTGGCTGATCAAAACCAGAGATAGGGGCTACCTGAGCTGCTGTGGTAGGAGATGATGGTCATCAGTGGGTCAATCCACCTAGAGAAAGAGGAGACTCTCTTGGTCACCCTTAGCGAAAGGATGCGTCTGAGGAAGACGAGGAAGTCCGCAAGCTGGGACTCCACGACTTTGCTACTGCGCAGTACTTCTGCACCTACGGTCACACCATCCACACACACACACACACACACACCTTACTATAGTGAAATGAGCAAACACAAGGTCATTTGGAAGCAGCCAACAGGATGCGCAAAAGCCTCAATGGTTAAGGTCAGGTTAGGGGCAGGGTAGAGTTCCCACGACTCACTCTCTTGTTTGGCGATTTTAGTGTTGGGGTCAAGATCCAAGTCATATTCTGCACTGTTCTCCAGCGCCTCCTGCTGGTGGAGACTGAGAAGCAGGGCCTGCAGCTGCTCGCACATCACATCCATCAGAGCCTGGGACACATCCAGCGGCAAGGCACCTTCACAGGAGCTGGAGTAACACACACAGATTTTATTTTCCTGGCCAATATTATCCACCCTACTTATAACAAGGAATCCTATGGAAAGAACACTGAAATGAGAATTTCCCCTAAAAGGAAGACACACTCCATGTATATGCTTAAACCCTGTTCCTGGAATCCAGCCCTATATATACACAATAGTAACTATACCACGCCATACCAGACTCCTAATACTACATTCATCTAGCTCTGCAAACAAAATGACACTGTGAGTTAAGATAAATGCTGATGTATATGCTGAAGTCAATAAGATAGCTTTTCAATCCTGCTAAAATTAGAATATTTAAATGGCAAAAAAAATCCCCATCCACTGTTTCTTACCTGGCTGCAAGAACAAGGCTTTGGAGCAACCTGGCAGAGGCCAATCTCACGGCCCCGCTTAACAGCATGTTGCCCGAGACGGAGGCAGCCAGCCATCGCTGACTGACCAGAACACAGGAGTTATCAGTGAGGCTGGCCAGCAGCTCTAGCAGGCCACTCTTTATCACCACCACAAGGTCTGCTGGCTGGTAGTGGAAGTTTAGTGCGAACACTGCAGCCAGGAGCAAGTGCTGGCAGGAGCCTGTGGGGAGCAATAATGTTTTTAAGTAATATTTATTAAAATATTTTTTATATAACATGGATTAAATTATTCAATAAGAGGCAACATCCCAGGACTTTAACACAACATGAACTAGATGATTTAATCAGAGTACTGCGTCTAAAATAAGAGGCCCAATAAATGGTATTACTTTTTTGGCATCTGGGCCACAAATACAGAAATTAAGATAAAGTTTCTCTAAACATTTTCAGAATCTGTGATATACACTAATCAATCTGTGCTATTAAGTCATACACATGACATAAACCAACCACTATGTCAGCATTTGACATCCTCTATTACAAGTTTATGACACCTATATACTTCATTGATAAGGGAGTTTTGCAGGCTTACCTTTCTGCTCCTTCTCCAGTGCTACTTTTTGCCTAAGTACACGCACCACTTGCTGGTAGAGAGTGTGTGCTGCTACCTGGAGCTCTCTCTGGGCGCTCATAGAGGCCGATTGAGTTCCAGCCTGCAAGTAAATGCACACAAACAAATGGTCAGGTAAACAGGTCTGTAAACAGGCAGTGCATGCTTGCATTCCTTTAAACATATCAAAGGAAAATGTCTAGACATGGATAGAATCATTTATACACTGTAGATATTGCAGCTGTACTAAAAGCTGGTTTGGCTCTGTACTTAGGAATTCATCATTGAAAACTGAGAACAGCCGCTAAGTTTCCAATGACTAGTCACATGATCCTGAGCAACAAACCTGATTTAACTCAACTGGTCAATTCTAATACCTTCATTTGTTAAAGTGCAATGAGGTCCTCCAGAGGACACAAAATGCAAACGTGCATGTACTTGTGGTTCACTGGGCACAGGTAAAGCTAGTAAAACGTTCATCAGTTGTGTCAAAGGGTTAAGATGCAGAGCTACAGTAGAATGAAGCAATACAAATAAATGCAGAATAAAAAAGACAAATTAATAGGATATTTCACTAGCTGTTTAGAACATCCAAATGTAACCATTCAGAGAGGCTTGATGTGAAGAATTGTTCACAGTGTTTGTGATAGGAACCAGGGTTCTGAAGTATTATGAATATGCTGCCTAAAGCCAGAGACATTGTTTCCCAATGGCCTAAATGTAAATTGTATTATATTTATAGCAGAGAGGTACATGCAAGGCTTTGTAAATCCCTCTTATTTAAGAGAACTGACTTCTGTTTGTCAAGTCAATTGAGAAAGCCTACTTGACAAGGGTCAGGTTTATGCAGTGTCTATAAAACAGTCTACTTAACGGTTTGTGTGGCTTACAGTGTAGTGGTTCATCTTGTCAGTGAGTGTGTCCAAACTGCCTGTGACAGGAGCTCCCAGTCCAAAACAGCCAGACAGGAAGTGCAGCTGAACTGACTGTAGCAGCCCTGGGAAACGTGGGGGCACCAGAGAGCTGTGAGCACTGCTCTTCTCCTCCATCTCCGATAGAAAGGAAGAAATCTGACACAAAGCTTCTAGGCGGACCTGCACAGATGCACGAAAAAAGTGCAAAGATTAGAATATCTAAAGATTAATTTATTATTTTTTAAAACTTAGTTATGCAGCTTTCCAATGTTTTTTTTTTTAAAGCAAATTTTAAGAGATGAGTTTGGAGACAGTCCAAGCCATGTGCTTGTTAGCTACATTAGGCTAGCAGCTTCCACTGTAAGCTAATGAAAATTCAGACACCAAAAATGTAGAGGTTTTTTAACTGCATCCAGGGTAAGTAGGGTGGCCACATGTCCGGCCTAAAACCCCCAAGTCTCTATCCAGTGCAGTACCTGGACGAACACCTATTAGTCTCTTTTCGGGATGAACTACTTAAAATGTTCACTCGCAAACAACATTATGATGTCCTCCGTTTTGATGTTATGAGAGTGAACACCCTAGGCGTAAGTGATAAATTGTTCTAATTAGATTTATTTACTTCAAAAAACATTTGAGTACAATTTTCACAGCCCTACTAACCTCAGCCCTTTGCTGCTGTTGGGCCATGGCCATAGTGATGGCTCTGGGGTCAGCCTGACCACCTGCTGTTCTTTCCACCAAAGCTGAGGTCTTGACCAGGCTTCCGCACAGAAAGTGGAAGACCTATAGTAGTGAGCAAGTATTATCAAGTTATCTGCAAAAGTAGCAGCATTCTGCCTAAAAGAGTAACAGTTTATGTACATAAGCACATGGGCATTTTAACTATAGACCAAAATGACCTAAAAGCATAAGAAAGGACTAAGTACTTTTAGAGCTGGACTGGAGCTGGTTTACCTCTTTGAGCATGTAATTTTTCAGGATTTGATTGGTTGATTGGTTTGGGTTAAAGAATCCTATGTACTTTCTCCCACAGAGCCTGAATTGGAAGTGCATAGTCTGGATTTGCATGTATGATTCAGGACACACTCAATAAAAATACATATTGCAGATTAATTAATCTTAATTAGTATCACAGATTATATAGATACTGGCTTAAATGTGAGTTAACCTATACAATTTCATCCATGTCCAGCAGACCTTAATAATAACAGAATGCCAATCTGGAGGAGCACTGATGTATATGAAGAGGGTAGATAGTGACCTGGTCCAGCATAGGTGAGTCCACAGCACCTGGGCCCAGCACTGTGCTGGGACTGATGCACTGTCGCAGTCGCTCCCATGCATCTTTCATGATACCCAGGGAGCAAAGCGGTAGTCCTGCATAAAGAAACACACACAAACTTATTTATGGGTTGTTTTGTTTTACATCTAAATGCTACTATCACGGCACCTGAGTCTAACCTTGACTGAACGGAAACTTTTAACTTCACAACCTGCACTTGCCATTATGCACCTTGCTATTCACTAGTAACGCTGCATGATCTGGACCTAAAAAAGGCTTTTTAGTATCATAAAGACGATTTAGACATTTAAAACAACATGCTCACTGAGAAATGAGTGTCATTAAAGACACTCCACTTACCCATCTTGTTCTTAAGAGATCCTGAGGAACTCCTAGACTGATCCGTCACCTTCAAAGTTTAGAAGGGACAGAAGAAGAGAAGACACAGAAAATCACACCTAGAAACCAATAGCAGCACACTGATTGGTTTAAGGAGGAGGAATCACATTACAGTGACATTTACACTTATATGATTTCATCCTCCGGACAGGATTAACACTATTACAGGAAATGACACCAACTCAGAGGCCTAGACACAACTGTCTTTTGCGATTGTGCCTTGCTTAAAGGGGCAATACCAGTGGCCAGTGGAATATACAAGTAAGTGTTCTTTGTTAACTTGACCTGGAGATGCTGCTTCAGAGAAGCCACTTAGGTTTTCAGTAAAGCATCCGTTTACTTGCACTAAGCAACATAAAACCATTCTATATAAAGATCCCTAAATTAAAAAATCCCCTTTAAATAAACAAACAAACAAAAAGAAAACCAGTCCTGCAAAAGGCTTAAGTATAACCCTTTACTAATAAGAGCTATCAAAAGTACAAATAAACTACCTTTAACTGTACAAAACGCAAGTTTATAAAAAATGCTGAGGAGTTTTATGCAAGTGGCCACAGAGTGACAGTATCAGTCACTCACAGTCTGGGTGCTTCTCCAACTGTTCATACATACCTCGGCTAAATGTGGTAAAGGGTCATTACTAATGTAAGGTATGAATTTAAGGGTTAACATTTTAAGATATACTTCATACCTCTCTCTCACTCTGTCTCCTGCTGTCTGAAGAGCTGCGAAACTCTGCTTTAGTGCCTTGGCCTTCAAAAGAGGATGTTGACTTCCTGTGTCAAAAACAATATGATCAGATATATATTTAAGTTACAGCAGTGTCATCTATAGGACAGGCTTTAGTTTTGGGGTGTATAATATAGTAAAGCACTGTGATGCATCTGTCAGAATATGGGAATTTTACTGCATCGATTCTGGAATGTCACGAAGGATTATAACACAATATGATATATTAAATATAACAACGGTTGGTGCTTCCACTATTGTGTATACACTGTGCAAATGCACTTCCATTTTCAAACATGCTCATCCTGCATTTCGTATGAGATCAGGTATGTTAATAGGGAGTTTGCTCTCCCTTTGCTGCAGCTTCTACTTTTCTGAGAAAAGGTTTACACTATATTTAGGAACAATGCTGTGAGAATCTGAATGTGTTCAGGCACAAGAGCAATAGTCAGGATGGGTACTAATCATTACTAGACCATTTCAACTTATCATCAGGTACTAGATCATTTTTAAGTATCCCAAAGGTATTGAAAAAAGCTCCACTTCCACTGCTCCACATTCTTACATCCCATGTCTGACATTTTGGTATGGTGCACCAAATATTCAGTAATTAGGAAGAGTGTCTGGATGTCTGGAATTTCTCCAGTTTGCGAATTGCAGACTGAATGTAGTTTTAAAAATAACCCTGAAGCCCTAAAATAATCAATATAAATCCACCTACGGTGAAAAATAACATTTCTTGATTTGCTGAATTGTTTCTTAACGACTCATTCAAACTGAAGCTCTGTAAGAGATTTATGCTCTCCCTGGGTACAGTAAACTTTGTACAATAAAGGTATCGTAAAATTGTACAATAAAAAAAATAAAACAATAAAAACACACAAACACTCGCCTGGTCGTGTTATTCTCAGTATATGTATCAAGGGGCTGGCTCTGGTCTTGCCAAGCTGCCCGGACCCCTAGCAGTAGGAACAGGCACCGGCTAACCACCAGGTGGCAGGCTGCAGGGAAGGTCAGTGCGTGTTCTGTGTTTTGACCGCAGTCCCAGTGTCGTGCTGGGGGCTCTCTCTCAGGGGTCCCAGGACTCTCTGTACTACTGGGAAGAGTGCTGGTGCCCGAAGACTCATAAACCGTCTCATTCTGCTGCAGCTGCATGGCCTCCCGTGTGGCCAGGAAACACTGCAGCACCTCTGAAGGGACACATACACATGCACAGCGCACACACACCTTAATAAAAACTAATTACACAATTTCCTTGTGTATGTATATATAGAGTATGTATGTATGTATGTATGTATGTATGTGTATATATGTATGTATGTATGTATGTATGTATGTATGTATGTGTATATATATATATATATATATATATATATATATATATACACATACATACATAAACAGAGAGAGAGAGACAGACAGACAGACAGACAGACAGACAGACAGACAGACAGACAGACAGACAGACAGAGTTTCAACCAACACCCCATATTTGGTATATGAAGTTGCACTGGAGCTATAAAGCCAGGTATGATATACTGGTATGCATCAATATGAACAGATTGCAAAACTAATGAAACAAACCTCAGAAGCCAAAATTATGCCAAAATCATGCGACACAAAAACACAAATGCATATAACATGCACTTAGCAGCTTCAACAGCCTGAAGTCCAGATATGTTCAATGATTCCAACATTAATTCCAATGTATATTTTAAAGGCTAAATAACTAAAAATAAATAAATAAATAAATGTTTAACTAAACATTTTGTCCACTAACTACAAATAAAATAAAATAAATAAAAATCATATTAACATTTTCACTGTAAAGGGTGCAGCAATTTATTTTCACTTAGAAAATCAATAAAGAATGTAATATGACCAGAGGTGATGAAACTTAAATACCTAAACAAATAATACAATACTTATTTTCAAAATTGATGAATAAAAATGAATTGAATTTGTTCCTTTAGTGACGATGACTACACATATATATTGTATAAATGTATCCTGACATTGTATAAATCAGTGCGGACGTGTGTGAAAGCACAAAAAGCAGTGTGTTTACCCGGCAGGTACATACTGATGCTGGGGGTTTCGTCCTCAGTGGGATCGTCTTGATTGTGTTCGGCAGGGTGCGTGTTCTGGCCACTGGGCTCCGGCTCTCTCCCTGTTTGATCTGAAGAGCTGCTGGGCTCCACCTTCTCCTCTCCGGGACTCTGAGAACCTACTGAGCCCTGCAGGGTTACAGACACAGAATCAAGAGAAGAGGAATGTTAGAAACAGTCATTTTTAAGCCAAAAACATAATCTAAAAAACAAATCCAAATATAGCTTATATCTTTAGGCTGAGAAAAAAACTTCTATGCATAGAATAGTATAGAATAGTACAGTACAGTATAGTATATTATACTATATAGCATAGTTTAGTACAGTATAGTATTGTACAGCAGAGTATTGTACAGTATATTATAGTAAATAAAGATGTTAAAATCTAAACAGGTGTGCCGCATGGTGCTGTCCAGAGTAAAGGTGCTGAAGTGTTTACCTGTTTCAGAACTGCTGACGGCTGTGTATTGGCTGCATTTGCCAAGTTCTCTCTGATAGACAGAAGAGTGCTGCGGACTTTATACACCATCTCATAGATCTCTATCAGGATCTCACAGGGTTCATACCTGCAGTGGCATACATATAACCACAACAACATAATGTAGAATACACATTTCATTCCCATTATCATTACATCACCAGGGACCCCATCCCACTTACACACACTGCTGCTGCGGCTCAGGAGTACTTTCCTAAAAATCCTAAGAATTAATTGGTGGAATGGAGATGGTGTGGTATCGTGCCAGTTTCTTCACATTCAATAATGCACACAAAAGCTGCTTGCTTGCCAACAGCACTGCCTTGTTAAAACAAAAAGGGTCTACACAGGAAGATAAGGCCATGAGGGGAGGACCAGTGAGGTCACTGGCTTAAGTAATCCCGCTCAATTAAAAAATCTGCTTTTGAAAAACTTCTATGAGGATTTGTCAGTACAACACGGTATAGCAAATTCTCCTCCCACCGCCCGTTTACATCAGTTTATACTGCCAGTTAATATCCACAGACCTCTCACTCTTTCAGATGAGTCATTATGGCTAATGCGTTTATCATACAGACAGCCACTGGAAATACTACAGACAATCATGCAGAGACAGAGTAGAAGTGGGTGGAATCCGTGTGGGGAGAGGACTGAAAAAGGACAGTCAGTATAAAAGAGAGAGCTCTGTGTTAGCTCTGTCTATTCTTTTAAAACTCATCTTTTATTTTTTACCACATAACAGCAAAGCTTCAAAATTCACATACAAAAAAGCTTCTGATACACATGGAAGCAACCGTTTATAATGTGTTACAATTATGGTTATGCTTCTGCATAACCTAATCTTTTCAGTGTAGAAAAAAAAATACATGTATGAAACATCAAAACTCATCTGGAACCCTGATTGGTCAGGATACCGAAGTTGTAACAGAAGAGAGACTCACCTGTCCTGCCAGTATGCGTCATCCTGTAACCCTGTGTGCTTCAGCAGAGCAGCGAGACTACAGCGGCACGCCGTCTCTAACAAACCGTCCCCTACAGCAGATCCGCCATCCCAGTCTAAAATACACACACAAGCATGAAATAACACATATACAATAACAAAAACACAAAAACAGGAATATTGAACACAATAACTACTAATTAACTAATCTAACTAATCAGGCTCTAAACAATCAAGCAGCCAGGCCTGGGATCATTGCTCTCCCTTTTTTTCCAGCTTCATTTAAAAGCACAACAT
The DNA here is from genome assembly GCA_024036415.1 of Prochilodus magdalenae. NCBI lineage: Eukaryota > Metazoa > Chordata > Actinopteri > Characiformes > Prochilodontidae > Prochilodus > Prochilodus magdalenae. Next base: position 434,103 of record JAMWET010000986.1, read on the forward strand.
TAAATGTTGCTTCTTACCATGAACATAGTCCATTAGTCAAGACTGTTTGGAGTGGAGAAGCTTCTATCTTTAATTTTCCGCTGGAGCTACAAAGCTAATGTACCTAGCAAAATAAATGGGAGTTTACTTCCCACATTTTAGCACTGTGCAAACTGCACACCTAAACGATCAGTTACTTTTTGACACCTTATGACATGATGTCAGGTTTCCTTTTGACTACTTTTAATTATGCAGTTTACAAAACTTCTGAATGGTGGGTTTATTATTATTATGTATCACCTAGCTTCACCTCAATATCACTGCTGCTTTAAAGTACATGCTTTGCATGTAAAACAATACCATTAAAGGGTTCTTATTATAGAAAACCACATTCTCCTCACTTTCTGAAATCAAATGGTTTAATATAGTACATAAACATTATAAACAAGTCCACAAAATGTACAGATGGAAACAAAACTGTAAACATATCCATCTATTCAACCTACACCAGTTTAGCTCCGCCATTCAAAGTTATAAGAAGTTTTACAGCCAGGACAGCTTTTCTTGAATGAGGCACAAGCTTCCCAGATTAAAAAAAAAACAAAAAAAACAGTTCAGGTCAGTTTGCGTGTTTAAGGTGGTAGTAACTCCTGCACATAGCGCTGGACAAAGATGATGGGTTATAAATAGGCTATAAATATAAAGGCTATAAATACCTGTGGGGGGTGTGTGAGATGCGATCCACTGATTGAAAAAAGGTGGCACAGTGCAGTTCCATGTGTTGAAAATGGCTCCCCAGCAGATGTTACTGATTGGCTAAAAGCAGCGTTTGTATCTGGGTGTGCCCAAAAACCATAGTATGAAGCAAGTAGCTGAATCTGCAGGTGTGTGGAAGCGTACGGTCATACTAGATTACCAGCAGTGGCTATAAACCTAGGCTACAGAAAAACTCTCCTTGGTGCCAGGGAAGGTATCCACCAAATCTGGCCCAACTGCGTAATTCTTTAATGCAAGTGTGACTAATCACTGATGTGGCCTACATTCAGAAACTTGTCCAGTACATTTCAAACTCAGATGTAATTCGTGCTTGTGGAGGTATTACATGATATTAGGTAATATAATGCAATAAAAAGCAATAAAAAAGGCTAAAATGGTCATATACAAACACATTGTCATTACTGCACAAACTGTTTTTGTGTACACGTGCCCACACTGTGGACCTCTTAATGCTAAATGCTGAAAGATGTACTGAGGATTTTACTGGAAACGTGAGTCAATATTAATTTTAAATTTTTATCTCTAATCTTAGCAAAACAATACAGTCAGTAGCTAGTTCAGCTTCACTGAACTGTTGCTGTAAAGTCACGGTGTCTCTGCTTTACCTCTGCTGTTAGCATACTCCTTCATCTTCCTCCACAGTCCACCAGCTGGCTCTCGAGAGGAGCCAAGGGCCAGCTCCACCAGTGTGGCGTTTTCCTCAGACAGCTGAAGGTCAGCCAGTCGAGCATCTCCACAGCCAAGCAATACTGCCTCCGTCAGCCATCCCATAGCCAAATCTGCAGAAAAGAGAAACACTCCATCAACCCACAGGATTAACTTACACTTAAAGACTATGTTGCACAATCTATTCCTTATACAACGTCATATATGCAATACTGATGCCACAGAAGAACACGCAAATTAACTGTTTAGCCCAGCATATATAAGTCGGCATATTAATTAATATTAATATAAATTTGAGTATATATTTGAGTATACATGATCATGTCCATTCCTGTTATCTACATTAATGGTGGATAACTCTGGGCCTGGAAGATTGGATTCCTGCACAGTTCAGAATTATTTGAAGAGTTATAACAGGAAAAACAGCAAACTGTGCTGGATCCTGGCCCTTAGTTCCCCAGAACCAATGGGCCCCCCCAAAAAAACATAAGGAATTTTGTTACCCAGCTGTTCGAAGTCCATCTCCAGGCCGTTCCTCAGAAGTGGGTTACAGAGCCAATATTCTGCCACCTTCTCCTGGACGGAGGGGGGAGGGCCCTGCAACATCCCTCCCAGGCACCGACCAATCGCCAGGGCCACCGATCTCTCCAGGTCCAGAAGCCATGCCCAGTCGTGTGACTCTCCTTCAAGAGCAGCATCTGTCACCTCCGAAAGCTCTGGGTATGGTGGGGTCAAGTGGAAGCCGTTAGAAACTTACAGCTGACATCATGTGGTTGCATCAGCTTCAAATGACCTCAATCATCCAATACATTACCACTGTTAAATTCCCTAAATGTTCCACTGACTTCCCAGCCTATGCAATCCACATCCTGATTTGAGCTTATTGTTTCGGGGAAAGTACAAAAACTATTTACATACACACATATTAGAAATTTTGCTTTATTCATTTACATTATAGTGGAGTGTTTTTAAGCTTGGACTGCTTTTTGCCTGTTGATCAATGTGCAGCCATTTTAAGAACAAATATATACACTCATTATCAAAATAACAGTTGCATCCAGAAGGAAGTGTGGGATTGAGGTGCTATTGGGAAAAAAGATAAAGGTTACCAGGAACAATAAATGATGATAAATTCAGACTGATATGGGCAATATTTACTACACATACAGCAGTAGTGTCTCTCAGCACTTGCATGTTTGCAGCGCACATACATCTCAGCATCACTGCTCACTAAATGTCTGCTGTTGTGGCTGTTGGGTCAGTCAAATACAGCGATAAGGATGATCCTAGCTCATGTCAAATGCACAGCAAAGTTCTCACAATATCAAACTTACACCCTAATTTTTATTCCTGTCGGTTGATTCCTTCTGGGTGCAACTATTTTATATGTATGCAACTGGGCTAAAAAAAATGCTGATCTCAGATTTGCTCTCCTGCCATGTCCTGGTTGGGACTCAGGTTAGACAACCTGGCTAAGGTATTCGCACAGTGCTAATGCTTGCTAGCATACTATTTGCAAAATACGACTGAAAAGTTTTATTTTATATATTCCACTAGCAATACTCCCCCAGCTTGATGCTGTGAGACTGAAGAGACAAATTTAGGTTTTAATTTAACTTCAGTGGCTTCATGCTGTATGGCAGGCAGAATGGACATACATATTTACCTGAACATATGAACCAAAGAGTTGACTGAGATTCTCTATTGCTTTTGTTTAAACTGCTATTTTCCATTACAGTCTATAGGTCTTTAGTGTCTATGATGAGTGCTGCAAGCCAAAATTCCAGGATGTGCAAGCCAAAGGTCCTGATGCATACAAAGACAGCACCGGCATAGCATGCTTCTTGTGTGTATCTGTATGAGGGTACACTTACCCTGAGGTGTTCCCTCCAGCTCCAGTGACTCTAGAAGGCCGGTGTTGGGTAGGTAGCAGTTCAGCTCATTTAGATGTTCCAGCAGAGACAGCAGGTGAGGCAAGACAGGCTTGACGACGACCAGAGGCAACAGCAGCAGAGAGTACATCACCTGACACAGGAGACTGCCAGCTACTGAGCCAAACAGCACCGCTACACACACACACACACACACACACACACACACACACACACACACACACACACACACACACACTTCATCATTGCAACTGATAAAATGACAGTTAACTGTTTGTAAGCTTGGAATCACTGGCCATAACTTGTCCACTTTGGATCAAATGGCTAATGCAGTTCTAATGCACTTATGGAATATCCAATGCTGTGCTATATGTACTCTTCTAGACGATGCTCAGCATTGGGCATGAGGACATTAGACTCATACGTGGCTGCTCCAGAGTGTCCTATTTTGTTTATCTATGAAGATTACACAAGCTGTTTTTGTGTAACTGAATGCCTGTTTCAGAAATTGGTTCACCACGTCCTTATATTTTGGACACACTCTATGGTAATTAGCCTAGTTACAATTAGTCTATGTCGGCTCAACAACACGTTCTTGGAAACAACTTGAGGATAAAAAGCTTCACTGAGTAGTGATTTCAGTAGTTAGCGTTATTTTAAAGCATTTCAAAACATAACTAAATAAGCAACATGCTGTATGAAATAATAAATGCAATAAATGAAAATAATAAATGAGAAAATCCCTGTCAAGTTAAAAGCCTTGAAACTGAACCTCCATTGCCTAATACATCTGAATATTAACCTTACTATATCTTCATTCACAACATAATGACATGATTTCATCCTAGATATGTTATCCTATGATATGTCACATAGCTTTTTTACAATCATTTTAGAATCTGGTTCTTATAAAATTCTGGTTTTTATTTGGAAGGCTTTTAAAATCTGAAAAGTCATACAGTACTTGTGTCATACTAGAATCATTTCAGTATCAATCAGTTTCTATATTACTGAGTTTCTACATTATCTTCTTACTGTGTAGTTTATTAATGACATGTTTATCCCGTGAGCTCTCCTCCAGGAGAATCGTGGACCTCCTGAAAGTTTCAGCAGCATATGGCAGCAGCAGGCACAGGTGTTTATGGAGCAACGTCACACTGCTGTCATCCTACATAGAAAAAAACAAAACAAACGATAATGAACACTTACCCGTCGTACTGAAGAACAATATTTTGTTCTAGCTATGTTATGGAACGACAAAGACCACTTGATGTTTAAATAACTTGTAGCAAAATCAATGAAAGTAATATCAAGCCAAACGGAAGGAGAAAAATAAGGCAATAAACAAACATACAAACACATAAATACAGTCAGCATGTAAACACAGCAGTCAACTACTGACTATACTATCACAGAAAACGATAGATATAACAACATGGTACCTCAGCATTGGTGTAGATGTAGCAGTGTGCCAGCAGATGTTTGTGCAGTGCAGACAGCAGGTGGTGGAAGTGAGACGGAGCCTCAGTCTGTTTCTGAGCTGAACTGGGCTGCTGCTTGTCACTGTTCTTCTCCAGCTCACCAAACGCACGCTCCTGAACAATACAGTAAAGGATAGAGCTGCTTAGCACAGGAGTTTATTAGCACCAAAGCTTTTAGTCACACAATAACTAACTAAAGAAGACAAAGCAGTTTAGATATTCACCCTAGCCTCCCATACTAACACCCTCTGGGTGTTGGAAGTCATCCAAGATAGTCCATTTGCTAAATTAGCCAGTATCTCTGCTGCCAAATATACTTTAACAGACTGCTAATTTGCAGACAAATGTACAGATGCATTTCAGGCTTGAAGATAAATGGTATAACTGTTATTACTCTTGTCCATGTTTACAGATAACAGGGTGTCATATGTTAGAAGTCTGAGATAACTCAATATCTTGACATGGTTTAACTTAAGTATGCAATGTTTTAATGGGTATGGTTCAAGGTAGCCCCGAAGCTCCCATCCAACCCTAAAGAGACTTGAGTGATGTGTTTGGGGTAAAGGGAAATTTGCATCACATTTGCATCACATAACATTACATGCCAAGTCCTTTAATACAATTACTACTGACCAGTTACATACTCTTTTCATTTAAATGCTATATCAACAAAGCCTGCCTCGCAATGTGACCACTATGCAAACCTAGGGTTAGGGTTAGGCATGGTTGGCATGGTTGGAGACTGACCGTGTAGAATCCGATGCTTAGCAAGAGAGTCTTAAGCAAAACTTCGGCCAAATGAAGGTGGTCTGGGGCCTCAGTGCTGGAGGTAGAGGAGCCCGTAGGCCGATCTGGTGTGGGAGGCAAAATGCCAGCACCCGGATCCCCTGGAGAACTGTAGCCCAGCAGAGAAGCTACATGGCTCTGTTCCTGGAGACTGTTCAGCACCATGTCCAACTGGAGACGCTGGGGGAGAAAACAGATGCATAGTGTAGAGAGAGCAAATTATACCTCAATAGCTAAACATATACAACAATACATTCTTGTTAGTATTTAGTGAGTCCACCCTTTGTCTTCATCTCAGCTTACAGTTCAAAAAACTGCTTCCAGTTCTTCAAGTGCCTCCACAATTCAGTTTTAAAAGTTCAATCATCTTTCTGGTTATCATCCAAGTAACTACTATCACATTCAGTGTTATTCACAGGTCTGGACTCTGGGGTGGTCAGCCCATTTTTCTGAGAACAGGAACATCCTCCTGTATGTCCTGTACACATACTTACTGATACTGATCTTACTCTTTGCACATGTCCTGTATACATACTGTACTGTTTGCAAACACTGTGTTTTTGGCTATTTGTCTTGCACTACAGTATTTATATTCATATACACATATATTCTTGTAATTGCACTGGAGAAGGAGCCTGAATGTGTTTCGTTATACTGTACAACCCTGTATTGGTATAACGAAAAAGTTGAATTGAAGTTGAATTGAATCAATGAGGTGTTTACCTGTCCTTTAGAGAGACTCTCCCAGCTCTCTGGGCCCTGAGGTAGCAATGAATGCAGCAGTTCTGTTCTCTCCCTGAGAGGAGGCAGCAAGAGAGAGGCTCCTATCGACAAGGTGTTCATCACCGCCTACACACACACCCCCAGACACACATACATACACACACAAATTTAACACTAAAGTCAAGCAAAGTACCTAACTATGCTAGATTACAACTGTGGCGTGCATGCCTGACACATTTGTCTTTAAAAAGAATGGTATATGTGTAGAATTAAACCCTCATTGAACACTTATACTAAATACATCAATTTTCATTAGTTACATAGTAATAGTAATTTTATCATGTATAATGAGAAAATCATAACATTAATGAACAATAAGCCTGAATAAGAAGCCAAGAAACAAGGGTCAACAAAAGTACGGAATACTCGCTAAGCATGCAATTCTATTTTAATCAACTGTAAGCTGCATTACCCTTGTAGCTGTGAGTAAATCTAAAGAAGCAAACTTCACACACCAAACATTTCTGTGCTGACTTGCTACATTTGAGCTACATTAACATTATACGAGCAGTTTAGAGTTAAACCTGCTGCAATGATTCTGGCACGCTGGAGTCAATGAGTCTGAACAGGAGGTTCCGGAGGGGTCTCCCCTGAGCTCCAAGAACAGTAGCCCCTGTACCTCCAGCATGGGCCAAAGACAGGTGGATAGACAAAAGCTTCATACACAGTAGCACAAACTGGTGATGCTCCCTGAAAGAGAGAGATAAGGAGAAAAAAGAAAGACAGTCCATGTTATAAAGACAGTTTGAGCTGACCTTCATACCGAAATGGGCCAAATGCTCCGTGGAGAAGTGTGTCTCGGTCCTTTCATCCCTGAGTATGTGTTTCAGTGTTCCTGTCTGTAAGAATGTCAGTGGGGTTTCTCGCTAGTGACATCCTTACTCTGGGCACAGAGTCAGGGAAAGGCGCCAGGGGTCATTCACTGTCTCCCTCTGCTGCATCCATTTTAATAAAGTTGTATGGAAAAACACCAATAAGTCTCCAGTGCTTAACAGAACAATATAGACTATAGTGTCAACAACTCAACAGTTGTGATAAACGCTTTAATTTAGGTATGCAGTTATCACAATTCCAACTGTTCTGCATAACTGTGCAAATGCTTGTTATTTACATTACACACATTACACTGATCAACTATATTTAAGGTGGGGAGCAAAAAACCAAAAAACAATAACAAAAAAAAAGCCCTTTAGCTTAATTAAGATATTATGATGTAAACAAATAAATTACAAGCATTTTTAATGAAAATAAATAGAAAGAATTGCTCTCAGTGGTGGTGATGGGAACCAGACATCTGAAGAACATAATGCCTTGAAACTCCCACACAGAAAGCTAATACACTGGTTAGAAATATCCTGCCTGTAAGTGTCTTGCAATAGTTTTAAGATAAGACTTTACGTCTAATATGTCATTTCTATAATCCATATTACATGCAGGACACAGCAAAGTAATTACCCCTTGCCGCCCCCACTGATCTGGATGGTAAATTAAATGTCTACATTTGTGCTGAAGACACAGGGTGCTTTGAGTTTAGTTTGAGCAAAACACTACATGCGCATTTATAGTGGCCCACAATTTCAGTGTCCCTGTTTTTTTATGTTGCCCTTCATGTATTATTATAGAGGGGGTCAGGAGTGGAAGCAGTGCAACCACTGCAGTCTACTCGTACTGCACATGCCAAAGCAGGCAGTCAGCTGGTCTGCATTCTGCGCCAGAGTGACAACACAATCCACCGTGTATCGGGCAAAAGCACACACACACACTGACAGCAACCCAGCACTGCAGTGGATCGAGCCTACAAGCTCTAAAGCCTCAGCTTCAGCTGTCACTCTACAACACTGTCAGTCAGCAGAGGATAATGTAGTACCACCTCCTGACTTATTTTAGGAAGAGTCCATAGTTTTCACTGGACAATGCTATTTATGTTTCAACAGAAGCAAATCTTCCCTCAACAGTTTGAGTGCTGAAAGCTGGAAACACTTTAGAGAGAATGTTTAAAACAGAAATAAACATGCTTAAGGTTGCTAGGTGGTCTGTGTGTGTGTGTGTATCTGTGTTTTGAACCTTTCATGGTGGAGTCTTGATGTCAGTGCTTACGAGGACATGACAGATTTAACATCCCCGAATTAACACTCTAAAGGGTAACTGAAATATGGAGCGTAATTAATCTGTCAATAAGTATATAGGTAATTATATTATAGTGGTAATAATATTACAAAATATTGGTAATAAAATATAGGAAAGACTGCAAGGCTACAGATACACAAATTCTAAAATTAAGAGTAAGAAATGTACTGAAATGACCACCACTTTGACAACCCAAGGAGAACATCAAATAAACCTGACTGAACATTAGCTATTCTTCTCTCCATGCCGAATAAATTCAAGCTCTTGTCCAAAAGAATGAACATGCAACAACACAAAAACCTAAATAAAATACTAAATACCTATAATTTACACATAAGGATATATTTTTAATCGTACTTCCAGTAGCAATTTAAATATTTCAGATTTTCAGTTTCTGTCAATAAAGCTGGTCATTATGTCTGGTTGTTATTATTTTCTTGATGGGCACAAATAAATAAATATAACATATTTAAATATAACCTTAGCTTCAGAATAGTACATAAACAATTCAGAGAGTGTCCCAATTCTAATAGTGAGCACTGTGCCATCAATACTAATAGCAATTTCAAGAAGTTAAAAATTCTTATTAAAAATGAAAAATTAATGTACGTAAGATCCGATAAAAAAATGAAGTGGTAACTGAGGTTGAAGCTAAAAACCTTAGAGGTTGCACAGACTTCTTTTTTTAAGTTATAAGATGTTATCATTGCTAAACACTAAACTTGGCATTTAAAATTAGCAAGAAAACACCATACTTATCTAGGTCCTCTGTAGAGCATGTGTTAACTTATTTTAATTTATTGGGGACTGTAATGCAACTCAGAAATATAGTTTATTTTAGATTTAAATATGGGCCGTATTAAAAGCTTTCAAAACCTCAGAAATGAGCTGTTCTTCTCACGCTGGAGGTTTATTGTATTTATAGTGCAGCATGTGTGCATGTGTTACCTCTTTGAGGAGAATGGTGCTGGGGGAGTGTCTCCACTGATGCTGTCACAGTAGCGCTCTAGGAAGCTGCGTAGGTATGTGAACGTGCTCTCCTCAAGGTCCACACAGAATGGCCTGTGCCATGCCACCAGCTGCCTATTAAGACACACACACACACACACACACACACACACACACACACACAGTATAAATAATTCAGACTGAACTATGAGGTTAATGAACTGCCATTCATAATCCTAGACACTGTATCCATTAAACTAATGCAGCAGAGCCGGAAACATGGGCCAGATGCAACAGATTGGAACTGAGCCACAGAAGCTAATTTCATTATTTTACATAGGCCAGCCAGATTTGGCTTAGTATTAATGCAGCAGTAGTAAAAGCAGTAGCAGCAGAAGTAGTAGCAGTAGGAGCAACAGCAGCAGCAGCAGCAGCAGCAGCAGCAGTAGTAGTAGGAGTAGCAATAGTAGCTGTAGTAGCAGCAGCAGTAGTAGTAGCAGCAGCAGTAGTAGTAGTAGCACTAGTAGTAGCAGCAGCAGTAGTAGTAGTAGTAGTAGTAGTAGCAGCAGCATCAGCAGCATTAGTAGTAGTAGTAGCAGCTGTAGTAGTAGTAGTAGTAGCAGCAGCAGTAGTAGTAGCTGTAGTAGTAGAAGCAGCAGCAGTAGTAGTAGTAGCAGCAGCAGCAGTAATGGTAGTAGCAGCAGCAGCAGTAGTAGTAGTAGTAGCAGCAGCAGCAGTAGTAGTAGTAATAGCAGCAGCAGTAGCAGCTGTAGTAGTAGTTGCAGTAGTATTAGTATAAGTAGTAGTAGCAGCAGTAGTAGCTGTAGTAGTAGCAGCAGTAATGGTAGTAGCAGCAGTAGTAGCAACAGTAGCAGTAGTAGTAGTAGTAGCAGCAGCAGTAGTAATGGAAGTAGTAGTAGCAGCAGCAGTCGTAGTAGTAGTAGCAGCACTTGTAGTAGTAGTAGTAGCAGCAGCAGCAGTAGTAGTAGTAGTAGAAGCAGTAATGGTAGTAGCAGCAGCAGCAGCAGCAGCAGTAGTAGTAATAGCAGCATCGGTAGCAGCTGTAGTAGTAGTAGTTGCAGTAGTAGTAGTAGCAGTAGTATTAGTATAAGTAGTAGTAGCAGCAGTAGTGGCTGTTGTAGTAGCAGCAGTAATGGTAGTAGCAGCAGCAGCAGTAGTAGTAGTAATAGCAGCAGCAGTAGCAGCTGTAGTAGTAGTAGTTGCAGTAGTAGTAGTAGCAGTAGTATTAGTATAAGTAGTAGTAGCAGCAGTAGTGGCTGTTGTAGTAGCAGCAGTAATGGTAGTAGCAGCAGCAGTAGTAGCAGGAGTAATAGTAGTAGCAGCAGTAATAGAAGCAGCAGCAGTAGCAACAGTAGCAGTAGTAGTAGTAGCAGCAGCAGCAGCAGTAGTAGTAATGGAAGTAGTAGTAGCAGCAGCAGCAGTCGTAGTAGTAGTAGCAGCACTTGTAGTAGTAGTACCAGTAGTAGTAGTAGTAGTAGCAGTAGCAGTAGTAGTAGTAGTAGTAGTAGTAGTAGCAGTAGCAGTAGCAGTAGCAGTAGTAGTAGCAGTAGTAGTAGCAGTAGCAGTAGTAGTAGAAATAGTGGCGACAGAAGTGGTAACTGTTTATTTTGTTTTGGTCAAAGGTGGTGCAGAACAAAACAGATTAACAAATTACACAAAACAGACTCAAATGCCACATCCTTTAGTTATTATTACCTGTCTGTGGGGACAGCAGTCCAAGCCAGGCTGTGGGAGGTGCCTGCAGTGATCTGCTGGATTGATACCCCCTCCAGACCAATCACCTTCTTTGGTTTTGTGATTGGTGTTGACGTGTGGCCCTGGCCACATTGGCCCATGGCATTATTACCCCATGCATACACTTCATTTTCTATGACAAAATATGGCAATTAGTCAAGCAGACATGGCACAAAATACTGAAACACAGTACAACACAATGTCACAATGTTCCACATCGCTGTTCAAAGACAAACAAGTATTTCCAAAACGGCAAATTTACAGGAGAGAGCAAATACCACATTTTTAGGCAAGTCAACGCATCCACATTTTTAGACCATTTTTGTCTGTCTATTCCTCATGTGCGGTTTAAACGATGCATAGTAAAAATGAACAAAAATGTAGATGAATGTTCAGCAAAGATAAGCATATGTAGTACAGGGCTGCCAAATTCATGTGTTTCAAGTGTAGTGGGTAAAGTTCCCTGCTCTAATAAACCCAGTGCAACACTTCAGATTTAAAGTTGAATCAGATTTAAAAAAGCAGATCAAATGCCAAATTCTATAATGTTTCAGTTTTCAAAAACTGGAGGTTTTGTCGGCTTATGTAGTCTTCAGCACTACTATAGCTGGATTAGTTTGACCACAGAAGGTTCTGTAATGTAATCAGTCAGGATTCAACTGGTAGAATAGTACTGAATAGTGTAACTATGTTATATTGTGTATTTGACCAAATTCATAACTCATAAGTTGTTTACAACAGCGTTACACTTCAGTTGGACTGAAACAGGACTACTACTAATGCGGGAGCTACAATTACTAAAGGCTATTCACTTCATGTTGCAGTCCTCTCACCATGAGACAGTGCGAGGCAGTGGCTGTCTCCACAAGAGATGTCTATGATTTTAGTGACGCTCAACTCTTCTATGAAACGAGGCCTGAGAGACGTGGTTTCAGATGAACCGCAGCCCAGACACGAGCCACAGCCCCAGGCAAACACCTGAAAAACAGCACACGCACACAGAAAACCAAGGACTAAAACCTCTGACTACAGGTGGGTGTGTACTGTAACCGTCAAGGTCTGTAAAAACCTTCTGTATTACAATTACAATTACCCGGAGTACCACAATTATACACTATCTGGATACACTAGAAGGAATATTTATTGATGACAATTATGACATTTGCTGGAAACAGTAATATGATACACTTAATTCACTAAACAAAAACACATCTACACTAACCAAAACATATTTATGGTATGATTATGTCAACATAATGTAGAAGGGCTCAAGCAGAGTTTTTCCTGAGACCTTCTTAACCTTAATGTACGTTAATGTAGGAAGATTGTATTCCTGTATACCTGTCCAGCAGAAGTGAGAGCCAGCGAGCACTGACTACCAGCACACACTTTCCTGATGATGTAGCCGTGTAGAGCCTCTATAACCTTGGGCCTGTATACACGGTTTGTGTCACCGTGGCCCAGTTTACCTGTAAAGCGAACACACAGACACACTTCAAGATTTACCCACTTCGCCCCTACTTTAAATGTAGTCAGCCACCAAATGTGGGCTTGATGTCTGAAATTTGCCGATGTAGTTTAACATTGTCACTATAAGTAGCTAGAAGCTGCTAACTGTAATGACCTGCAAAACGGATCCTTTTATTTTAACTTTTGATTGATCTATTGCTTCCATTTTTCTTAAACACAATTTTGTCCTCATAATGTACATCTGTACACTCTTGGAGCATTTTAGACATAGGGTGTGTCCTTAAGCGCCGCCTCCCAATGATCCAAGTGTGCACTGACTGATCAGCTCACCCACTCTGTTCTGACTGGTAAGCTGACAAAAAAAATCAAGCTATAAAACAACCAGTATTTCTTGGCTGATCCTGGCATTTACAGTGTTTACTTTTACTTTTATTTCATTACTCAAGCAAAATGAAAGTATTAAATATTTTCATAGCCTGCAGCATCTAAATATAGATAAAAGAAAATAAAGGCAGATAAAAGCTACAAACAACTGTTTAATTACTGTATTAGACTGTAGACTGGACAGGTTTTTGGTTGAAAACATGCACAAAGAAGATGACTCAGTCCTGCTGAGAAATTGTGAGAATTGGAACGTGTTCAGCCGTGTAAAAGCTGACCGTTGTCTCCTCCTCCAAATGACCAGACTATGCGTCCGTCCTGAGCCACAGCGATGGTGTGAGAGCTGCCACAAGCCGCCTGGCCCACCCCGCTGATGTCCTTCACCAGTGTCGGAACGTTCCGGCTGTGACTGTCACTGTGGCCTGAAAAAACAGACAGTCGAAAAGAATGAAAGAAAAAGAGAGTGCAATTTTAACCCAACTGTCACAGTGCTCGTCCGTGTATGGTTTCTAAAGACTGAAAAAAAATGTCATCTGTTTAATTTACAAGTTTCAAAGATCATTTTTCAGAATGTTATTATCTTTTCAGTAAAAGAAAACTTTGCTGACCACTTTTTAGTAAATAATGTTTAAGGATTTTTGGTAACATTATAGCTATTATTCAATGAATGTGCAAGCTCTACAGTTATGAAAGAATGTTTAAAGGTCAACATTTACAATCATTTGAATATTTTATATCCAACAACACAGACATTATCTAGGGGAAAGCCACCACACACTTGCACTATTCACACCTCACCAGCAACCATGGGCCATAAATGCCCATAAAATATCATAGGATAGATTTTTTTGGTAATGTAGTTCAATTTATTAGGAAAACATTACCCTGTTGCAAGTAAGTTACATGCCAGTTCCACGGGTGCTTTACATCTGAAACAAACTTTCAGACATGAGGCTGCAAATAAAGAAGTCTGTATGAGGTGCAGGCATGAGTACTGGTAGAATGTGCGTGTATGAGGGGCGGATAGATTGACAGATATAGGATGCTTACTTCAGTAGTAGTTATTTGCCATAAAGACTACATTTGCCAATTTTGCTCAGTTAGCTAAAGTCAACTTTATGGCAGGTGATGCCTATAAAAGCCAGAGATTTAATTTGCTGAATATTAATCAGTAAAGGACTAAAACAACCTACTGTTTTCATTATTCTTACTGATACTGTCCACTAGACTAAAATCATCAATAAACACCAGCAAAATAAACACAACCCCACCTCCCTATGTAAACACAATCCTCCACATCTGAACGGTAGTACAGATTAAGGGCATATGCTGTAGAGGGTCAGCTTTACAGATACCAGAGATTTTAGTGATCTATTATAATAAACACCAGCTTTTTTAGGGAAATAAAATTGTTTTCCATTAACATCAGCTGAACAAACAGAGAGAAAGGAAAAATAAGCAAGGGGACAGTAAGAAAGCGAGTTACCGAGACGGCCAAAATCTCCCTCCCCCCAGGTGTACAGCTCTCCATCGTTGGTTACTGCTGCACTGTGTCTGTAACCAGCAGACACACACACCACCACCTAGCACAAAAGGAGAGAACACACACACACACACACACACACACACACACACACACACAGTTATTAGACATATTCTCAAACTCACATTCAGAAATACACTGATACCTATAAACACATTCACTGTATTAGAAGCCTATAGCCTGTACTTCCTTACGATGCCCACTTTAATTTATAGCCACAACATTGATTGCATTACAGACTGTAGCCCATCTGCTTCTGCTCAAGCAGAACACATTGTTCAGTTTCTGGCCACAAAATATAATGTGGATGGTGGTCCATTCTCAGCACAGCAGTGACACTGACAGGGTAGCGTGTGGGGTGTTGGTATGAGTGTCACTGAGCGCTTCTGGCTGCAACCCAAAAACATCCAGCACAGAGCAGCTCTGCGGAAAGAAACTCCCCAATTCATGAAGGGCTAAAGCATGGCTAAAGGGTGCATATGAGAGACTGAAGTACACCAGTTAGGAGAAACTACAACAGCCTGGATTTCTAATAATGTGGACAGTGAGCATATTAATGAGTATAAAACTGCAACAAGCAGCACACAAACGCCTGTCTATGCCACACTGACAAGTTTGCCACAGTAAATACACATTTAGTTAAAAATAAACTGAAAAAAAGCTAATCAGTCACTGCTGTCCCAAAGGCCAGCGGCCTGTTCTGCACATCATTATTCACCTAGATGAAATACTTCCCTAAAAAAGGCTAGGCTATGAATTTATGAAGGCTAGAAGAGGGCCAATAAGCATCATACAAAGGAGTCCATGCTAACGGTACTGAGTAGATGTTATTTCTTATAAGCCATGTTGGAATTATTTACTGTGAAGTACTCCTGCAACTTAACCACGATGAAAGCGTGCCAGCCTACAGCCTGGCTGTAATTCACACTCCCTCACAGTCTTCTGCTCACAGAGTGCAATATGCGACATATGTAAATGAGGACTGGCTATATAGGTCCACTCTAAATGCATCTTTAAAACGCACTGTAAAGTGAAACTGTAAAGTTTATTTAAGGATGAAACAGAAAAAACAAGGGGCTCAGAATGACTTAATAAGGTTCTAGTAGGTCGTCACAGGTATCTGGAGCCATGCTGACTGCAGTGCATCCCACTGTTACTGGAGGGTGCATGGAGGGGTCCATAGAGTGAACAACAATCGAGGTGGTCTCACAGATGCTCAGAAGGGTTAAAGTCTGGAAAAATTAGGCGGCCAGGGTAATACATGGAGGTCTTGGTCATGCTCCTCCAACCAGTGTCAGACATTGACATGCCACACTGTCTTGCTGGAATCTGCCCCAGGGAAAAGTGCAAGGAGGAATTCATACCCTAATCAGTTGAGAGAGCCTTCCACATGGAAAAGTGAGACTGGAGGATAGCACAAAAAACGTGACTTCCTTTGTGTGCTACACACTGCCACCATCGAGAACAGGAAGTGGTCATAACATGAGTCGACTGTGTACTCAACTGTGTAGGACGCATTAAACAAGCAGCTTACAAGAATCTAACATGTCAGACACTGAATTGTGTCCACGTTGAGCATACAGTATTGACTTACAGTGGCTTCAGTCACAATTTTATTACAGTGGAAAATTTCAAATATCAGGCCCAAATATGGTGTGAGGAGTATTTATGGCACAATGACTGCCTAATCTGACAAATGGAAAATGACAAAAATATTCTCCAGTATGATCCCAGCATACGGCTCAACTTTTTTAAGTTTAAATGTTGGAGCTAGAACCATGAATCCATAATCGATGAGTCTTTCAATATAAGAAGAAAAAAAAAGGCTAGAAGACGTAGGACTGTTCCCTCTCACCTTGCCCAGTAGAGGTCCCTGTATTAATTTGGGGTATTTCTGTGTGGCGCTGTTTCCGTGCCCCAGCTTGCCATAGTCTCCGTCTCCCCAGCTGAACACTTCCCCTTCAGCAGTTACGGCCAGCGTGTGGCCGTCCGAGCCTTTGGAAGAGGAAACCTTCCTCATGGTGCGAGGAGGATCCAGCACCAGCTTCTTGGGAACAGATTGATTGTTGGAGTCTCCCAGACCCAGACGCCCATAGCTGCCTTTTCCACAAGCTCTCACTGAGCCATCAGCTGATACTGAGAAGGTGCAGTACTGACCTGCCTCAATCTGCAAACAGAAAGATAATTATTGGGAAAGCAGTGAATTTACTCCCCCTTCTGTGTAGCAAAAAACTCATACTATGTACAAACAATGTAGAATGTTCAAAGTGCATAAACATGAACATACAACAGGTGTTAATATGTTAATATGAACAAACATTACGTTGGTCTAAAAGGTTAAGAACATTACGTATGGATAAGTAAGAAATAGCACTGAGAGTATTTGTTGATTTTCTCAGAGGAAATTAATAAACAGAAATAACTGACTGAGGCATAGACAATGGTTATGGCACATATGGCATTAAGGCTAGGAGACTATTTTCATATGTATTCAATTCTGCAGACAGAAATGATGCTCCAAAATGGGCAAAAATATGCCATATTATTTTTCTATACACTCAACATCTAAGCATTTAAATATACTAACTAAATACATAAAATAGTACATGACTACAAAATAACAAGACAGAAATAAGAAAACAAGTGAATGCAAGTAAACATTTACATGTGACTTAACAAGGTAGATATTTGTATATATATTTTTTTATTTATTTAAATTGGAGTCTATTTTTAAAATTATACACACATTTTACAAAGCATATTTTATATTATAGACACACATTTGCACTACTACTGATTAAAGGCTAAACAGTAGAGCGCTATAATTAACCGAAATCAACAGAACAGACGGGACAGAGAACAGCGCTCATAACAGGAAACTGTAAATTGAGGCTGATGAGTCTGTTGTGTTCAAACTGTACTACAGCAAGGCTAATGACTGTTACATGGAAAATGCTCGATGTTCCAGAACTGTAGCTCATGGATCTAATAAACCTTCTGCACATGGTTTAACATCTGCTGCAGGACCATGCAGTCAGATAACACATCACTGCAGATTGGGCTGTGGGAGAGGAACACAGCCCAACACCCCAACCCCAACCAACTTGTTGCAAGCTTCAGTTTCTGAATGAGCATAAATTTACGAAAATAAAATGTACCACTATGAAGTTAATAAGGTAAAATGTTAAATATCTTGTCTTTGAGCCAAAGTCAAATGACTTCTTTGTGTTTTACCTCCAATTCACATACTCTCACAACTTTTTTGGACTTTTTGGAATTTATCCCAATTGCTTCTCCAGACATCCAGCTCTGCCTAAGCTGGTTTACAATTTGACAAAAAAAAATCTTAACTGGATACTAAAGTGGTTCTTAATACGCATCAGCAACATGTAGTTCGACCAGGACACTGAAATTATAAACGAGTCTTTGGTTGAGTCAGAAAAAGAGATAGTTTGGCCAAAAAACAGAAATGTAACTTTCCCAGCAGACTACATGTAGCAGTCCTGCTGTGTTGTCTATACATTTCTTTACTTAACAGCTGAATGCAGCACGAGGTGAGTGTGATAAGCATGAGGTTTGTATGTTGTTAATTAGTGGCTATAAGCATGTAGGCATGCATGACGGGTGCAGACACACAGGCACACTCATGCAGACATACCATTTGAGCATCGCTGAAGCCCTGTGCCAGTTTGGGCTGCAGGATCTTCTCTAGAGTTCCTTCAGCCAGCTGGTGACTGCTGTTACTGCCCCAAACATACACCTTCACCACATCGCCCTCAGAGCCAGGGGAGGACGAGCCCACGCTGCATGAGCAGAGGCAGTTGGACGCCAGGGCACAAATCTAAAATACACACAAGAACAGAGAGAACGTGTTAAAACAACAACAACAATAATGCATAAATGGAATTTGTGTAATTACAGCTTTATTTATGCATACAATTTCATTAATTAGTCTTCTTATTATTTTAACTCGTCCCACAGTGGGGAAATTCATAGAGTTACAGCAGCAAAGAGATAGCAAGCCACAAAAGCTACAAAAAATAGAAAAAGAGACAGTATACTTTAAACAAAAACTAATAAAGTAAAAAAATTTATTTACAAATGACTGCACATGAAATGGTAAATGTTAAATTGCACATGGGAAAGTGAGACAGTGTTCTAAGTGTGCCAGGAGCAATCTACTGCAAAGGAGGACTTAACCTTCATGTCTACTGACATAGAAATACTCCATTTTGAGTGGGAGGGGCTAATCAGTGGTATTTCAATTCACTAATTTTTCATGACATCACAAAAATTAAAATTAATTAAAAACAGACTGTTTTTGCACCTTTTTGAACCATGTATGGATCCTATGGAATGAAGTTTGAAATTTGGTTTGTTATGATATGGGGCCTCTATGGTTATTAACAGCGCTCGTACTTTCCTCATTTTGTCTTAAATTCTCCATTTTAAAATATAGGAATCGCCTGATACAGCATGCCAATGATTTTGGCAATGTCCATTGTACACATCAGATCATCAAAGTCTTCTAAATGAAGCAGCAACATAAGGCAACTGTGGGAAGCCTTAATCGAGGCCAAGTGCACAGCGCACACACACCTCTTCGAAGAGACAGAGCGCTACGTGTGAAAGGCTGCAGAGTCCATCTGCGTCCTTCTTAAGCACCTGAGTGTTTACGAAGTCACCGCGGAAACCCTGTGAAGGTAAACAACAAACAAAAACAAAAATAGTAAGAACAGCATTAAAACAACTACATTAAAACAACCATGCAATATACATATAAACAATCAAACAGAGCTTTCAGATCATTCACATGCGTAAAATCACAAACAAATATCTGATACTGTCTCCTAGAGTTGGACAGTATGACAATATACAGTATTTTATTATTACGTTACAATACAACACAGTATACTTTTCTGGACATATCATGAACATTCTTTCAGCATTAACGATGCCTTCAATGATGTTAGTTACTCTCTACTGCCCCCCCATATTATGACCCTAGCTACTGAAATAAATACTAAGCAACAGTCTGGGTGGTCTCTTTCTTTTTTGACCCAGAGAACATGACGCCATTTTGCTTCCCTGAACCAAGAGGACATGACTTAAGCAAGGCACCTAACCTCCTACCGTAACCTCCTACTGCTCCTCGGGCAAGTGTGCTCACTGTTCCCATTAGGGTTTGTTCACTAGAGTGTGTGTATTAGGGTTTTTCACTGCACAGATGACTTAAATGAAGCAGACACATTCCATTGTGTGCAAGAACAAACGATCAATTCCTAAATTAAAATATCATTAAACTCAATGAATTAAAGATTTCCATCAGCAATCAATCTGAAAAGGTGAACTTGTTAGTCTTTGTCGCATTTTTTTACTTGCTGCAAGACTTAGTTTTTGAATGAGCAAATATTTACAAAAATGAAATATACAACAATAAAAGATAAAATGGTAAAACATTAAATATCCTGTCTTTCAGCCAAAGTGAAATCACTACTTTGTGTTTTACATGCAATTAACATACTTCAACTTTTTTAAACTTGGGTTTATACCAGCTGCTTCTCCAGACAAACAGCTCTACCCTAGCTTGGTTTAGAATTTGACAAAATAAAAGATAACTGGATCCTGAAGTGATTCTTAACATGCAACACATAAGCCCTGATCTTCTTCCTTTTCATAAAATGCCCTTCTTCAACAGTGGCATTCGAACTCTGTGCAAAACAGCCTCCTGGCAGCTACAGCGTTCGTCATTGATTAAGACGTGAATAAATCTCTGAAAAGACACACAGCAGCCCAATGGTAGCTCCGGCCAGGGGCTTTCAGAAGCAGGCAGGCGGCCAAGAATGCCCGGTCAAATAAAAGGCAAAATCGGATTTGGAGTAAGGAGAAATGTTGGGCGCTGCCTGCACTCACTGAGATTCATAGCAGTGGGATGAGTGTGTTACACAGATTACTAAAGGGACTAATGCACTAATGGACCAATAATAAAAGAAGACACCGAGCTCTCTAGTAAGGATCTAGCTGGAGAATAACAGCGGTTCCTGTAATCCTATAGTGTGTATGACTGTGGGTGAGTGTGCATCCATTTTACATACAGCGTCCATTACACATATCATTCAATATCCATTACACGTCATTAGTCATTAGCCACACATCTGGTCAGAATCACTGTACATTACTGCACTACTTCTGCCATTACAGCAGCTCTGCAAGACTTCATGAAATAGCCAAGAATCTGTTCACTATAGCGGCATATCATTTCATAATATTTAATGCCATTTTCACAATACACAATATGCATCACAATATGTGAATACACTCAACCTGACGCACAACAGTGCCACATTAACAACAAAGATCAAAACCTCTGGGTGCAATGACGTTTATTCAATGTTTTATATATGTAACAACATTAAATCCCATTAAAAATTATGCTCTCTAATTACATAGTTATTTGGTGTTTCTTGAGTAATTAACCACAATATGCTCGGAGAAGCATGCTGTCTGTCAAGATAACAAAATTTATCATAACATTAAAAAGCCAAGCCCACTTCTAATTCACAATACATTTCCACTTAGCAAATAATGATCACTGTTTATTACATGCATTACCCAGTGCTCAGTTATGCCATAATTACGGCTGAACAGCATGTTCAACCCAGAAAACAAAAAAAAAAGCTGGTAGTCTGGATCTGATGCAAGAGAACCAAAACATGTCCACACAGAAGAGGATGTGTGATCTTTTCTGCCACAATATCCTCTTGCTACAAAACTCATGGCTTTTTTTAGTCTCCATAATTTCAGCCCTGAAAATAGCCAGGTGTGGTGCTAGGGTTAGAATATTCAGGACTATCCATGAGCCCCTTCTTGGTGCATCCCACACATAAAACAATTATTCCTAATTTTGACATAACTTCTATTGTCACCACATATATATTATTTGTCAACATCTTTTGTGCCCAATTAGAAAAATGTGGGTTAATAAATTAGCACCATTTTGGATCATTTATTGACCACCCATACAAACCAGATACTTTTTAGTTTAAGGAAATAAAGTCTGATTTCAAAAAACAGAAACACATTAAAACTGCAGCTCTGCATGTGCACAGGTCCTACCCTTCCTCTCTGCTCCTTTAATGTTCTTTTGTCTGTGTAAAATGTCTATCACGCTCCACTTTTCCTTTTTTTTATTCCCTCTATTTCTCCACTTGCCATCTGTCTCATGTTTCAGCCTCTCTCTCACTGCTCTTCCTGCTGCTATTCAGCTTGCATGCCCACACTCCTGTCCTGGTGAAGCTGTGGTTTTACTATTGTTAACATTAGTCTGCCATCGCCTGTGTTCACACTTTTGGTCTTGGAAATAATCAGTATCACATTATTACCCAAGTCTATTCTGCATGTTTTACCATCCATGCTCATTCAGACCTATTAAGTAATTTAAACTCAGACTTACCGAATATTGCCTCATCTGCTGCAGGATCTGACTGATTAGCTCATAGCCCACACTGGAAGGTTCCAAGGAGGAGGATGAGGAAGATGAAGCTGATGCTGCCAGCGCCACCTCCACCCATTCCAGGAGGAAGCGGAGGGATCCCCTCTGCACAGCCAGTCCCAAGAGGAGCTCCAAAGCCAAGCGTCGCCCGGCCCGGTCGGCCCAAGAACCGCTCACCGCTGTCTTCTTCAGGAAGTCGCTCACCTTCACATTTTTTTATTTGCAAGTTTACGTCTGCATCTTGTTGTTAGTGTTCTACTTTCTCACAACATTTGTTCATATTCAACATTTGTTCAGTTTCAGAAATAGTTATGAGGCATGATTTGTGGTTTATGAATCATGTTATTTTAAACACCTTATTTTCTTCATTTGATATGAATGAAATGTCTTGTCTCAACATACCTGTGCCAGACAGTCCAGGCCCACCGCCGGGATTTTGTTCTCATTAGCAAGCGAGAGAGGTGGCAGGGCGGCCAGAACAGAGGAGGCGGTGCCCAGCACCTCATTACACAAGGCGACATCGGGCGGGTCATCCTCCAGACTCTAGCGGTCATTCAAACAAATAACATGGAAACATATCATGCTTTTTTCAATGTTATCAATCACCAATCATTACAATGACCGATATCACTGCTTCCTTAGTCCTTAAGGGGGTGCTATACAGTGTATTTTCACAGCCACTCCATTTACCATCATCGTAATAATGCGGAGTATTAGCTACAACTGCATGTGCATACTTGTACTAATATTAAGGCCTTATTATGAAACCTTTGTTATTGTAAGCTGGTATCTGTGATAGCAAGTGTCTTTTCTTATACCAAGGGATCCTGTGATTACACTTACCAGCCGGCCACGTTGCCAGCTTTGCCTCAGGAGAGCAAAAAGGAGGCTTAGGCCCGTCCGCACACCCATTTCAATCAGAACGTCCGTGCCAGACTTCACCCGAGATCCGGCCAGCTGCCATGACTCTGAAATGGGCTCCAGGGCACCCCCTTCTGTGCCCGAAGAGGAGGAGGAGGCTGGCTGTGGTGGGGGCGGAGTGCGGAAGCGGTCGTGGTACTTGCTGTGGAGTGCATAGTACACCCTCTGCAAAACCGCCAGCCTATGGTGGAGGGACAGGGCGTAAGGCGTGCGGGCAAGAACGCGGTGGGCCAGGCAGCGCTGGCTATGCAGCAGAGACAAAAGATATTCCTCCCGCTCCTCCTCAGCGCTGGATTCATATTGAAAGTCAGGCAGCCGCGGGCCCATCAGATCCTGCACAGGCTGAGCCAAGCCCAGAACCTCCTTGTTGTGAAGAAGTTTGGCATAGAGGGAGGCGGCACCAGAGCGTGTGGCCGTCTGTATGCTGTCTTCCGCCGCCCAGGAGCTGTTCAAGTGCTCCTGCCACTTCAGCATCACGTGGGTCTGACAAGGCACCATCGCTGCACATTATCCTCACACACACAGGGGGCACGCAGCTATGGAGGGACAGGAGAATTGTTATTTTAAACAAGTTCCTAATAGCATAAACAACAACAACAACAAGCAAGGACACATAGCTCAGATGAAAGACTCAAACTCCAAATTTCCCTACAGTAGGACATTTCTGAAACTGCCCAGCAGACTGGAATTGTGTTCTCCAGCTGAGCACCGGGGCGTCCCAAAAACAGTCAACACAAAGAGAGCCAGGGACACTCCCAAAAAACTTTTTGTGGATACAAAGACCCACAAACTGACTAGATTTCTAGTCAGGAAAGAGTTCTGCTCTACTAGTGGACAACAAGGATGTTGCTGATAGTAATAACGCTGAAGAATTTGATACTAAAATTAACCTTGTTTTAAAACAGGATCATTCTCCAACATACTAAACTGTCAAAAAGCTTACTCAACTCTCAAGAAGCCACTCAACCTGAGTCACCGTATTACTGATGTAATACAAAGTGGTTTTTACTTGTAAAAAGTTTATTAGGGTCATTTCTCGAAGGCGCATTACTAAGAAAAGGGTAACTGACCGTCAATGGTCAGCCATCAATCATTAACTAGCAAGCCTTAAAACAATGACCCATCAAAATATCAACTATAAAACTGGCCTTCCAGATCAAAACACTACACCTGCATTATGAATTAATGTACCAAGATGTTAAAAAGAGATCCTTGCATAGACCATACATTTCACTACTGATGGGTAGGACCTGGCACTGGCGTGTATTGCTCTGCTCATTCTATTGCAATAAACAAAGCCATTGTCTTAATATATATAATGACACCCAGCCGAGGTGTTATAGAGAAAGTATGTTATGGTTTATTTTATCTTTTGTCAAAGACTTTTTGGGCCAAAGTAGTCATAACAATGGTAGTTTGTAAAAGGACCAAGTCAAAAAGAAACAGCATAAATGAGCATATATAATACTGAGATACAGTACTACAGAACACTTATTACAGACATTTTTTTAATTAATGTAAATTATGATATCATTTCTGCGTATGAAAAACAACAGAAATCAAATCTGTACCATAAGGAACTGCAATGCATTGCAATAGAGGTCAAACTAATCATAACACATTAGTAGTTGCTTCATATGTATATCTGCATGGCAATGCATACAGATGTGTATCACATCGCCCTCAATGACGGAAATGCACATCCCTACCACATGCTACTAGCCCACAAATACATACAAATAACCATTTTTAACTGAGAGCACTTCAATATAATTTATTATATTATGTATTTATTGTATTATTAGTCATTAGTTATAATAAACAATTGTTTGTTTACAGCTTAACGGCTAATGACATCATCATTTTCATTCTTAACTGAGAGAACCAGTAAACTGACACGTTTTGACTGCCGTCATAGTGCATTAGTCACTCTACACATTTCAAAAGCCAAAAGGTTTGGCAAAAAGTCAGCGACTGAAAAGACTCTTCTGGCGCACTTCTATGTCTGAATGCAATGCTACATTTCAGAAGTCAGCATGTCTGTGCTATTCTCTCTCTTTTTGCTCTGATCTGGTTGTACAGAGGTCACAACGCTTGCAAAAATTGGGTTGTCAGCTTCAGTGACTCAGAAAAGGGATTTAAACCCAATGGACATACAAAGCAAACTTTTGACCCCACCAAGTCACTTTCATTCTTCCTTTCTCTCTCTCTGTAACACTAAGCACTTTATTATGTATTCCTGCCTTGTTTCTACAGACCATGGCACACCAGATCATACAGAGGCACTTTCATCAGTTCATCTGCATACTTTATTATCCCACCTTTACCCTGTTTTGCAGTGGTCCAGACCCCCTTAAAGCAATATGGGCAGTAAATCATGCGTGTTAAGAGTGTGTTGCGCTGGTACGTGCGGTGTAGACACAGCAATGCTGGAGTTTTTAAACACCTCAGTGTAACTGCTGGACTAAGAATTGTCTCCCAACCAAAAATATCCAGCCAGCAGTGACGCATGGGTTGCGTCCTGTGACCACTGATGAAGAGCTGTTGGGTCTAATCCACTCATAGAGCCCAACACACACCAAGACACCGATACCAGTACGTCAGAGTCATCGCAGTGCTGAGAATGATTCACCACCCAAATAATACCTATGGTGGAGAATCCTAACCATTGAAGAACAGGTTTAAAGGACCGTATACTGACTGCTATGAACCATTGGTGAAGCTTTCATTGGCCCTAATACCAAGGACAACTAGGCTACTGCATATTAGTGGAGGACACAATTTTGGATGAGTTCTCGCCAGATGGGAGAGGACTGGTTCAGGAAAGCTCAGCAAGAACCTATTTCATTAGTGCCTATAGTCCAAATTTAGCCTGAGAAAATAAGTTCAGACTTTCTGTTATTTAAAGGTAACTTAGTCAAGATTTGAGGATAGTTACGTAGGTGAACTACAATAACTCTGTAATGAGATGTTTACTCAATCTGCCTCCCATTCCCACCCACACAAAGTACACTGGAACAGCCAGTGAACAGTGCGTTAGGCCTATAAACACTTGAGCCCTGTCTCAATTCTTTTTTTAACCCTCACCCACTTCTACTCGCCACTCCATGTACGTCACGCCCATGTAACACAAGTGGCCACTCGCAGCAGAGAGGAAAAGGGGGCAGTGAGGAGTGGATATTTCAAATGGCATGCGCCCGCTGTTAGCAGATTAGCATGAGTAAGCTAAAAGGTAAGGGTGAGAATCACCAAAGTACTGCAACATACATATACATACACTCATCATCAAAAGAACAGGTGCACCCAGAAAGAGGTGAGGGATTGCAGTGCTATGGGGAAAGACAATAAAGGTTACCATAAACAATTAATAACGATACATTTAGACTGATATGGGCAATATTTATTGAGCTACACATACAGAAGTAATGTCTCTCAGTATGGCGTTGAGCTGCCATGTTTCCTAACACAACATGCCAGCTTGAATATTCTCACACAGTTCCTGCAGATTTTTGCAGTAGTGGTAGAGATGGAGTGACACCAGGTCTTCTGGACGTGTGCCATCTGAAGACAAACCACTCATCTTCGTGCTGACCAGGTTGCTTCCACACATGGATTCGTTGGACTTCTCCACCAAAACAAATGCAGGACACGTCACTGAAGATGACCCGCTGCCATCCATGACAGTTTGGCAGGACATCATTGCAGTCTTCGGCAACACTGATGTGGTGTTCAGTGAAGTCAATGTAATGGTCTGTGTGCATGTAGTCCTACTGAATAATGTTCGCAATCATGGCTGTTGGGTCAGTAAGGTACAGTGACAAGACCCTTGCTTACGTCACAAGCGCAGCAGAGCATTAAACTTGAATCATATGCATGTCTCACAATGCCAAACCTCCCCACTCATTCATTTCATTCAATCATTATTTTCATGAAACCTGATTTGTGAATAGCAATCTTTGGCATCCATGATTTGATACAATATTAATATTCATCTGGCCATAAACTGGGTAGAACCACATTGAAATGGTCTTTCGGTTTTTCTGGACTGCCGTGTAGCCACTGGCAGCTGTCAGCTGACTGAATAAAGTGATGGAGTTGTATTAGAACCCATGTATAATTGATGGAGTAGGTTTTATTATTTTATCATGAATAATTTAATCATTTAATTATGATTTTAAATCCTTAGCATTTTAAAGAAGCTTATTTCTATGGCTTATTAACAGCTTTGTCTATTATTTTTGGGTTTGAAATGGGAAATGAGTCATGTTCATAAAGTTTTGCTGCTGAAGTTGGCACTGGTGTTCGAAACATCCCTTGCCCCTACATGGGCTCATTTAACACCCCTCACTTGAGCTAATCAAGTAATGGAGCAGCCCTTTAGATGGCACTGGTGATTTCCCCTAGAGGGGAAGTGTTGCCATAGAATATATCATATTTCTTGTTTGCCTTGTCACTTTACTGGATTAATGTTCAAGCTTCTAAAAGGCCGTAATCAATAGAAACAGCAGAAACACAACAACTCTTCTGGAAATAGACTTAGAAACTAACTACTAACTACTAAGAACATGAAAATGGCAGAACATCTATTAGGGCCCAGAATATTTTAGGTCAGGAAGTTGATCCTCTATGGACGCTAGCCTAATTTGAAAAACCATGCCTAGTTCAAACTGTCCAGTAGAGAAGTTGCATCTCAATACATGACTGAAAAAAAGAAGACACAGAAAAGAGAAAGCTCAAAAAGAATAAATCTATTCCATTTCAGTTGCAGGCTAGCTACACTTTAGCAGCTGGCTATCTGGTTTATTCATTTTCAGTTCGAGACTCTGTTTTGACTGTGTCTAGTCAGTGGACTCAGTGGCCTTTTTAAGCTTTAGTAAGAGTTCCTCTCGTCCCCTGGTCAGTGGCCAAGGGGAACATGACCCAGCAGTCTTTGCTCCAGACACTTCTGGAGATCTCTCTTTGCCCACAACTTATCACTGCAGCAGGAATTTATTACACCACTGCTGCTATACGGTTTCCTAACGTATAAAAATACAACACCAAGCATCTCAAAGCTTTAGCTCCAGGACTAGCCCAGACTAGTTTAGATCTCCTCTGGCTTCACACTGATTCACACAGATTAAGATTATATTGATAAAGGAGAATGAACAGTGAATAAAGCAGAAGCTTAAAAAAATTAACAAACCACAACGTAGTTTATGTACATACAATACACAGCCAACTTGAGTTTGGGAGGCGTTGGTTCCAAAGCACATTCATTCAATACAACATTTGATGTTAGGGTGGGTGCCAAAGTACCATTGTTATCTTTCATTTCTGCATGATAATATTCTCTTTTTATCCATAAGAACTACACAGGTTGTTTCCGTTACTGTGTCTTTAAGAATAATATAATAATCAGTTGAATTGATTCCGATAACTTACTCCAATTGGCTACCATGTAAGGTGCCACATTCAAACACCAGTCCGGGCAAGAACTTCAGCATGAAGGGGCAGGAATATACAGTATTTAAACGTTTTCACAACAACAACAGCAACATATTCAATATCTAGTAACAATCTAAATTAACGTTCATGGTATTACTTTGTTTGCTGAATATTTGTAACCTTAACTTTATAAACAGTTCAGTAAGGTGAGAGTAGACTAAGAGAATGTTTACTGCCATCAGGACACACCCCGTGGGCGAAGGGATATTGGCTCATTATCATTTATAGGAACAGATACTCCAACTGGCTGTCCTGAACTGGACTGTTTAGACAGGGGGACAAGGGTGATGTGGTGCTATATCCTTGTGGAAGTTCGAAGGGGTTTTTTATATGCTACCTTAATAGAATAGAAATATGTTACCTTTATAGCATGATGCACATACATACATGTAGTGTTCTTAAGGTATATCTGTAAACAATAATAATGGGTTGGTGCTTATATATCTTGTGTTTTTTTTTTTTTTATGAATTCAACTGGTAATTTCACATGGTAATTTCTCATGTACAAATCTACGATAGCAAATAAAACAACTTGTATAAAATGCATCCACCATATTAGCAATACAAATAATTTGAGACACACAAAATGTGGTTTCAACCAGCAGCACCACAGTATTAAAGAGCCCATGAAATTAGTGCCTGTATTACACAGTGCCAGAAATAATAGTATTCCACATCGAATATCACGGTGGTATTATTACTGTATGTACACATACGTCTACCCATGTCATTCCATCACAGTAAGGATGGTTTCAACATTTAATAAAAGTGGATGTAAGAACAAAAAAAAAAAAAAGACCTGCAGTAAGATTATTTCCAGCAAACATTTATTCAGATACCCTATAAACATCTTAGAGAGCTAAACTAAACTCTGATCTGGGAGAGAAAGATATCTACAGGGTTTAGCCATTCAAATGTCAGTCATTCACCCCCAGGGCTAAGGCATGATGAGCCTACGGCACACTATTAACAGCAGGCCAATACAAACAGAACGCTTTAACACCTGACAAAGCTACTGCAACTGTGACAGCTAGGTCTTCGACCTTGTGGGAACCTGGTTATATTTCACAGAATATTGTCACCAGGACATCATAATATTGGTTACGAGACAGACTCGGACACACCAAGGGCAGGTGTACCTAGAGTAAAGAAGCAGAGACATCTTTCATTCCCATGATATTAGCATTAACACCAGTAATGCTGTTCGGAAACTGAATCTGCTGCTGCTTATTCTCTTGGCAAGCAGTTGCTACAGATATAGATATAAATGTTGGAACATTACTGAGAGGATCTGAGTGCATTTGGCCACAAGAGCATTGGTGAGGTCAGGTACCGACGTTTAGTTCTGGAGTACAGATGCCAAACCAACTACTCCCAAAAGTGTTCATTGAGGCTCCATTACCAAAGCATTCCATTCGATTGGCAATCCATGAAGATTAAACAAGGTGAATTTCATTAGTACATAACTCTGCAATCAACAGCATGCTGCATGTTGGAACATAATTAATTCTGTTCATTTGGATTTATGGTAGACCAGTATATGACACTTATATAACACAATATGACACAATATAAATAATTACACTCTCAGTGTTTTTAAATGGGTTATTTGTAATTGAGGCTATAGTGGGACTTCATTCTGTTCCAACTTACCATATTGTCCTAATATTATATTAATGGCATACTGCACATCTAGCCCTACAAACATGGGGGAGGTGGCTCACTTATGGTTGATGTAAACAGAAAGCAGAAGTGACAGCACACTTTATTTAAAAAAAGGGACTTATTATGCTTTTCCAGTATATGCTTTTTGTGCATGTAAACAGTCAGCAAATATATAGCCCAGAGTACACGACAGTGGAAAAAACCTCCCTTCTACAGAAACCACTTTTTTCCACTGCCTGGAAGCAGCGCTTTCCTCTGTTACAAAGTGACATCATCTCATAACACAACTCCAGCTTGGCAAGCCCTCACACAACTTACAGAGAGCTAAAACAATTAAACCTACAGCTCTTAAACGTCCTGCTCCAGTCTTGCTTGTGAAGGTGGATTTACCAGCTTGATCTACCTGACTTTCAGGATCAGACTCTGACTTAGAGCAGAGTCAGCAGATCCAACACCATAACAAGAACAGGCACAGCGGTGTGGGGGTGGAACGTGTAGCAAGATGCCACACTGGCGGTTCACCAAGCAGAAAAGAGTGATCGAGCTGACCAATCAGAGCGTTCAACAGGAGGCGGGGCTTAAAGACACATGCGCTCAAACAGCATTTCTGACCAAGGGTGAATAGTAGGGATGAGCGAAACTACAGGTTTTCCATTCGGTCCCATACCAAGTAATACCAAGGCTAATATTGCGATAGCGGTACTAATATTTTATTTAAAGATTGTGATTTTCCACAACAACAAATGGTAAATGTATACATTACTCTGCATTAAATATTAAATTTAGAAATCACAATCTCTCTGGACTTCTTTTAATAACATGATTCAATTCAGTAATAACATAAATGATTTTTGTTTGATAATATTCAAATAATATATGTTTACTTAAACTAGTACTATCAACTGAACATTTAGTCCCTAAATGTGCATGTATTAGATTCATAACTAAATAGTTACATTTAAATCAAACATTATCAAACATATTTCAGATAGTGTAAAGAATAAGTAGGCCTATATCTAATATTCTGCAGGGTGTTTTTAACATTTGTAGCAGGTTATTTACCAGAGCTAAATCTTAAAGACTTTTCCTGGTGAGTCTTGTGATGATTCACTCAGAGAAGTCCACTAATTAAAAACACACAGTTCAAAGCCACTTTGTACATTACGTTTAAAGGAGCTTCTTATTCACCAGCCTTTTAGGAGCAGAGGAAGAAAGTGGAAAGAAACGTATTCCCCATACTACACCATCAGCTACAGCAGTATTTTATTATT
Organism: Prochilodus magdalenae; assembly: GCA_024036415.1. Lineage (NCBI taxonomy): Eukaryota > Metazoa > Chordata > Actinopteri > Characiformes > Prochilodontidae > Prochilodus > Prochilodus magdalenae. The sequence continues at coordinate 465,527 of JAMWET010000986.1, forward strand.
TTCATTGAGTGACAGGACACACATCCATCCTGCTAAATATATGTATAAACAAATGACATCCATATTTTTGTGGCAGAATTAATTCTTTAAAGACAATGGCACAATCATAACTATCGCTATTTAGGCATCGATCCGCCCATCTCTAGTGAATACGAATGTAGAGTATGAGAACAATATTGTGTTTTGGCCAAACTTGGGTATGAAAAGCTAGTCTAGTAGCTCCAAAATCAAAATATGAACACTGATAGTGTAATAGGCCTCCTTTATTTACATAACCTATCCAGATGCATAACAAAACGTATCACGCATCATATTCATTACATAAAACACATTATCAAAGCATCTCAACCATACAGCAGGCTGAAGAAAACCAACCTGTGGTCCAGTCCCATCTGGAGGACTGACTGCCCAGTTAAAGCAACCCAAGACTGGTAACATGATATCTTACTGATTCTGCTATAACTGGATTTACAGCAGCACAGAAGCACTATTAGCATCCGTAGCTACTCTAAAGAGCCTAAATGGAGACCATCTTATACACTACACATGACAGAAAAGAGAGGAATATGTAGATTTTGTATATTTGGCTCCATTGCTTTTATGCTTTAATGCTTTCATGGGTGCAGAGACGAGTTTCTATGTGAAGCAACCACACCAGCTGCAAACCTGCCTCTCTCACCGACTCAGAGCTGGACACAGAGGAGCACAAACACCTAAAAGCAGTGACCACACGCCAACATCACTGTCACAATTCGCCCGTATGAGGCTGAGGGTGACTTCTTAATCGAATAGTCCGTTCCAACAATCCAAATAAGAAATCAACTTCAGCCTCCAGCAGTCCAATCCAGACTGGGGAAATCTAACCACAATCTGAACGCGTGAGAGAAACACTACACGAGGAATGCAAGGCAAGGCAGCGCTGCAGTGACATGCCAGCTGTAGTACGAGGACCAGACAGTTAACTCTGCTATAGGTGACATGAACGAATAACACAGCAAACGGAAAACTGGCAGCTCAAACTTCGTCGTTCAGTGAACCCCTCAAAGGTAAAACCACCAGCTAGATATTCCCATCCATATTCCCCTCAAAACGAGCCAATAACAGCACAAAAACCAGAAGGCAAGCTTACCTCTCTTCCCTGTGTCATTCACACACACCCAGTCAGACTTCGGTAGTTAGCTAGCTTAGCTAGCCGGCTAACAGACCAGAACGGCTCTTACAAACGGGACATTTCGGGCGGCAAGCCACTCTCTATGGGGTGTATATGAGCTCAGATATTAGCTACAAATACTAGTTAATAATGTCAGGGTTTAGCTTGGCGATTTAACTGCTGAAATGGAGCTTAGCTGATCCCTAGTTAGCTGCTAGCTTTAGTGGGAAGAGCCGTGACTGTTGCCATGAAGAGCGGCTCCATGGCAGCGATGAAAGACTCTGTGAACGAATCGGTTCTCCTGAATAGCTCCGTCGAACCGATTCAAAAGTCCAAGTGAATCACCTTGAATGTTACGCAACCACTGGGGTTCCCGATTTATCAGGCGGTGCTTATTTATATGGAGCCCTGAGACAGCAACATTTGCTGAGATAGTGACATTTGTCTGCTAAGGCAGTGTTTCTCAACCCTGGTCCTGGAGGCACCCTCCCTAGCACACTTTAATGCTTCCCAGCACACCTGATTCAATTTGTCAGCTTATTAACAAGTCCTTTAGAGTTGCTGTGTTAAAGCAGGGAATCCCCTAAAATGTGCCCAGGGTTGAGAAATACTGCTCTAAGGTTTTATTATGTCTTTGTGGATCAATAACGTTAGCCAATGATATCATGTTTGGCCTGCCCACCCTCGAATCACGCCCACTTTCTTATCATCAGTGTGTAAGATGACATTAAGTGTAGAATTTATAACCACTTATTTGACCAAGGTGGTTACAGGCAAATTTGACCTCCGCACTTATCCGCATTTATCCCGTGTATGCAGTGAAGCATTCACACACACACACACAGACACACACACACAGACACACACACACACACACACACACACACACACACACTTGCCTTGAGTGGTGGGCAGCACCTATGTGCCCAGCAAAAGCCCTTGCTCTGGAACACTTCCATCGTGACCTTTTGGACCAGCGGATTGAACCAGTAACCTTCTAGTCATAAGGCTGGTTCCGTAACCTCCAGCCCTGGTCCCCGGGTCAAAGTTTTTCCAGGTGCCATAGGAAGGAAACCTGTATTTACACTGGTGCTGTTGAATAAGTGGAGTCACTACACAGAACTGACATACCATGCACACCAAACACTGTTATACTCCTTCAAGTCCAATGGATCGGTACAATAGGCCAGTTCCAAAATTCCCAAAGTCCTGACTCATTATATCTCCAAAATATACAGAAACAGACAACGTAGAAACAGCAAATTGTAGCTGTGAGAGAGATGTCCCTACTTTTATTACCCATTCCAAGGAACCAAACTGCCAACAGGCATGAGTGATATTCATCTTCAAAAGAGGCTGAAACTGGCTTCCTACTCACAAGCTCCTTAAACTAATGTTCTGTTCCACCTTAAATATAATAGCTTTTGGCGAAACAAGCTAGTGAATAGAAAGCCATAATCTTTAAAAGAATCCTGACTGAGAGTTTTCTAACGAGGAACAACTTTAATTTACTTTGTGTTGATGTCCAGATGAAAAGCGAGTAGCCATTATAGATAACATTAGCTGCTAGTAAGTACCAAGCATTAGTATAGTTAACTAAATGCACAGGGCTACGCACACAGACCATTAGGAAGACTGCCATTAACACCACATCAGCATTGCCCCACACTAAAACGATGTCATGCAAGAATGTCATGGAGCGACGCAGAATGGCGGCAGGTCAGCTTCATGTACTCGTCTTACGTTTGTCTTGGTGGAGATGACCAACAAATCTGTGTGTGGAGGCATCATGGTCAGCGCCAAGATTATTGTCACCTGCTCAGAAGGCCTGGCGTAACTCCACCTCCACCCCTACAAGCTACATGGGATGGGATCACAGGACACCATTAGGAACCTCAGTAACTCCATGTCAATACGTCTGGCATGTTGCATTAGCAAACATCGCTTCCTGATGCCTTAAGAGAGATATTACTTCTGTATGTGTAGCTCAATATACATCACAGCAGTCTAAATGTATCCTCATTTATTGTTCCCGGTAACCTTTATCTTCTTCCTAAAACCACATAAGCATCATAAACATACACAGTTATGAAGATAAGCGTCAGATTACTGAACTGTTTCTACCAACAGGCCATCAAATCTCTAAACACTTTGCACTTCATGATCCTCACTCCAACCGTCATATGACATCATACCCTACTGACTCCCCAATCTAACCCAATGTTCATTACCTCTCTCATGAGATGGTTGCTCTATTGCACTGACTGCACAATTTGCATAAATACAGTTGTGAATTATATATATCATTTGTATATGATGGGACTGTATTATGTTATGTTTGATACAGATACATGCGTATTTTTAAAGGGCGTTTAAGTCTCTATTAGGTGCTTCTGCACAGAACTGCACACTGTCTTCACTTGAACTCATACCGCATACTGTACGTATGCAACAGAACTTGTCACAGGCGTACAGAATCTTTGAATCAGACAATCGATTCATTTAAATGGCCAGGTTAAAAGAATCGGTTCTGTTAACTGAATCGAATGTTCCTCGCCGTTCATGAAATGCGATAAGAGCGCATGCGCCCTTCTGGAAAAAGAATTTGCATTACGGAGTCGTTCCAAATAATAATAATAATAATAATAATAATAATAATAATAATAATAATGATAATGATAATAATAATAATAATAATTTTGTTGTTGCTGTTATTTTTAAATAAAATTATTATTATTGTTATTATTATTATTGTTATTATTATTATTATTATTAGTATTATTATTATTATTATTATTAGTATTATTACATATAGTTGCACCCAGAAGCCATCAACCGACAGGAGTGAAACTTTTTTAGGTTTGACATCATTATCCTCCATGAGTTATGAGCTGTATGAAATGGATTATCGCAGGACACCATTGGGAACCTTTACAGCTCTATGTGTATGTGTGTGAGGGTGTGTTGGGGTGGGTGTATATATATGTGTGTGTGTTGGGGTGGGTGTATATATATGTTTGCTGGGGTATGTGTGTGTTGAGGTGTGTGTGTGTTTGTGTTTGTTGGGATGGGTGTGTATGTGTGTTGGGGTGGGTGTGTATGTGTGCTGGGGTGTGTGTGTGTGTGTGTTGGGGTCTGTGTGTGTGTGTGTTTGTTGGGGTAGGTGTGTATGTGTCTTGAGGTGTGTGTATGTGGGTGAGGGTGTGTATATATGTGTGTGTGTTGGGGTGGGTGCGTATGTGTGCTGGGGTATGTGTGTGTTGAGGTGTGTGTGTGTGTTTGTGTTTGTTGGGATGGGTGTTTGTGTGGTGTGTGTGTGTGTGTGTGTATGTGTGCTGGGGTATGTGTGTGTGTTTGTTGGGTTGAGTGTGTATGTGTGCTGGGGTGAGTGTGTTGGGTGTGTATGTGTGCTGGGGTGTGTGTGTGTGTGTTGGGGAAGGTGTGTGTGTGTGTGTTGGGGTGGGTGTGTGTTGGGGAAGGTGTGTGTGTGTGTGTTGGGGTGGGTGGTTGTTAAGGGATAAACATTGTCCAAACAGACCAGGCTAAACTTAACCAGTTCCATCCTCTTTTGCACAAGTTTGAATTCCTGGAGACACAGCTGTGCTTCCAGCTGCACTTCCACGCCGGGTTCCTGTTGGTTGAGGAGGGACAGCGTGTTGGTGGTAGTGGGGCAGTATGATGATGGTGGGCTTGGTTGTGGGTGGGCAGCGTGGTGGGAGGAGGGGGGTGACTGGCAAATAGCGGACTGAGGAAACTGACGCGACCACGTGTAAAAAAAACCCCGCGCGCTTAAAACCGCTCCGCCGCACTTGCTCCTGCATCCACCCTACCATCCCTTCATTCCTCCATCATGATGCACGTGCTCCTTTCCGCAGTGTTGGTCGCGCTCGTGCCGCGGGGTCTCGCGTGGAGCTCGAGCGCCAAGTACGCCACTAGCTGCCCGGAGCGCTGCCGCGCGGATCTTTGCGGGACCGCAGGGGCGCGCTGTGCGTTCACGGTGCTGGATGACTGCGGCTGCTGCAGGGTGTGCGCGGCGCGGCGCGGGGAGGCGTGTTACCGCACCGTGTCCGGCATGCACGGCGTGAAGTGTGGACCTGGACTCTTCTGTCACTTCTACAAGGACGAGGACGAGTACGGAGAGGAGTACGGAGTGTGCAGAGGTAACGGAGAGAGAGAGAGAGAGAGGGGAGAGAGAGAAAGAGAGAGAGAGAGAGAGAGAGAGAGAGAGTAGTAGACGCTTGAGGGCTGAAGACAGCACCCGAAACTGCAAATAAAGAGCAGTGTAGTATATAATATTAAACGTGTGTGTAAAATGTTCTGTAGAAATCCTGTAAAAACAGAATAAATTCAGTAAAAAGACATTAAAATTAAGCGGACATAAGTTTATTCTAGACCAATAAAAACCTAGTATAAATACAGTAAAACTATAGTACAGGTGATAATCCTGCTTTAATCTCTGATTAAAGCCGACATTGGTAAAAGCCTCTGCAAACTTGTTTAAACTTTACCCACTATACATCCATGTATGCAACACAAAGACACGTATGTACATAGATACACAGACACCTACATAGGTACATACATACATACATATGTACATGCCTACATATGTATGATACATACATAGTTACATACATCGTCTAAATCGCTTGATCCACTTTACCCTCTTCTGGCAGTTTTCTAGACACACTGGCCTATGAAGAACACTTTAAGAAAGTCTCGATGGTATCAGTCATATCAGTTTCAGATCCTTCTAATAACTAGTGCACTCTAATAAATAATAAAACAGAACCATGTTAAATTAAGTAAGTTAAACTCTTTAATAAGAAACGGAGTGCATGCTTTAAAATTTCAGAACTGTCACCCAGCTTGTCTCGCATTGCCATTTAACATCTAGGTTTCATTTTAGTCTAATGTTACTTTAGTGGAATAACGGCTCACATAGAGGGAAAAGCAGCCTAGCAAACACCTGCATCTGTCACTACTAGGTCTAGAAGCTCTTTCAGTATTAAGCTTAATCAGACAACTGCAGTGGAGCATCTGAATACTTCCAGCATTATTATTATTATTATTATTATTATTATTATCATTATTATTATTATTATTATTATTATGTACATGGCAAAATAACAAGGATTTAAATCTGACTAAGCGAATGGAACAAGTTAAGACCCACCTCTGACTGTGGAACAGCATGTTGGATCTTAAAGGTGCTTTTTTATTCAATATGCCAACAAACATTACTTTTGCATATTTGCTGTATTTCACTTCTCACATTCATATTTACGGTTACACTAATAAGCAGTAGCAGCACAGAATCACCAGAATTCCTAAATCCATCGCAGACACCCATTAAAGAGGGCAGTGATGACCACAGTCTCCCTCACACTCCTATAAGGGCGCTGAACAGGTCTTGCATGAGTGACCTCATGTAAAACGCTGTGTTAATTCTGCAGCTTAGCTTAACCACAAATTTGGGAGCCATGATTTATTCGGAGACAAGATACTTTAGTTTTTATTTTAATAAAATAATTGTCATTTTAAGAACTCTCAGAACACTCTTTAGAACTCTCAGAACAGAACCATATAAATACATTAAGGTATATATTAAGGTATATACTAAAAAATACATTACAAAAATCTGGTTCCAATGACAATAAATGTAAGGTATGTTCTCTTCACACACACACATATTATATATATATACTGTCTATTGTGTAAATGTTGTGCAAATATTGCAACATATGTATACCCTGTAAGTAGGCATCTCTAGAGTCTGTTGGGGTCCTAGGCAAAAATCCCAAGTGAACAGTGGACCCCTCCAACCAGTGTTCATCACCATTATGTTATAAACCAGCTGACACCAAGAATCCAATTGTGAAATGTAAACATTTTTAAATTCAAAAATGACAATCATCAAGATATAAAAATAAGCAACATTTTAAACCTGTAATAATATACATTATACATATAGCATTAAAAACATACATACCTACAAAACCTTCCCTAAATGAAGAATAATGAAGCTGATGATAAGCTGATAAGCTGTAATTAACATCACCTCTCTTCTCTTCACCCAGACTGCACGTACGGCACGTATGGCATTGAGTGCCGGAAAACCTGCAACTGTAAAGGTGGAGGGCTGTGTGACCGAGAGACTGGAGCATGCCTCAGCTTTAAATTCTTCACAAAACTGACCAGCAAGCTCAAGGCACACGAGAGTGAGTCTTCTTTCAGCATGTTAATAGTTATATGTGTTCATGTATGTTATAATAATTTCATAACTATGTTTCTAGACTTGGATCTAGCTGTGTTTAACCATACCAGCCACTTCTATCTAATATTGAATGTACACTAACTGTACAGGGTTATTAGAAACCTCTCTATTGTAGTCAGTGGTAGATTTCTGACCACATATCCACTTTGGGCTGGATATTTTTGCATCTTAACCTAGTTCTGCAACGTGTGTGGGAACCCCACAGCTACATAGTGCTATACACCTGTAACACCACATACACCACCACACCGGTAGTGCCACTGCAGTGGTAAGAATGATCCACCACCCATATGATACCTGGTCAACAGCAAACCTTTGGTCAAAAATTGACCAATGGTGAATAAAGTAGTGGTTGATCAACTGGTGCAGCAACACGAGGGCTATAATTAATAATTGTCTGTAATTATTAGTCTGTAGTGCAGTAATATGGAAACATAAACACCAGTCAGTCAAATGAAGACCAACTTTAATATAGGACTTTAATATTTTTCCTATGTTAAATTCAACAAGTAGATATGTAGATGCATGTTTTTGGAGGATGTGTTCAATTATTTGTACTGTACTATCAATGAAATACTGTAACTGAGTATAAACAGCGATGCAATGATATATAGAACAATGAAGAGTTATTGTTATATACTATATACTGTAGAAAGGTTGTCATAACAAAACCTCATATATCTTAAAATTATATTTTACAGCAAATGGTAAATATATAACATGATCTCGTTACAAGTAATTATTGTCCACCCTAGTGAGCTGTTCTTAATGAAATGTTCACATAACATAAATAATCAAATAAATAAACAGATAACAAATAAAGCTGAGATAAATTTCCATGTGACCAGTGTCATGTATAGAGCAGTTTTCTCAGCCCTGGTCCTGAAGGCACCCTGCCCTGCACATTTCAGGGGATTCCCTGCTTTATCACACCCCCTGCACCTGTAAAAGAGCTTGTTAATGAGCTGATAAGTTGAATCGGGTGTGTTGAAAGCAGAGAAAGAGCTGAAATCTGCAAGGCGGGATGCCTCCAGCACCAGGTTCCTGAGAAACCCTGGTATAGACTATGTGAGTAGTGCGTATGCTAATGGCTCTGTTGGTTTTACTCTGCAGGTAATGAGTTGGCGTCAGGGGATGGAGACAGCAGCAACAGCAGCAGCACTAACGCTGGACACACGGAACGGCCTCCCGCTCCAAAGCTTGCACCCCGCTGACCATAACCTATTTGCTTTTTGGCCTAGTCAGTCTACATGTAGCATAGTAAATTATAGACAAAAAAGGGATATATTTTATTATGTTTAAAGAAGGTATTAATATTATATCAGAGTTTTTGTACAATATTTGAAATGTTAATGCTATGTCATGTTATACCAAAGCATTTTGTGCATCTAGACTCATATAAAATACAGCAGGGATCAAAACTTAGAGAAAGGTTCAGAATTTTGAAAATCTATTAAAAGTTATTAAAGGAGTATTTTTAGCTCACTGTCCCAGTTGATAGGTGAATTCCATCAACTTCACAATGTTTGTATAATTCAGTCACTCAGAGGTAAATAAAGTCATTCACATCTTGATCTGAAATGTGAAACGTGCAGACATGCAGTGATTTCTTTGCAGTGGTGATGATAACGGAATCCAGGGGGTCTATAGCACAAAGTAGCTTTTTTTTTAATAACCTAAAACAACCAGAAAAATCCACTATTCATTCATCTTCTAAGCCTTATTCCTCTGAAGGCTATCCCAGCACACACTGGGCAAGAGGCAGGAAACACCCTGTACAGGCTGCCAGTTCACAGCATACACATCTGGGGGGCATTTTTGCATCTCCAGTTCACATGACTTAATGGCTTTGGGCTGTGTGGGGAAACGGGAGCACCAGGCGACTCTGGTCATCCAAGCCAGGGACTGAACCCAAGTCCCTCTTGCTGTGAGGCGCCAGCACTACCAGTAATGGACGAAGTGCACAAACCACATAGTTGAGTTAAAGTAGAGATACCCAAGCTAAAATATTACTCCAGTAAGAGTAGAAGTTCCTCCCTTTAGACCTCCACTGGAGTAACAGTACTACGATGTTTAGCTTCAAATGTACTTAAGTATGGAGAGTAACAGTAACATGATTTTATTGTTTTTTATTCGATTATCATTTCTGGAACAAAATTCTTACTCAGCTCATTCTAGGTGCAGAGAATCTAGTGTCGCGCTTCCCACCAGTCTTTAATAGAGGGTTGTTAATTGGTCTGATACTGACATCTATTCATTTACATTTACATTTAAGGTATTTAGCAGACGCTCTTATCCAGAGCGACTTACAACCGTGCTTAGTGTTCCGTTGGATAATATTCCAGCTACTACAGGAAGTAAGAGCCTAAAACTCACCATGAGCTCAGACACTGCCCGAACAGGGGGCCAGTGCTGGTACCTAGAGATTAATACACAGGCATAGAGCAAGTAAAGCATTACCTGGCACTAGGCCCAGCCCAGTGCTCATTCCTATAGAGGAGAAAAGGTCATTATAAGTGCAACACAATACACATTGACAAAGGTCATTATAAGTGCAATACAAAAGGTTATTAAATTGCCACACGATACACACAACTTACACCTCTACTAGAGCTCACTCACTTAAGTGCATTACGAAGAGATGGGTCTTCAGTCTGCGTTTGAAGACCGCGAGAGACTCCGCTGTTCTGACGCTCAGTGGGAGTTCATTCCACCATCTGGGAGCCAGGACAGAGAAGAGTCTGGACGCAAATGATCATAAGCTTAAAACATTGAAGGAGAGCAGTTTGAGATTTTCGGGATTAAGATTTATTTGCACCTGAATTACAGGTTTAGGCTTAATAAAACATAACAGTTTTAAAATGCAGGTTCATTAATGAGTTTTTCGTTGTTACATTGCACATGTTTTCACACACACATAGATTAAAAGGAATGCCAAATTTCACATAATGCAGTTGAGTAAACAGTAAGATATTAGAGTTTAAAATGTCGTAGAGTTAAAGTAAAAAACTACTGTCTACCACTGAGCACTACCCACTGTGTCAAAGTGCCACACAAAATTCACTACAATTTTTTTTTTAAATCAAAGTTTTAATCAATATTATTGTAAAATAATATTGTCAGGCAGTGTACCTGTAGACATTATGTATAACTCTGATGCATTCAAGTTATCAGACATCTGGTTCCCATCACGACCAGTTCACCCATTCAGCCTCGATGTAAGTGTTTCTAGAACACCATCAGAGTTTTTTACCATCTGATTGAATCTAGAATCCGCTATTAAAGAAATCATTGGAATTCCTCTTCAAGCACAATTGTGATTTTTACCATGCCAAGGACTTTCCTCCACTGAAGCTTGTGTTTGGACCACTCTCAGGAGGACTGGCTGATCTGCTGGCATTAAAGCGATAAAGCGAATGCAAAATATAAGCATCTTCACTAAAGGTCTCAGACTTTTAAACCCTGCTGTACATGTACCCATAAACTGTGTTAAAGGTTTGGTGACACTTTGGTGCTTGTTCAAAATGTCACAGTTTATTCTGAGAGTCCACTAGACTGTCAGCACATTATATACATTTTAATAAAGTATCTGGTGGACTATAAACCGTGTTAGGGTTAGGGTTAGATTCTGGCTGGAAGTTAAGGTTAGAGTTGGGTTTAGGTTTAATAGAATCTACATATTGCATTCATCTTAAAGTTCAGTTGCCTGTAACAGACATTAAGTTGAATGTTGGTTAAACACAGAGTGTCTACAGACTCTCAAAATAAAGTGCCAATGCAAACGTGTCTGTACTGAATGACTCTCCATATTAAAGCTTGATCAGGTTCAGTTTGTGTCAGTATAAACCACAGCGTGAATTTTACAATTTTACCCCCTTGTTGTGATATTGTGATGACCAGTGCTTTCGGGGGAATTTCTGCATAACTCCAGTGTTGAGATGTAAACATGATCTTTGATATCAGATGGTGCATCACAAAGAGTCTATACACCAATTTCTTTATAGCAGTGGTGGTGATGGGAACCAGGGGTCACGATATCTACAACACAAATATCGCCAATTTATTTACTGCCAAAACCCACCAGTGACAGAATTTATATATGCAATATTAATGATGGTAAAGTAGTGGAAAATCCAAAAAATATAAGAATATCTTTCAGGAATATTTTGCCATATAACACCTGCATGGACCCCTCCGTCATGAATGGAAGTTTTGGGGGAAAAGATTTAGATCTATTTAGATAGATAGATACTTTATTGATCCCAGAGGGAAATTCAGAATTCAGTTTAATGCAAAAAACATATCTAAAATGAAAACACTCTACGGAGGAACTTTTAGCCATTAAACATTTAGGTGGTTGGGCTCCCTTCATCACCACTGTGAACAATTCTGACTCTATGATTCTCTAATATAAAGCATCTCACATCAAACCATTTAAATGTGCAGAAATTCAGACAAATTGTTGGTGTTCATTGCAATCCACTTTTGCAAACCATCTAATCATTATTAAAGTATAACCTGTTTGTCAAAGAACCAAAAGAAGAAGGTACCAAAGAAGAAGACAAAGAAGCTCAGTTTATGTTCAAACCATGTCCAAACCAAAGCTCCTGTGTACACACACATAACTTAAAAAATTCAGAGACATTAAGGTAAGGTAATATTTCTCAGATCAACCTTTTGCTGAAGCGCTGAGGACTGACTCAAAATCGAATCAGATAGTCTTTGCTGAATCGTTACATCAGCTAGACCACTTTAGCTTGGATACTTCAGGTGATGTGATTTGCCCTGAGGGTAAGATAAGAACTAAGGGCTTGCGTGTCTATGTGTAGTCTCTGCCTTCGTTGATGATCTGTGAGTAAATCCTCTGATGTTTTAATGTATGTTGCTTTGATTTCTTGGTGAGAGCACAGACACTGTCCACAGTACATCCTGGACTGGTGAAATTGTAATTGTCTTGAAAAAGAGTCACAATATGTATGTATGTATGTACAAAAAATGTATATATAAATATGCATATATATATATAAATATATGTCTTTAACTGACTTTAGATAAATATGTGATTTCTGTCCTATCAAAACATCAGAGAAAAAGTTATGCAAATAATTAAATCAGCTGACATCAATAAAACTTGGTGGGTAGGTTTGACACTGTGAGACATGCGAATGGCTGGCTGACTGACCCACCGGCCATGATTGTGGGCATTCAGAGAGCAGTGATGGCCACCATGAGTCATCCATGAGAGCCAGCACCTTTGGCAGACAACTGCCCTTAACACCACGTCAACCTCACCAAAGACTGCAACGGTGTCGTGCCAGACTGTTATAAAGTGACTCAGAGCTGAATGTCCTTCTTTTGTCTTGGTGGAGACAACCAACGAATCCTTGTGGGGACACCCTGGCACCAAGATGAACAGTTTGTTGTCACATGGCACATATCCAAAAGGCCTGGGGTCACTCCACCCCCACCCCTACCGCACGATCAGCAGGAACTGTGTGAGAATATTCAAGTTGCATGGGATGGATTATCACAGGACACCATTAGGACCCTCTACAACTCCATGCTAGCTCCATCTTGTTTGGTACAAACAACCACAAACATGGGGAAGACTGCTGACTTGACCATTGTCCAGAAGACTTATTGACACCCTTAACGAGAAAGCCTTTGCTGGTATGGCTGACTGTTCGAAAAGTGCTGTATCAAAGTACATTAATGGGAAATGTGGTAGGAAAAGGTGCATGAGCAACAGGGATGACCACAGCCTTGAAAGGATTGCCATGTCATCTGCTGGTATATTGTGCTGGTATACATGCTTCCGTCTGCTGACATGGCTAACGGAGATGCCAATTTCCTTTCCAGCAGGACTCAGCACCTGCCCACAGTGCCAAAACTACTGCCAAAGGATTTGCTGACCATGATATCACGGAGCTTGATTGGTCACTCAATTCTCCAGTTCTGACACCCATAGAAATTCTATAGAGTATTTTTAAGAGAAAGATGAGAAACACATGCTCCAGCAATATAGACGACCTCAGTGCCAATACACAAAGCAAACTGATCTTCAGGAACATCTCAGCAGTGGCAAAGGCTTACTACCTCCATGCCATGTGCATTGATGCAGTAATTCATGGTAAGGGAGACCCAACCAGGTGTTGAATGTATAAATGAACATACTTGTCAGAAGTTGTTCTGTATAATACATCCTTTAGGTTTAAATCTAAACCTAAACCTAACCTTCAACACTAAACCAAGTTCACTCTTAACCTTAATCTTAATCTAAACTGAATCTAAATCCAAACCCCAACACCCACTCCTTAACCTTAAGTGTAAGCATAAACCTAACCTTAACTCTAAACTTAACACTCACTGTTACTGTAACCTTAATCCCAACCTTAAGTGTAAACGTAAACCTAACCTTAAACCCAAAATTACTTACTCACTGTTGTCTTAACCTTAATCTCAAATTTAAGTGTAAACCTACACCTAACTTTAAACCCCAAATTAAACACTCACAGTTACTTTAACCTTAATCTCAACCTTACATGTAAACATAAACCAACCCCCTAAAACCCGAATCTAACAAAACCAACCCTTACTCTAACACAAACCTAAATCTAAACCTACTTTGAAACCTAAATGTAACTTAAATCCAAAAACTAAATATAACCTTAAACTCTAAATCTAATATTCACTATAACTCTAACCTTAATCTTAATCATTCATCTAAACCTAAACCTTACCTTAAACCCTTGACCTAACACTTAGTTTACCTAAACCTCAAACTCAGCCCTAAATATAAACCTAAACCTGAACGTAACACTAAATGCTCGTAAATCTAAACCAAAATCGAAAAATGATCAAAAATTCTAATCCAAACTTTAACACAACAAAGAACCTTCTGAAATCTGAGACTTTATCAGCATCAGTGGGTTTGACTCTAAATTACACCATCATGCTCAGTTGATTTCCTCTTTCTCACCACTTGGGCACCAGTGCAGATGCACCTTGATCAGAAAGCTCCAAAAATACCCTGAGAAGGTTATAAATACCCAGCGGAGCCCTCACCTCTCCAAGCCCTTCGTACGAGGCTGTTTTCCAGCAGGCCACTTGTTTATTTCCTGCGCTTCCTGACACCTGTGAAAATGGCCTTACTTCCTGTTGTTGTTGTGTCTGCATTGGAGGAGGAAAAACTCCTGGAATTTGTCAAGTGACACACGTCACAGGACAGGCAAGGCCGAAAGAAACGCACAGCTTCCGGAGCCGCCGATCACTGGGCTTTCCTTCCCAGAGCGTAAATCTAAACACCTAAACATAAACAAGCTTCACTAACGTGGGAAAAACACAGCGTTTCACACAGCACATTTATTTACCAGCTCACAGTAATGAGTCAGAAAGATGTTACATGCCGCAGGTCACTGAGGTCTTTACGTCTAACCGGGCATAGCTTCGCTGGTCTGTATCATCAGCAAACGGCTAGCTAGCTAACGTTACATCAAACCTGCACACTAAACTAAAGGCTCACAAATTGCTACACACACTTTTCTTCAACATGCACAAATAACAGTTAGCTAATGCTAACGTTAACCTTTGTTTCATACAACTATTTCAGTTCAGTTCAGAGTCACCATTAAAATACATAACTAGCAAATATAGGTAGCTAATGCTTATCTAGCCAGCTAGCTAACTACTAGCTAATGCTAAACAAATGCTTACATATTGCTATGCACACTTTTCCTCAACATGCACAAAGTACGGTTAGCTAATGCTAACATCACCGATGTTTCACACAACCATTTTAGTTTGTCAGAGCCACCCTTAAACTAGTTAACTAATGGTTAGCTAGCTAACACTAACTCAAACCTGCAGATCAAACCAAATGCCTACATATTACCACACACCATTTTATCTCGGGCGTAGTTTCAGCAGGGATTTCCTTATTATCTGAAATAATTTTTTTTTTTTTTAAAGCTTGATGGGTATTAGCACAAGCATTAAAAACACTTGGCTGGTTTAGGTCAACATCTTTTAGCTAGCAATATAAATTGTCCTAAAGGTCACATGGACCTAGTTGTCTAAAGTTGTTAAAGGACTTGTATGGGTTTGAAACAACAAAGCATCCAGAATGATTTACCACTTTTACTCACCCATCTTCAACCACTTCTGCTCAAACGTTTCCAGCATTTCTTATTTTATTGGGGTACAAGTTTCTGTACTGAGCTAATGCTACTGGTACCCAGGTATAATTAGACACTCCTGTGTACATACACATAACTTCCAAATTTTAGAGGCATTCATTTGTTACAATATTTCTCAGACGTTTTGTTGATGCGCTGGGGGCTGACTCAAAACAAAAACAGAAACGGAGATATATACATAAAAACCTGCAACAATAATCTGGGCTTTCATTAGTTTATTAAATAAATAATGCATTTCTAATAGAAAACCTCACTTCCCTGCTGTTGCTTATTTTAGGGAAAGTCTATTCACAGCTTTTCTGCTTAGATTTTCCTCCCTTTCATGCCTGATTTCCTCAACAGACCTGATTCTTTGTGTTTGGTGTTTTATTTTTTTCCAATAAAGAAGGCAAGAAATCTTGAATTATGAATAAGCTCTTGAGAGTGTATATAGATGTCAGTGGGTGAGTAATACATCAAGCATGTTGAATTGTTTCAGAACTGTGGAACTGGGGTTTGAGCCGGTCAGTCTGGCTTGGACGGAGCTGTGTTTGGATGAAATAAGCATTGATTTAGGGCTTGTATAAGAACTGAATTGCAGACGGCGGTGTTCAGCTGCATTGGTATGCGCAGAGGGCATTAAGGACATTAGAGATTTTTTAAAAAGAGACAGTTGTGCCATTTTATGAAAGTTGACATCTGAGACATCTGCTGGTTTTCAATGGATCAAAAAGTCTAGATCCATATCAAGAACGCCCTTCAAAATCAATTCCAGTAAATGGATGTGTTCCTTGGCCACATTAGGGCGTCTGAAGAATCCTTCATGGCATGTCAAGGATGGTGGCAAAGGAAGAAAGATCCAGACAGACAAAGCTTTCCTCATTGTTCAAACATTTTTAGTTTTTTTGTTCAATCATTTTGTTGTTTCAGTCGGAATAAAATAAATGGATCAACAAAAATGGTCCAACAGTACTTGGAAAAGAGTCCTATTACATTGTCTTACATTAAATGTTAAGCATGTTATAGGTATGGTTCAAAATTTTCCACCACCAGTACCCAAATACAGGTACAAATCCTGGGTGGTCCAGGAATCCCTAATTAACCTTAAAAACTCTGAGGTGCCTAAACATTTTCAAAACCATTATCAATATTTTGAGCTTGATATTAATGCCTACGGGGGGAAATACAGTGTATTCTATTTTAGACTAATGGACAGCAAAATATTATAAAAAATCAGTGAGCACCTGTCTCTGGTATTATTAACTAATGAGAAATGCAGCACTAGTTTGTTATGACCAGGACACCTTTGGAAAACTTAAACTGTAAATCTGAAAACAGTTTGCTAATAGACTGATCTATTACTTATTTAATACTTAACCCATTCCAACTATTGGGTTTTTTGTTGATTTGGATGTTTTGTGGTTCTATTTAAACATCACCTTTACCCTTAAAGAACCATGTTTTTGTTTAAGCTGTTGTTGTTTTATTTTGTTACTCCAGTATCAGCAAATTCAGCAAATAAACAGTAATTTAGTATCAAATTGGGGTGGCCAATATAATGATATTGTAGCATCCTGCTACTGGCTAGCACAGGGCACCGTATGTAAGGGTGGCAGCCCCTCCACACAGGGAACATCAAACACACAAATAAGGCGTATGTGTTGCATGGGTTAGTGTACCGTGGGTTCTGTAGTGGACCGTGGGACTGTTTAATCTTTAGTTCAGACATGCAGCCAAAGGGTTACAGAGGATTGCTAAGGCTCTGGGACTCCAGTAAACCACCAGGAAGCACCATTACCTACAAATGGAACAAACTTGGAACAGTGGTGAACCTTCCCAGGAATGGCCAGCCTACCAAAATTTTATCAAGACCTCAACTACAACTAATCCAATATTGGAATTAGTTGAATAATTGGAACATTTAAGTGTCACAAATTAGCAAAAATATAAACATTTACTTTTTTATAGCCCTGTATAAAGCTTTAGTCATTTTGCCCACCCCAGTATTAGAAAGTACCGAGTTGTGTTGTGAGATTGTGTTGACTTATTTAATTCAGATAGAATATTAACAAAACATGGAAGATTACCAACCAAAGGTCTCTATCAGCTCAAATCAGCTACAGGATCCAGTATGGTGAGCAGAGATGTAGATGCTTCATAATTACTGAGAAAGCTCTACAGCACTGAGTATGAAGTCATAAAAAAAGAATGTCCTGAATGTCTTGGCTGTATTTCAGTAATTATTAAATCTCAAGTCAGATAAAATGGCAACAATTGACTATGCATACAGTAGTGCTTGAAGGTTTGTGAGCTCTATAGAATGTTCTATATTTCTAAATTTGGATCATTTTCCTCAATAAATAAATGACCAGGCATAAAAATTTTATCCCTTTTGTTTCATTTGGTTCTCCTTATCTACTTTTAGGACCTGCATGACAGTCCAAAGTTTTAGGTCAAATTTATGAAAAGAATATAGACATATCGAAATTATTTTAAAGCTTCCAAGCGCCGCCATAGATCATTACGATCATGCCTCAATAATTTGAATAAAGCATTTAAAATTCCATCTGTACAATAAGATATCAGTGAATAAAATACCAAAAATGACAAAATGACAAGTAAATCCACCTCTGAAAAGCAGTACATGCCATGAGGGAGGAGAGAGAGAACGAGACAGAGAGACAGAAGCTGTGAGTGGAGGTGAGGCAGTGATAATGCTGATCCTCTGTGTGCTGCTGGTGAAATCTCTCAGGCACGCTTGCTCGCGTTCGTTCCCCAGAGAACCGACGAGCAGCCAAACAAAGAGGCTGCTCTCAATAACAGGAAGGCCATGGTGAGAAATACCCGTTATCGCACTCCCCAAACACGTCAACATCGCCCTTCAGAAACAAAGGTGTGCGCGGCACCCAGTAAATAAGAGTGATTTACGGCAAAGCCTGTGGTCCTGCCTCCAACACCGACCGCTTGTTTATTAGTCCCAGTTCTGCACATAACGAGGAGCCGTACAAGCAGCAGGCCATGACCTTCTAGGAAATGAAGCGACGTCTGGGTCCCCTGCTTGACAAACAATGAATCGGATATCTAAATTTGGGAATCATTGGCCGGTGAAAATAACTGATTAGAGGAGTGGAATTCCACTGCGTTCCCTTCCAGCAAGTTCTTCAGGTTGGCTTTGAAGATGGCAGACCACATTTTTGCACGCAGACCTGGATGCTGGGGCACCATTAGAATGCCTTACACAATGGAATGTTCTGTATTAGGGGAATGTCAGGGGTCTGTGAAAAACCTATTACTGTAACAAGTTCAAGGGTGGGTCAATGGTCATGTTTAGGTTAAGATTAAAACCCCAGCAGACTAAAGCCCTATTGGGTCGGGATTAGTCGTCATGGGGCGGTGTGGTAATGTAATTACACAGTGTTTCTCAGTGATTTCAGTCCAATCCAAATCCACCATGTAAATCTCACGCTGCAGTTCTGGTGTCTTTTACCTTTACCTGTAAAATGAGCCACAAAAATCTATGCTGGTGTGAGTGGATCAGACGCAGTAGTGCTGTCGGAGTGTTCAAACACTGTGTCCACTCACTGTCCACTTTGTTAGACACTCCTACCTTGCTGGTCCACCTTATAGATGTATAGTCATAGATGGTAGCTTATCTACTGCTGCACAGTTTGTGTTGGTTATCCTCATCAGTCCTTCATCAGTGGTCACAGGACGCTACCCACAGGACGCTGCCCACAGGACGCTGCCGACAGGACGCTGCCGACAGGACGCTGCCCACAGGACGCTGCCCACAGGACACTGTTGGTTGGATAGTTGTGGTTGGGGGACTGTTCTCAATCCAGCAGTGACACTGAGGTCACTCTAGCTGCACTGCTGTGTCTGATCCACTCATACCAGCACAACACACACTAGCACACCACCACCACATCAGAGTCACTGCAGAGCTGAGAATGACCCACCAACCACATAATAGCTGCTCTGTGGTGGTCCTCTGGGGGTCCTGACCATTGAAGAATAGGATAATAAAGTATACAGAGAAACAGGTGTAATACAGAACTACAGAACTACATAGTGCTCTTATATGGGGCTGATAAAATGGACAGTGATTGTCAATACTAGGAGGTGGCTCAGTGAGTGTACAGTTATAGCTCATTACAAGGCTTAGACAAACATGCAGACTGTGTCATTGAGGATCTGTCCGCTGTATATTATCATTAAACCAGGAAACAGAAACTAGGTCAATATCAGCTGGAGTCAATTCTAGGACGAACAGGTGAAAACAGGACAAAGGAAAAACAGGAACTTGGCGGAGTAATATGTACTGAATTATTTCACACAGACTAGTTATTCTACATACATGGGCTGATAATTCGTACTTTGTGTTTTATGTTTATTAAACCACATCACTTTTTTGCCAATCAATTATGGTATATAGCATGTTGATAACAGAGTCATTGCCATTACAGTATTCCTGCTCAGTGGTGTGGTGCAAACCTGGACAAAATTGTTGGTACCCCTCGGTTAATGAAAGAAAAACCCACAATGGTAACAGAAATAACTTTAATCTGACAAAAGTAATAATAAATTAAAATTCTATGAAAATGAACAAATGAAAGTCAGATATTGCTTTTCAACCATGCTTCAACAGAATTATTAAAAAAAAGAATCATGGAACAGGCCTGGACAGAAAGTATGGTACCCCTGAAAAATGTGACCAAAGGGACGTGTTAAATCAAGGTGTGTTCACTAATTAGCATCACAGGTGTCTACAAGCTTGTAATCAGTCAGTGGGCCTATATATAGGGCTACAGGTAGTCACTGTTCTGTTTGGTGACAAGGGTGTACCACACTCAACATGGACCAGAGGAAGCAAAGGAAAGAGTTGTCTCAGGACATTAGAAAGAAAATGATAGACAAGCATGTTAAAGGTAAAGGTTATAAGACCATCTCCAAGCAGCTTGGTGTTCCTGTGACTACAGCTGCATATATTATTCAGAAATTTAAGATCCATGGGACTGTAGCCAACCTCCTTGGATGTGGATGCAGGAGGAGAACTGATGACAAATCATAGAGACGGATAATACGAATGGTAACAAAACAGCCAAGAAAAACTTCTAAAGAGATTAAAGGTGAACTTCAAGCTCAAGGAACATCAGTGTCAGATCGCACCATCCGTCGATCTTTGAGCCAAAGTGGACTTAATGGGAGACGACCAAGGAGGACACTATTGTTAAAAATGCCAGACTGGAATTTTACAAACTACATGTTGACAAGCCACAAAGCTTCTGGGAGAATGTCCTATGGACAGATGAGACAAAAATGGAACTTTTTGGTAAGGCACATCAGCTCTATGTTCACAGACGGACAAATGACGCATATCAAGAAAAGAACACTGTCCTTACTGTGAGACATGGAGGAGGCTCAGTTATGTTCTGGGGCTGCTTTGCTGCATCTGGCACAGGGTGTCTTGAATCTGTGCAGGGTACAATGAAATCTCAAGACTCTCAAGGAATTCTAGAGAGAAATGTGCTGCCCAGTGTCAGAAAGCTTGGTCTCAGTCGCAGGTCATGGGTCTTGCAACAGGATAATGACCCAAAACACACATCTAAAACCACCCAAGAACCACTAAGAGGAAAACACTGGACTATCCTGAAATGGCCTTCTATGAGCCCTGACCTAAATCCTATTGAGCATCTTTGAAAGGAGCTGAAACATGCCGCCTAGAAAAGGCACCCTTCAAACCTGAGACAGCTGGAGCAGTTTGCTCATGAGGAGTGGGCCAAAATACCTGCTGAGAGGTGCAGAAGTCTCATAGACAGGTACAGGAATCGTTTGATTGCAGTGATTGGCTCCAAAGTTTGTGCAACAAAATATTAAGTTAAGGGTTCCATCATTTCTGTCCAGGCCTGTTTCAGGAGTTTATTTTTTTAATTCTGTTGAAGCATGGTTGAAAAGCAATGTCTGACTTTCATTTGTTCATTTTCATAGAATTTTTATTTATTATTACTTTTGTCAATTTTAAGTTATTTCTGTTACCATTGTGGGCTTTTCTTTCATTAACCGAGGGGTACCAACAATTTTGTCCACGTGTGTAAACCATACTGTATATCTAATATGCCATTAACAAGCAGTTCATGAACAAAGAGTCTAGGCCTGTGCAGATGAAATGATGTGACTTGCTGAATCATAATCAACAGAAAAACATAGCGGTAAATAAAATCTTCTGCACTTAGAACATGAAAGGGTATCTAAAGCTGCATGCTAGCCTATGACTATTACATTCATTCGGCTGATTGCCACCTGCCTGTCCAATGTTTCTACGGAGAATTCTAATAAATGAATTATCTACACACTGCATAATCTCCACTGGGCGGAACTGACCATAATGGGATGCCCTAGACGCAAGTCTAAGGTCACCATGTCCAATGTCCAGCACCTTGGGGATGAATTGGAATGATCTAGAACGGATCATCCAACATCAGTACCTGCCCTCGCTAATGCTCTGAATGGAACCAAATTCACTTTCCACCATCATCTAGACAAGATCTGTTTTGATACCCTTCGGTTCAGAAGAAATATTGCAAACAAACTTTTAGACGTGTGTTAATCTATCACTCCATCTCCACTCCATCACTATATCCTGGTGAATTTGCTGTGTGAGCTTTACTGAGCCTGTTAGTTCCAAGAGAATGATCCCTGCTTTCAGCCTGAAAGTTCAGTTTATTTTAATCACAGTTTTCAGAATTCATCTGGTACTCTTGTGAATTCTTCCATGGTTTCTAAGCACATGCAGCTCTGAAGACAACAGTGAAGATGAAAACCAACAGGAGGAGATAAAAGACAGTTTGAAAATCATTTTAAGAGTTTGCTTTTCTGATGTGCAAGAAATATGTTAGCCACAGATATCCTGGAATGCACCCATTTGGGTTAAACCACTTCACAGTTGTGAATGAGAAATGATACAAGGATAACCATGCAAGGTGGTCAGCATTGAGCATCAAGCATGAAACCCATTCCCTGCACATTTAGGGCCATCTAGTGGAAGCTTGAAGAGAGTCATGAGCATTATCAGCAAAGACGGAGTAGAAGGCAAATACTGAAGTGTTTACCTTCAAACGTACTCACGTATGGAGAGATGATTTATTAAAGGTCTAATATCCTATTATTATTTCTGGAACAAAACTAGAAGGTCATTAATTAGTCTGACACTGATGTCTATTCAAGTCACAAACTGAAGGAGTTTCCATTAGCTAGAACCAAGCTTTGTCCAACAGATCAAAACAAGGTCAAAACAAAGTGACCGCTGTAGCCTGATTGGGTGGCTCCCTTCATGCCTCTTTTATTTGGACGTACACACATACACACATCTATACACACTGCGTTTCTCCTCATGTAACACACCTAGTTCAACTCGTCAGTTCATCAGCAAGGCCTTTGTGAGCTTTAGCAGAGGGAAAACACGGATCTCTACAGAGCAGTGTCCTGCAAGCAACCCAGTTTGACCCTCTGGTATAACTTGCTGACCCTGATTTATGCCATATGCCTTAGTTTGTATAGCTTAAAGTGTGGAGAAGACTTAGACATGAGCTGTGGCTACCAATTTAAAAGCAAAGGAAATAAGAATCTCGACTGCAGTTAATCATAACCACCTGGAAAATTATTTTACCAATTCATATGTACATGTTTTTGCTCTGTGGATTGTTGTTCTGACCATTTCTTGGACAGCATACCTCTGTGTACCCTATATAACTGATATTTTGAATTTGCTTGAATGCTGTTGTTTAGAATCATTTAAGGAAAACCACATAAGGATTTCCACCTGCATTTATGTTCAATTTCTGCTACTTATTTTTGTTCTATTAGTCTACCGTTTATTTTTTTACTAGTTGGACTTGAAGAAGAACACTCGACTGGATATACATGAAATTGAGGACCATACATATGCCAGCTGGGACGGGGATGTTATCGGCCCTGGGGAAAACAGTAGGAGGGTTGATATGGTGTATATGGTATATAACAGTGGGTTTACTGCCACCTGCTGGAGGTAAGTGACATGACTTCTTGAATACATTCAGAAAATCAGTGTAAAGTTCAGCAGTAAATACAGCCAGAACAGTACAGCCACTACTTTAGGCACCATCATGGAAACACTAGATGGAAATAAGGGCTGACATTACAACCATACCCCCCTCTCCTAGTGCATCTGAAGGTTCTTTCCATTTCTTTCTTTTTTACTATTACAGTGCTTACTTCCTCACGTCGGATGGCAAGTGGTCATCTTGCAGCAAGAAGGGCCAGGGCTTGACTTGATCCAAGGTTCTTTATGCGTGGAGTTTGCATATTCTTCCCGTGTCTGTGTGGGTTTACACTAGGTGCTCTGATGTCCTCCCACAGTCCACAGACATGGAGTCAGTTGAACTGGATATGCTAAACTGTCCCCAAGGTGTGAGTGTGTAAATGTGTATGTCTGTGTGTCTGCCCTGTGATAGACTAATTTTTTTAATGTTGCGTTAATTCGGCAAAGCATCAAAGCCTGTTCTTCTTCAGTTTTGTGCCCCCCTCGAGACAGTTCTTCTTCAGTCTGTCTGCCCCAAAACATCCTCCATCTCTGCACATTGCAGTAAGATTGCTTTGTCTTAGTGAACGCGTAACTTTATAGAAACAATATCTAAAATTATAAACATCTTTAAAACATTCTTTTTTTAACTTGTGGGGAATGTTAGACAAAGTTCTAGGAACGTTCCCTAGCTAGCTGGCATACTCCAAAAACAAAGGCTCCAGAATGGGTTCTTTTGAGTGATGCGGTAGAACCCTCTGAAGAACCCTTTTAGAGGGTTACAGGCACCTGTATGTTTAGTAATGCATGGTATTGATGAACTCACTCTGGGAACAATGACTTTAGAAGCATTTATTGTATTTGCTGCTTTTGGATGAGTGTGGGTCTTGGACGCATTTAATAGGTATTTTTGTTAGCATGAATATCCACAATAACCAGGTTCCACCCTCTGATTTACAGCCTCCTGCTATTGTTCTAATGGATTTCCACTGTGGAACATTCTTTGTTTTGAAAGTTTAAACTGGAAGTCCAAAAGGTCCGACATCACAGCTGGTTCTCAAAAGCTGTGTACTCTCTCCCGTTGTTCTGAGAGCCGTCCATGAGGTGTGCCAGGCCTGTGTGTGTGGAGTACTTGAAGATGAAAGCTTTCATGAAGTCGTAGCGATAGTGACTTTGTGAGAAGCTGTAGACCACGGGGTTCAGGCAGCAGTGGAGCAAGGACAGGCACTGGGTGATGTGCAGCGCAACAAGAAGGCCATTCTCGGCTTGGCAGCTGAGCGGTAGCAGCCCTAGTATGGCCAGGGAATCTGCCAGGATGACTGAATGATATGGTGCCCAGCAGCCCAGGAATACCAAAACATAGGTAAGGAGGTTCTTCTTGCTGGCACTACGCTCTCGGTCTCTATCGGAAGAGGCCAGAGCCATTGCTAGCAGTGCAGATGAGGTGGCAATGATTGGGAAGGGCACACCAAAGCCCAGCACTACAAAACTTAATTGCATCCCCACCATCCATTCCACTGGGTCGTTTTCTGGGTAGACAGGATGGCACAATGTCACATTGCTATGCACAGACTTAACCGACTGGAGGAAGTAAGTGTCAGGCACTGAAGCGATCAGAGCGACCAGCCACACTCCAGCACAGATCAGACTGCGTGTTGACTTTTCCCATCGACAAGAGGTCTCGCCTTTCCAAATCGCAGTCAGGTAACGGTCCACACTCATGCAGGCCAAGAAGAAGATGCTAGCAAACAAGCTGACACTAAAAACCAGATGTGTTAGCTTGCAGGCAGCCTGACCAAAGGGCCAGTAACCCTCCCGTGCAAGTGAGCTCGCCCATATGGGAAGTGTGGCCACCACAGATAAATCGGCCACAGCCAGGTTGAGAATGTATATGTGCATCTCGTGACGGTGTCGTCGCTCTGAACGTAAGTTGACCCAGATTACCAAACTGTTGGCAGTCATGCCCACCATGAAGATGAAGACGTAGAGGGTGCACATGGCCTGGAGAAGAGCAGAACGTCTGAAGCTGGTGAGGCACATTAGGGTCTCTACCCGTGAAATGTTGCTGTCCTGGTCTGTCACATTAAGGTCAGCCCACACAGTTAATAGGTCGAGTTCGTTGGCCGCGAAGCTCATTTTTTCATTGGGAGGAGACCTGGACACAAATGGAAAGTTAGTTTATCATCGGGAGTTGATAATGATAATAACCATATTCCCAATAATAAGCTTTATTTATGTAGTGCTGTTCATACTGTTCATAGCTCAGCTCAAAGTGCTTTGCAATCACAAAGACACGTACACAGTTGAGTCACATTATTACGAGCACATAGCTCATGAAGAAAGTTACATAGATGTGGCATGCTCGGGGAATCCTTTGGGTATGATTTCATCCTCACAGGTCACTTACCCAGAAGAAGACAGGATTCCAGCAAGACATTAGTTTGAAGAGAATGACCAAGACTTCCAAGTAAGACCCTGCCCCCCTAATTCTCCAGACCATAACCTAGTTGAGCATCTGTGGGACCAACTCGATCATCGTTGTTCGCTCTGTGGATCCTCCTGCACTTACCCTCCAGCAGCTATGGGATGCACTGAAGTCAGCATGACTCCAGATATCTGTGACAACCTACCAGGACCTTACTGAGTCACTGTCAGCCATTCTAGCGGCTGTTCGTTCTGCATAAAGTTGTTTCTCTGGATATTAACATTATAATATGGCTTGACTATGTAATATTAATAATTAATTAAATTAATTAATTAAATAATTAATACATGGATTTCATAGGACGACCCACCCACTTGCTGTCAACTCTTGCATATACAGTATATATATATATATTATATATCATATATACAAAGGGCATACATTTGATCACTGATATTAGTAGTCTTATATATACATATGTCTGTCCCTGGTGGTCATATAGTGGCTAGGTCATTCTGTCCCTGGTGGTCTAGTGGCTAGGATTCGGCCCTCTCACCACTATGGCTATTGGTTATTGGTGATTCCCAGTCAAGGGACTTCTCTGTTTGCTGTTAGAGCTCTGGGCAATTGATCACAGGGTTGTAGGTGTACTTAAGGTAGTGGGTATAATATCATGGTCTGCTAAATTGCTACTTCTGGGCCCTTGAGCAAAGCACTTAACCCTTTCTGTTCCAGGGTACCACTGCCGACCCGGCGTTCTGGCCCCAGCTTTCTAAACTGGAATATGCATTGAAAGAATTTCATTGTACTGTATAAGTCTAATGACAATAAAGGCATCTACCTAGTCATGTGACATATAGTTGTTTGCAGATGCTCGGGTGAGGTAAGGTCA
>JAMWET010000986.1:497500-590000 GCA_024036415.1 Prochilodus magdalenae
CTGGGTGTAGCTTTCAGTTATCACACCTTTCCTGAACCCACACACCAAGATACACCCTCAACGAATATCCCGTGAGATACACCCTGCATCATTAATAAGTGCATGATAGATTAATCACTTACCTCATGAACATTACAACTTGAGCTTAACACAGCTTTGTTTATACAGCGCTGTCCAGCTAAAGCTGCTCCAGGGGCCAGTTAGAAACATTACTGCATCATCATCCTATAACATAAATACCATCACTACTGTGCAGTCTGTATGTACTGGATATCCAGTACATCTGCACTCCTGGACCCTCTAGACACTTTACTTAATCACCAAGATATGCACGTTTATTAATATTGTGTTGTGAGTGGAGCAGACACAGGACGGTTTTATATATGACCTGATAAAATGGACAATGGACAAGTACTCAATGAAGAGGCTGGCGTTCACAGGGCTACCGACATTCAGTGAATAGACTGACTGCAATGTTGTAGTAATAGCAGTGTACCACAGAGTGGCACTGTACATTCATAAAATCAACTGCTCAGCCCAATACAGTTTTTCTCAGTCGGTTTGGTTCATTTCTCAGATCAGAACTGAAATTCTCAAAACTGTTCATTCAGTCTCCACATCTTCTTGTCACTTGTGCACATCATACTAGAATTTCTCATTGTGTTTCACATTTTGTACATTCACGCAAATGGTCATGTACAACAGTCTGCTGTTTTTTGCATTATCAACTGCTTATGTCATGTTTATCAAATGTCTTCTATTGATTGTCTTACCCTCCAAAACATTAAGGCTTTAGGTCATTGCCTAGGTCAGTACATGCAAAAGTGCATAATTTGTACTTTTCTATAAAAAAATGTTGGTACATTTTGATAATTTATCCTTAATTGACTATCCTTAATTGTTCTCAGGTGAATCCTGGCTTTCAGTTAAGAAGGTTTGTGAAGGTTTAGATCACCCAATGGTCAAATAGCTCTCAACCATAGGTCAGAGGTACATCTCATGGACCTTCAATTGACAAAACATATACAGACACAAAATAATGTAGTGTCCCAAAGTCTCACAATAGAAAGACAAGGCCATGTACATGGTGAACAGCCAAGAAGAGGGGTAAGGCTGCATGGTGGAAGGCTTTGAAATGTTATTCAATCTTATGTTTTGCATTTTTGAATTCTTTTACCATATAGGACTGCAAGACTAGCTCACAGGGGTGGCAGAGGTCCCATTTTCACACCTCAACAAGAGGAAGCTGTATGTGCTATGGTCCTAGACAATAATGCCATAAGGTTGAGGACAATCCAGCAAGCCATTATACAGGACAACAATGTTTTTCAAAATATTCAATCTGTAAGCATCTCCACCATTGATCAGGTTCTGAAATGACACCAGATGAGCATGGAACAGCTGTACAAAGTTTCATTTCAAAGAAATGGTGACAGGGTGAAAGAGCTACGGTACCTGTATGTACAGGTAAAGCCCTTATGCATATTGACATATTTGCTATGGCTGAAATGAACATTATATGTACTTCATTACTGCTTTTGTGCTGCAGCGTATCATGGAGCTGGAATCAAGAGAACCTCTCCACACTTTTATATACCTGGATGAGGCTTCACCCTTGTGAAATGCAGAAGTCGTGATTGAAACATCATTGGCCATAGGGCTACCACTGATGTGCCAGCCCAACAGGGAGATAACATCACAGTGTGTGCTGCTCTGTCTTTCCTGAATTTCTATCTAATTGTTTTTGTCAACAAACTGCAGTCTGAACAATACAATAAAAGAATAGTACTGCATAAATTTGATTCCAGTCCAGCCTCCCACATACAGTCATGTGTAACTTTGTGTTCTGTGTAAGTTTGTATTTTACTAGTTTCCATCAGAATATACTGACAGTGTACACTGTTGCACTGAAAGCATGACTAAGTATTTTGACTGCCTTGTTCATAGGCAATGATACACAGACTACATATTCTGATGGCACTGACAATTTGATCAACGTAAATACTTGCCATTGAGGCAGAAATCAAAGCATTCTGAGCGAGGCACATGCTTTTGCAGGTATTTCATTGAGTTTTGCTGTTTGCACGAACTGTTTTGAAAAATGCACTTGTTGTGATGCCAATATAAATCATGATGTGAGAAATGTACCAAGTCGACTGAGAAAAACTGTAAACAAATAGATCGGATGGACAGACAGACAGACAGACAGACAGACAGACAGACAGATAGGCAGGCAGGCAGGCAGGCAGGCAGGCAGGCAGGCAGACAGACAGGCAGGCAGGCAGGCAGACAGACAGACAGACAGACAGACAGACAGACAGACAGTCAGTCAGACAGATAGACAGATAGACAGACAGACAGACAGATAGATAGATAGATAGATAGATAGATAGATAGATAGATAGATAGATAGATAGACAGGCAGACAGACAGACAGACAGTCAGATAGACAGATAGACGGCCAGACAGGCAGATAGATAGACAGATAGACAGACAGAGAGACAGACAGATAGACAGACAGACAGACAGAGAGACCGACAGACAGACAGATAGATAGATAGATAGATAGATAGATAGATAGATAGATAGATAGATAGATAGATAGATAGATAGACAGACAGTCAGATAGACAGATAGACGGCCGGACAGGCAGATAGATAGACAGATAGACAGATAGACAGACAGAGAGACCGACAGACAGACAGATAGATAGATAGATAGATAGATAGATAGATAGATAGATAGATAGATAGATAGATAGATAGATAGACAGATAGACGGCCGGACAGACAGACAGAGAGACAGACACACAGACAGAGTACAGATACTGACACTCTCTTAAACAAACAAACTGTTAATAGCACATGTCTGAATAACATCATGCTCAAACCGTGAAACCAAAATTCTCTTGCCTAAAAGAAGAAGCACAAAAGTCCACAACACCACTTAGTTATGCAACATTTCCATTTTTTTTTGTTTCAGCTTTTTCACATAAAGAACATAAAGAACATAAAGCCATTCCCTGTTCCAACCTCTGCCATTTGGAAAGAGGTAGTGGAACAGTCGAGCCAGAACCACCAGGTACAGAATCGTCTTTTACCCAGGAGTTGTCAAACTGGTCACACTGACAGCATCTACCAGAACATGACTACAACATTATAGACTGTTACTGATCTAGCCTTGACAACCCCTTCCCATACACACTGGGCTCCACCAGCCCACAGGACTGTAAGCATTTGCACTTTAACTAGACTCCTGTACATGCACATCTGAGCTGTGTATTCTATATACTGTACATCTATACCGTAAGCTGCATGGCTGTTTTAGCTGTTTGCTTAAACATTAGCTGCCATGCGCATTACCTGAACTGTACACTATACACTTCTACTGTTTTCAACCACATACTTAACTGCCACTGTAACACACTATACATTTCAACATGTCCACTTAACACCGAGCTGTATTTCACTCTGCTGCATATGCTAACTGCTGTTTGCACCTCAATTCTAGTATTCAAATTCTGCCATTCAGTCACTGCTGTTGCACATTTTGCATGTTTACTTACTGTTTATGCACATACTGTATTGTGTATCTGTTTTTTTGGCTTTGCACTGTTACTCACTATTTATCTACTTTTAACCACTGCAGTAGAGAAGTAGCCTGATAGTGTTGTGTTTTACTGTCGAGCCTTGTACTGGTATAATGACAATAAAGTTGAATTGAATTGAATTTGTTAAGTGATCTGCCACTAGATTTAATTTCTACTTAATATAAGTTGATTTGTCAATGCTTCACAGTCAGGTACTGCTCTGTCCATCATTATGGACACATGTAATGATATTCTGTTTATTGTATTTACAGTTTTCAGGTGTTCTATTAATAATTAGATGTTTGTGAAGTTGTATAGGACCTGCATATTGTCATTTTATACATAACATATTAATTGTTTTTAATAATTTTGATTCCATACTTTTTATCATTAGTGCCTGAAACTATGCTGAACTTATGATCAAAGTATCTATGGTCATGTGCAGATAGCTGTGCAGTGTAGACTGGTGTTGCTACATGAGACTCAACGTACCACAGCTAAACATGCACTATTTATTTTCTTTACATTTAGGTTGTAAACCAAGTAAATTTTAGAGAGTTAATTTGTGCTGCTGCTGAGCTGATTGCTGTGCATGCGCACACTGCCTGAGTCACGAGCGAGCCGCATCACCTCATCGCATCCCTCCGCCTTTTGCAGAAAACAACACAGGGCCCAGATGCAGAGCTTGTTTTTGAGTACAAATAAAAGATGCGATTTAAAATAATTTTCTTTAAAATAGACGCTGTAGGCCTGCCAGTGTTAATTTACATTTGCTTATCTCTTGGTCTCACATCACAGCGCGTTCGGGGGAGGGCTATTTCTCTGCACGGTCGCGGAAGGGAACCGCAGAGGGCGGGGGGATGTGAGGTGGTCAAGATGGCGGCGCCCTGTGGAGTGCAGTTGCTTTAAGAGGTAAACAGGCTTCGTTTTTTAAACTGGGTTTATTTTTGCCGGCGGGAAATGTCACGGACTGTGACAACCTAGAAAATGCCGTGGGGGTTTGAATTTAATTCGCTTTGTGTGCTGAGCCAGGCGTTTGGTAAAATTAGCTTAAAAAGCTGTCGGTAGTGATCTCCTCCTCTGTACTGAGTGCAATAAAAGCCTTCAGTCCTCATTGATTTATATGGAGGGGCTGCATGAAGCGGGGCATTTACCCACACAGGCGCATATGTGCGCTGGAAAAATAGCCGGCAGTGTTTGTTAGGTAAACTTAAAAGTCATTCTTTCCTTATTTTGGTGGAGTTAGTATTGGCTATTGTTCTCGGACTAAGCTGGAGTCAGCTTCTTAATTGCCAGTTTCTTGTCCAAATTGCCCCGTTCCACCTTAAATGGTGCAGCAGTTACATTCTGTCGCCTCACCATTTAAGGTGGAACGGGACAATTCGAACCAGAGGCTGGCGAGTAGGAAGCCAACTTCAGTCTCGTTGTTCTCGGGCAGTTGTTGTTTACGCCAGTCATCCTGCCAAGGAGGGACGGCAGGGAGGAACCGAGCTGGCTGAACGGGTTATGGCTTTTCATTGAAGTTGTTTTCCTCCCAGCAGATATTGCACCGATCTTATCTGAATGCAGATGTGTTGGGGGGTATTGTGCACCACTCCGTTATGATTAACGCCAGGCCTTCTTCTGTTGTAGCTCTTGCTAAGTCTTGCAGAGGAGCAGCAGCAGCTTGGTGGCTGTCTTTGGAGCATA
The DNA here is from genome assembly GCA_024036415.1 of Prochilodus magdalenae. Classification (NCBI taxonomy): domain Eukaryota; kingdom Metazoa; phylum Chordata; class Actinopteri; order Characiformes; family Prochilodontidae; genus Prochilodus; species Prochilodus magdalenae. Next base: position 502,779 of record JAMWET010000986.1, read on the forward strand.
GCATCCGGTTAGGAGTTTGGCCACAGCATGGAATTCTTGAATGAACCCTTGGTAGGCTTATCCTTTGGACCCTCCAGCCACTTTATTAAGTACACCTCCTTATATCTACTCTTGTTATTCCTTTTATTATTGGGGAGTTTATGTGTCAGAGACAACAGCTCATCTGCATAGCTCATAATTTGTGTTGGTCATCCTCTAGTCTTTCATCAGTGGTCAAAGGACGCTGCCCACAGGGTGCCGTTAGCTGGATCGGTTTGGTTGGTGGACAGTTCTCAGTCCAGCAGTGACGTTGAGATGTCCAGCAGCACCGCTGTGCCTGATCCACTCACACCACCACATCATGATCCACCACCCAAATAATACCTGCTTGGTGGTGGTGCTGTGGGGTCCTGACTATTGAAGAACAGGGTAACAAAGTATACGGAGAAACAGATGGACTACAGTCTGTAACTGTAAAACTACAAAGTGCTCCTATATGGTCAGGGGCGCAACACGTACCTAATAAAGTGGCTGGTGGTTGTATAATGGTCATTTATGGAGTACCCTGTGCACCTGTGTCAACTCAGGAAAGGCTTGTTGTTTGGATCAGGTGTGTTGGGAGCAGGGAAAATGCTAAAATGTACAAAGCAGGGGATGGGAATCATTGTCTGGCTCAGTTTGGCTGTTGTTGGAAATGCCTGTTCAACAGGCTTCTATGTCCAGGACATGGCTTAAATGGCAATAGAACTCTTTTGACAGTACTGCTGATGGTCAATCTGTAAACAAAGATATTCAGAGCCTGCTGTTCTGGGTAGGTTTGGGACATTAAACACTGTGGAGTAAATTGATTCTGTCCTCATGCCCATGTAGGCACAGTTGATACCAAGAATAAAGAAGAAGTGTTCATCTTGTACCTTCACATGATAAGCATCACCAGGCTATGATGTCATTTGCACTGTCAGTATCATTTAGGGTAGTTTTTATGCGCAACAGGACTAGCCTTTCAGAAATTGACTGAATGATTGTATGATTTAGCACCTTGCATTGTTTGCGTTGAAGTTAAAGTTTCTTTATAGTGGCCCTCGCTGTTTGTGGCAATGTGGATTACTGAAAACCGCACTCTCTTTCTGTGTCCCGTGATGCAGTGGTGCCTGGAGACTGTATCGGCAGGCGGCCCAGGGGACCCTGCCAGACAGGACACAGGAGGCCCTGAAAGTGACTTCTGAAAGCCCCTCCCCTCCCCCACCACGGTCCATCTTAGCAGCACACCCTCCACCCCCCACGTAGCCAGCACCACCATGGCCAGGGAACAGCTGAATGTGGGGGATTTGCTCCCTCTCCTGGAGACCTCTGATCTTCACCAGCTGGATGAAATCAAAGGTCTCATCAACGAACACCTCAGTACAGGTACACCTTGCCCTAACACTCTGCACCCATAAGCAGTTTTTATGCTGCTACATGGCTTATCCTGTAGATGTCTTTTATTTAACCTTATTGATCTCATATATTTTGCTAGTCTGGACACTCGTTTCTTTGGGATTGACATCTGAAATGTGCTTTGCAGAGCGAGGATCTGTGCTCCTGAATGGCTTGGTGGATTACTTTTTGGAGACCAACTCGACCCAAGCACTGCACATCCTGTGTTCTGTGAGAGAGCCACATGACAAGGTCAGACACAGCTTAGAGTGCTGCAAATGCTGCAAGCTTCTCTCAGGATGAATGCTGAGGGATAATGTTTTGTCAGTTTTGATATTTGAGTTTGTAATGTGAATGCCCCCCCTCCAGGACTGGCATGGCTATAGGCTACTGCACACTGAGCATGATGGGCAGGCAATCCCAAAGACAGTGATGACACTCAGCAGCTTACTATCGCTATTACTGTACTATACCCAGCACAGGCCCAGACTACAAAGCCTGACTACTCTCAGCCTAGTCGCATCGTATTTCACCTTGGCCCTTAAAGCTTGAAAACAACAGTACTAATGAAAAGCTAGCAATTAGTACCAACTTACAAAATTCCATAAATCACAAAGTGATGAACTGAGCCTTCTATTGTGAAACTTTATTTCTCTCTATTTGATTTTAGTGCACTAAGCACAATAGCAGGTAAGCACTGTGACCACTCTTCTGTATCTGAGTTCAGGAAGCGTGCAAGCCCGATTTCATAATTCCGTAGAGCATGATGTGCCCTTTCCTACAAGCCCTGGATTGCTTTTTTTAGCCTTCCAGAGATACAGACTCCAAAATCATCAAGCTCCTCACCTGATGTCTTCTCTGAGGTGTCCATGTGCCATAGAGTGATTAATCATGTGGTCAGAAACTCGCCGGCATCAAACTTAAAGCATCATTGCCAAGCAGTCAGGTAGAATGTTCATCCTCTGCTGCCTGGTGCAAGAGACTCTATGGCGCAGCACAAAGCTTCTCCTCTAATGTGCGATAGCTTTTTGAAGGATGCAGTAGTCTCTCTATGCTATGAACTCTGCCGAAGACATGAAACACCGGTTCTGAACTGTCTTTTGGTGAAGTCAGTGTTTAAATTTAGGTTATTTGGTTCTTCAGTTTAGAAGCTTTGTGGCTAGTGCAATAGTCTCAATAGCCACCCAGTTAGCATGCCCAAATGTTCTTTCAACCCACCTAAACCACATCCAGGTCGCATTAAGGTCTTGCAAAATTGTTAATGAGGTTTAGGACATGGTGTGACTTGTTGGGAACTATAAAACTGAGCAAATTACAGTCAGCCACTTTAGGAACCTCTATTCACAAGTCCCCTCTGGATTTTAAGTCTCGAATCAGTGACGACTGTCTACAACATGAAAGAGTCTAATCCAAGATCTATCATGCTTTGTCAGTACCAGCCCTTGTGCTGTTGAAAATAGCTGCCCATATTGTCATACTATGTACATCACATTGGCGAGATGCGGTTTGAGCAGGCAGAGAACAGTTTTGGGGTTGTAGTTTTACAGAAAAAAAAATCATGCACTTTAGGTGACTATTGAGTTCTAGTGTTTGTTAGTAACTTTAGTCTTTAAATGTCAAGTCCTTAACTAAAGAGCCAGAATTTGGACTAATTTGGAAAATTAATTCAATTTGAATTTTTATAACTTGTGACGAAAGCAGACTGATTTATCTTTTTAACGTGGAGCCAGTATGTACAGTCAAGCTGCTTGTATGTATTCTTTGTGTGTTACTGTCTTTGAAACTGCTGCATTGCCCTTTGTATGTACTTTAGGAGGTGGGGTGAATACGTAGCCTGTTATGAAGCCTAGCAGAACTATCACTCAGCTTAAACAGAGCTTTACTGTGATGAGCTCCTCTGCTTGACAAGGCACACACACAAACACAAAAGTCCTTGTTCAAATCTTGGCTTAAACACAGGACACTAAAACTCTAACCTGATTTAAGAACATGTCCCAACAACAAAATAAGGCCAGCACGTACACTGTTATCTGTCAGGCTGTTTTCCATGATCTGTCTTTCTTTCCTCTCTCTCTTTAGCACCTGTTCGATAAGATGAACGAATGCATGGCAAGACAGGCCTGCCGTCTGCCCACTCTCAACTTGCTGGGGCAAGTGGTCCGCAAGCAGCCGTCCTGGATCCATAAGATCGCCCGCTACCCTCTGCTGCTTTCCCTGCTCAAATGCCTCAAGGTGGGTTGTAGGGAGAAGGTCCTATACTATAGGTACTATAGGTTCTGAGCATTCTAGAACTTGTAGTACACTGGCAGTGTCCCGCATGCTGGTTTTACGTTTGTGAATGTTTTCTGTTGGTTACAGACGGACACAGATGTTGTGGTTCTCATAACTGGAGTGCTTGTGCTTGTGACCCTGCTACCCATGATCCCTCAGGCCGGGAAGCACCATCTATATGAGTTTTTCGACATCTTTGGCCGCCTGGCTGCTTGGAACCTGAGGAACCCGGGTAAGAGAATAGGACGGAGAGTGAAGTGTTTAATGGCAATGTGGACACAAGGAGACACAAGACTGGGCTTTTTTAGACTTCTCTTATACTTCACCTTTGCTGCAGTAACAACTTAAGAGAACGCCATTCTGCTGTTTCATAGCCCAGTGCAGGCAGGCCAGGGGTTCATTGGGTATGGTTAGCTTGGGCTCGTGAATGGCTGCTACAGCAGCTCATTATTTGAACATATTTTTCTGTGGATTTTATGCAGCGTGTTTGTGTGCTGTTGAACACCTGTGTTGGCAATGAATGCACCTAAATGCCACTGACTTCGCTACCTAAAAAGGGTGTTTGCATACCTCTGTACAGGTGTGTAGCAAATGCTCACCAGTTTATTACTTGTTTTATTCAAGTTTATCAAACTTGTCAATAATCCGTTCAGTAACATGTTTTACATCAACGTTTTTGGAAACAGGGTTGTAACTGAAGTTCAAAATTATCTTGGTAATTGGTTACACGTATGGAAGGTAGTACAAATGCTGTGACATTGGTGGGATAAACATGTTCCTTCGCTGTATGTAATATTTGGTATTTTATGTGAGTTAGTATTTTGTTATCTATTCTTTTGGATGACAGTTTGAAGTCTACAATCTCTGGTTGGTCATTATGAATGTGGTGGATTTAAAAATTTAAGTATCATTTTAAATTTTCCTCACAGTCTCTTAGAGACATTTTATTCATATCTAGATTCAGGTTTTCTAATGCAGTACATTTTAGTAGATTAATGTTGTTTTAATTCGGGTGTTTTGAATGGTGGCTTTACGTAAGCACTATAGAAGTATGTACTTTTGAATATGATAAAGCAAATATTTTGTAATATGTTAACAAATAAATAATTAATATAAATATAAGACACAAACAAATCCTGAATACAGTGTTTTGAAACAGGCGGTTTTATGTTGACCAAGGCTGAATTGTGGGTGGGTGAAATGGGAAAACTAATGTTATATAATGATGTGTAATTTTCATGCTATATGATATGAATACAGTATTTAGTTGTTCTGAGATTTAATAAGTTGTAATAGACATAATCAAACCTGCAGTGCCACAAAAAAAGTACAACAGTACTACCAACACCAACTACAATAATAATTTAATAGTAATAAACCATAAACAACTACAAAAACTTTAAATAATTTAATGTTCAAACTGTGCTGCACTAAATCCAGTTAAAGAGGCATAACTTAGCTCAATTTATAATGAGCTATAGCTGTCGGCCACCCCTGTCGGCCACCCCTGTCGGCCACCCCTGTCGGCCACCCCTGTCGGCCACCCCTGTCGGCCACCCCTGTCGGCCACCCCTGTCGGCCACCCCTGGTCTAAATGATGCAGTATATGTTTCAGTAGCCTATAGGACTTCTGAATTTGATTCATATTACCCAATAACAAAAAGGTTTACCAAATGTGTTCAGTGATCCAAGTGTATTCAGTGAGTTGTTCTCTTTTCTGATTGCAGGGCACATTTCAGAAGTGTACCTGATCCACCTGCACGCTAGCGTCTATTCACTCTTCCATCGCCTTTATGGCATGTACCCCTGCAACTTCATCTCCTACCTGCGCTCACATTACAGTATGAAGGAGAACATGGACACCTTTGAGGAGGTTGTTAAGGTAGGCGACTACATCATTTACAACTACATGCTAATCATCACTTCACTCCACGATGACCGCTTCTGGTGTAAATGCCATTCCTCTCAACTGGGAGATGACCGCAGGTCATCACTTAACTCCAAGATGCCCGCTTTAAGTGTACAAGCTATTCCTCTCAGGAAATGGTTGCAATTTAAAACACAGTTGCAATACTGATCAGAAATATCGCAAATAGATATTCTTTCCAAATTGTTAAGCTCTACTGAGCACTATGATCTGTAATCATGGCTAAATGCTACATGTGAGGCTGGTATACATTCAAATAGGATTCAGTTTAGGATTCAGTTTTGAGTGTAAGATCTGGCTAAAATTGGAGGTAAAAATCCTGAGATTTCTTTTTGTGAATTCTGTCCTTCAGCCGATGCTGCAACACGTTCGCATTCACCCGGAATTGGTGACTGGAACCAAGGACCATGAGCTTGACCCTACCAGGTAAGTCAACACCTTAAACCATCTGTATTGTCTTTACGACTTGACACTGATGTTCATCTACTCCACACAAGCCTGACTTACTTTTTTTTTTTTTTTTTTTTTTCTGACTTCTTCTTTCTTTCTTTCTTTCTTTCTTATTTTCCCTATAGGTGGAAAAGATTTGAAATCCATGACATTGTTATTGAGTGTGCCAAAGTGTCTCTGGACCCCAGGGAGGCGTCCTGTGAGGAGGGCTATGCCACCCTGCCTGAACACTTCTGTGGCCAGCTGCACTTACGCCCTTCTGATTGCACTGCCAGCCCTTATACTGACTTCCACAGCAGCTATGGTACAGCCATCCCACTTTTTTAAAAGGCTCATTTGATTTCCTTCTTCACTGCCTCACTTTTTACCAGCATAACTCGGTAAAAGGAATTCTGCCTGATGCTTATGTGTCTTTGCACCAGCTAGAAAAGCTTAAACAAAATGACTCTCTAAACATTTGCTTATTGCGTTCAGTTAATATAGTATAATCATTTATACTTTGTGTCACTGTTGTAAGAAAACCTCATATTTTCAGAACGTCTTTAATGCAGTCCTTTCAGATGTTTACTTGGTGGAATAATCATGCACTAGTTTTATCTTGGTTTTTGTTTTTATATGGTGTCCTGACAACGGTCTCACAATGTGTACATTTCTGTTTCTGCAGGAAGTTCATCTTCAAGTCAGTTCTATACCCCACGACAGCCTGTCCTCCCTCCCCTTCCTTTAGCATCTCTCTCAGGGACCCAACCTGCCTATCGCAGCCCCCCCAGCACACGCCGACCGGTAAGTCTGCTTTCCTTCACCTTTTGTAGAGCTAGAGTTCTCAACCTTTGGGGAACAGTAATTATTAAGCCCTTCATGAGCTGGATGAGGTGTAACCCTTGTGCGAGAATCTTCTGATTTGCCCACTGTGCTCTTATTGGTCAACTCACCCACTCTTTTCTGATTGGTCAACTGCCAGAGCGGCATCCTAGAATCTTTGTACTTGCACACAATGAAATTTAGTGCAGTATTCTCTAAGAACAAACAATAAAAAGAGCAGTAGTATACAATATAGATAGTTTATATAGATATTAAATATGGACAGTGCACTGTTAGAATGTGAATAAACGACCACCACAGATACAATGGATGTGCAAAATATGCAGAAAGTCTGGAAGAACAAACTGGTAGATCCACCTTGACATACCAGACTGGGGCTGGCTGTTTCACAGAGTGGTCAGTTTTACTGTTGATTTGTGGTCAGTTTTTCTGTGTGTTATGTGAGAGCGTACAAACCCCTTCCGATAGGTGGGCCATATAGATTGTTTTGCATGATGACATCACCTTGTAACAGAGGACAAGAGTGGGAATTCCAACAAGGTGTTTCAGACAGCTGAAATGCAAACTGTTAGTATGCACAAAGAGCTACCTAACACATGAAAGGGAAGGGGGAGAACTGCAAAAGCATAATGGTCCCTCCACTTGAACTTACTGAGAGCTAGAAAGAATAAGCAGAAATTTACTGTGTAGTTGAATGTACCAATTTTACACCCCATAACAAGTATCGTGCTAATTATGCCGCTACAGCCAGGCACACTCTTCAACAATAATGTATTGCTTTTTGTATTGTTGTCGTGATATCTGACAGGGTTATCAAACATTACAGTATTGTGCATCTCTAACTGGTATCACAAAGGAGGGTATGTGATATATCAGTGCATGCCTAATTTCTGTATTTAAATATGCATTAAGAATAGGTAAAGGAGTACTCATTGTTTACAGCTTGGTAACGTATTCTGAGAAATACTGAGGAGTTTTATCTTCAGACATGTGCTCTCGAAATCTTTGCATGTGTAATGCTGCAGGTCCTATTTTTACCTCGGAAGAAGCAGCTTGCTGTCTACAGCCAGACTTCTTATCCCCTTCCACTTAAGTTAAACCAGTCCAGATACATTTCCCCTGCTTGCGGATACTCTGTGGCTGCTGTCTGTGGCTTGTGGAGAGATGGGTTAGTTGTTACTGCGAATCTCTCGCTTCTTGTTGTTTTCCTTCCAGAGAGTGTTTACTTCTGATGAATAGGCTGTGTCAGTTGCTGTTCGCAAATATACCCCGCCCCCCCACTCCTCCAGCCTTTCACCAAGTGCACCCACTCCCCTGCCCCCCGCCTCTATCAAGAAGCTTGAACCGTTTGAATCGTCTCCTTGTTCTCCAGCAGTCAGGCAGAGGTAAGGGGTGTGCTGAGGGGCTGAAGGCAGAGGGGAGAGGAGGTGAGGGGTGAGGAGAGACGTTGAGTCATTGGGGTGGGTGTGCAAAGATTTAAAAACAGAAAAACACACCATCCACGAGCTGACGCAGGAACGGTTGCCGTGGCAATGTGGCTGACGCTGCTTTCTCTCCTCTCCTGGTCGCCCACCGGCCGGGAGTTTCATTCTGCTTAACCCCTCTCCCAGCGCATGGGGCCCAATAGCACCAGACCCAACCCAGCAAGCACTCCAGTCAGAACAGGGTAATCGGACTATAACAAATCTGCAGGTTATTGGAATTGCATGAGCTGTCAAAATGGGCAGAATTTGGCCAGAGACACTCTTATTGATCATGACGGGTGTTTAAATGTGGTCCTGGAGGGCTGGTACCCAGAATGGCTACTTTCCGGAACATGAATCCGGGACATGTTTAATACCCCTGTATTATGAATGAGGTTTAGGGAAAGGGTAAAAGGATGGAGGTGGTGGTGGGTTGTTTGCAATAGCCATTAACTTGTGTAGTACGTGTTTTCCTCATGTACTAGCAGTGCTGTGAAAAAGCAGTCATTTCAACTTTCAACAACATTCCTAAACATCCCCTGCTTTGCAACCTTTCTTCCATTAATTGGGCCAGGTTTGTTAAGCTTCCTGGTGTTTGCTCTGTCTTTATTATGTACATCTCTTTGCTCAACGTGTATAACTGACACTGTTGTGTTTGAGATGTGCAGATGCATGCCCAATAAGGAAGTGTTGCACTAGTTGTTGGGTTTATGTTGACCTGGGTATATGTTCCTGTTAATGAGTGTATAATATATTTTTTGTTTCATTTCTGCTGGGATTATCAGTATAGGACACAGCACAAATTCCATCTGTTCAGTAAATAATTATCTGTAATTTTCTATATTATATCAAATTATTCTTATTACATCACTGCTATGGACAATATCACAGAGTCCCTTTAAACAACAGACATTAATACACTCTCTCTGAGACTAACCATGTCTAATTACTGTACATCTCAGAGAATTCTTACCATAGACTTATCCTGTCTTTGTATGTGTGTGTGTGTGTGTGTGTGTGTGTGTGTGTGTGTGTGTGTGTGTGTGTGTGTGTGTGTGTGTGTGTGTCTTGTGTATTTTGTATTTATTTAATATATATTTTTTATTCTTATTTTAACTTATTACTGTAGGATTAAAAACTACATGTATATTTATATTCATTGATATTTATATTGTAAGAGTGTAAATGCAGTCTGTGACTGGCCTCCTGAACTGTTAGATCTAGGACTGATGTTCTCTTGCTTAATGAGCAAAAAAAAAGTGAAGTATTATAGTTTTACGATAACAAAATGTTCCATGTTTCTTTGAAGAGATTACAAATACAAGAATTTCTCTATTTGTGCAGTACTCCAGAATGAAACGCCTACCTATCCTATATAACTCGTTTTATTAAGGTGAGCTGTGTCTGTCAAAACGAGTTCTGTTTTACTTCGGATGAAAGGTGCAAAGACAATAACTGAGCATTGCATTAACAAAGCATATATGGCAATCCAAGTACTGTTATGGAAAATGTAATTGTAAAAAAAATCTGACATTTTTCTTACTTTTTGTAAGATTTTCTTATTTTTCAAAAGTCTAGTTTTGAGTGACTTAAAAAAAAAAACTTTGTTTGACTAAATAAATATTACTTGAAAGAAGTACAATAAATATATTTTTGCCATGTAGTACAGAAATGCAGGTCATTGCTTCAACTAACATTTATTTATCTACATGTATATTTGTGGGTTTTTATTTATTTATTTGGCTAAACCAGAGCAAAAATTGCCAAATAGCAGGTATTGATATGGATTTTTGAAGTTTGACAAAGTGTTGACCACAGTTTTACTGCAAAGGTACTACACAAGTTTTGACCACAGCTTTGGACACTTTTAGTCATGTATTACTCTCCACCACAGTCTCTGTCATCAGTAGTTCCATCTTTTATTCAAGTGGTGATGTCATCATGACCGCTATCGATAACGCGATTTGTTGGTAGCATTGACATTAAATATATTAGAGATTAGTATAGGATAACTAAACACTTAGTTGTTGAACTTGCTGACCTCATTGGTATACATCTCCTTTATGATCTTGGCTGTCCACTGGCTTTGATCAGGAGCCTGTTTTAGTTATTGGTGAGGAGAATGGCACTCTTTTGGGGCTTTTTATTTTTTATGCACTATGATTCTCTTATTTCTTTAGACAGTCCGTGAGGTTTTGTTGGTTTGGGCTTGTCAACTCTAAAGATGGACACTAAAAGGAGAAGTGGTGTCAGTTGCAGGCTCAGCCTGTGCAAGGGATGTGCATGCAGTAGTAACCAGTACATTTCAATGCCTGAAAACGATAGTTGCTGTTCGGTGCATCGAAATTGTTTGTGTGCCCCTCAGAACTCCAGCTGTGACTTCAACTCCACCTATGGCTTTAAGGACACACTCTGGAGTCCCTCCTCCCTGTGTGGTATGGCCACTCCCCCGTCATCAAGGGGAATGTCTCCCAACCCTGAGCTATCCCAGAGTGCCTTTCACCTATCTGGTCGCTTTCACAGCACTCCAGGTAAACTTTAGTAGTAGTTTCCCTTAAAATGCTGAAGTGGAGTCATAATTTCCAGCTTATTTGGATGTTGTTATTAATTAAATGAAGGGCTCGATCTGTTTATGTAAATCTGGTATTGTCTCTGTTACAGCTGGTGGTAAAGGTACCCCATGTTCCAGCACCCCTGCAGCTTCCTCTCCGCCCCCAAGCCTCACTGATGAGTTGTCCTCTGCGTCTCTGCCTCATAGCACATCCAGCCTGCCATGCAAGGTACTCTATCTTTCTGACTTCACTTATTTCCAGTCGTAGGTCTGTTTAGATTTCAGCTTTTGTACTGATTTAAATTTTAGACCTTTATTCTATGGAAATTGCATTCACTAATTAGAAGACATGCCTGGATACTTTAGAATACCTATAGGGTTGTTACGTTGATCTCTTTAGTCTTGCAGGTTTCTGTAATTATGAGCCATGGTGACATCTGTCGCATTGTCTGTATGTGTGTTGCATTGGTGTCTTTGTCCCTCCTCAGGATGGTAGACCTACAGAACCCAGCAAGCCTCCCTTACTGAGACAAGAGCAAATCAGAGAGCTCGAGAAAGGAGGTGGTGAAGTGACCAACCACAGAGGTAAGATAAAACTAGGTGGCCTTACAAGCCTGCGAGAGATGAAAATTATGCACAGTAAAAAAAAAAAAGAAAGAAAGAAAAGCAGTGTACAGTATTGGCGTATTTGTGTCTGGCATTGAGAGATTTGCTGAGTATTTGATTGCAGCATTGAAGTTTTTGTTTGCAGCACTGTCCTCCTTGTACAATAGCTTTGCTGGTGGAGCACAGTGGATGATGAGGAGATATTTGCCATGGATCGCTTGTTTGTTAGACATGACTTGGCTCTTTTGTCCTCTCTCTGAATCAGATGGTGGGACTGAAACTGTGTCCATGACGCTGACTGAGCTTTCAGTCTACATGAAGGAGCAAGAGCAGCTGCGGATGGGCAAGGAGAGGGAGGAGGGTAGGAACAAGATCCAGTCTTCCCTCTTCAGCATTAGTCACTTTTTGTCCTTGCCAGAAAATTGTGTCTCTGCAGCTTGTTGTTAGCTTCTTTTGAAAAGCTTGCTAATGATCACCAGCTGTCTATTAACAGTCTATTGTTACTGGTAAATCCTGATCAAAGGGGTACATGCTATGGCCAAAAATCTCATCCTGCTTTGTTTTTCTTTGCCGTTTTTATCATATGCATTTCCTAGCATTACATTTCAAGGCTAAATAATATTTTGAGCCCTGGTTTGTGCTGTCAGGAATTATTGGCTAGGGCTTTACTACATAATCTAGAATGGCATAATCATTTTAGTCAAAGTATATTGTGAAATCACAAAATAATATTTCGAGAAATTAGTCACCTGTGACTGAAACCTTCCTACTAGTGTGTAATACCTCACCCAGCACCAATAACAGCTGTGATTCAGTGTGGCATGGACTGGATGCCATATCCATATCCCCTGCATATCCAACTGAACACTAAGCACGGTTGTAAATGTAGGCCACATCAATGTATAGCATCAAAGAATTGTGCTGTTGGGCCAGATTTGGTGGATTCCTTCCGTGGCACAATTTTGAGGAGAGTTTCCTTTTCCTTTTAGCCACGGCTGGTAGACCCATATGACCGTATGCTTCCATACAACAGCAAATCCAGCTACATCCTTTAGATGATGGTCTTTGGCACGCCCAAATGCACACTCTGTTCCAGTCATTAGCCGTTTTCCACACATGGGACAAGACATTTACTCCACTGTACAACCTCTTCTCAATCTATGGATCCCATTAAACACCCAGCAGTCACTAGCAGATGGCTAATGTTTTGTCTGGTGACCTTGATATGAGATATGATATGATAATAGGACTGTGATAATTATTTGTTTCGTCCCCCAGACCATGTCATGTTTTAGATATTAGAAATAAAAGGGAAAGGGTTTTGGCGACCCTGCATTTTAATATGCTGCATCGTTTTCACAGCGGCCATCACAGAAGAGCTGCTAAAGCTGACAGAGGAGAGCCGTGAACCCAGTAGCCTGAGGGGCTTTGACTCACCCTTCTACCACACCACAGAGACTCTCACTGGGGCCCAGGAGAAACCCCTGTCCACATCCACCCAAAGCAGCCTGCTCAGAGAGACCAACAACGCTGTCTCTACGCCTGACAAAACAGACACCCGAACAGGGCGCAGAGGCATGGGCAGCCGCGGCCCATCCCAGGAGCAGCCGTGGTCCTTCCAGCCGGTCTTTACTCCCATCGAAGACCCTGCTCTTGGCCATGTTCGGCACAGCCCCGCCACGGATGACGAGGCACTTAAATATGGTGGTCTTCTCTCACCCAGCCCCTGCAAAGCTCCCTCACTTCCCTATGAGGCACTGTTTGACCTAGCCCTTCCCCGCGCTGCCTCACTGTACGTAGGCCGCAGGACCTCAGAAGTGCTTGAGAAAGTGACAGCCGAGGGCAGGCTGGGGGAAGTAGGGGAGGGGGAGGATGGGCTTGTAGTAACATCTGCATCTCCTCTTGAAGTGCTTGATCGCCTTGTGCAGCAGGGGAGCGACGCCCATGACAGGGTGTTAAAGAGGTGAGGGCTCACTGTATTTGTAGCTTAATTCTGTTTATGTAGCTTAATATTTATTATTAATAGAATAAATATCAGTCTAAATGTATCATGACATGTCATCATGTCTTGTTCCTGGTATCATCTTCACTCCCTCTAGTAATGCAATAGAACACTTCCTTCTGGGTGTATCTATTCTTTTGACAATGACTAAATAGTTTTACATTAAGTTTTACGTTTTACATTAATGTAAAATGGTTCATCCTACAGAAATGTCTCTAATCTGATTTCTTAACAGTGGAGGGGACAGGAATCAGGCGCCTTTATGTTAAGAAGAATTATAGCTATTTTCCGTACTATCTATAACCTCTAGTGAAGCTACACAGGTTTTAACATATTAATGGTGATAGAATCCTCTTAAATCCTATGCATTTTATATGTTTTCTTTGTGGACAGTATTACCTCACACTACCTTGCATGTGTCTCTCCACGGGGAATAATTTTCAGAAATATATTTTAGGCCAAGAACAATTATCTGTTGTCCAAGGCTTTAGGCAGCGTATAGCAAAACAAGTTCATGTAAGTTGCACGTCTGGTTCCTATCTATACTGCTGTGACCAATTTTGACTTGATATGTTTTTCTCGAATGGAACATTTCACATGAAACCATGCTGATTTTGTTTACATCTTAACCATTTAATTAGGGTTGTAATGGTACACAGAAGTCATGGTTCGGTTCACACTGCAGATTGGACTGTTTGGTACAGCAGGGAAAAAAAAACCCAAATCAATACGGCTCAGCTTCATACTGTTCATTATGAACAGCTTCAGTTTGTTCCATATAGTGTTGTATAGTCTTTCCTGAAGCTTTTCACAATCTCTTACAAAACTGCATCTGCAAAAAAGCATCTCTTACAGTTAGTTCCTATGTAGGCTATATTTAAACATTCAAAGCGTAACCCCACCCCCTCCGAAGAAAAGACACCCTGGCTACTAGGGAATGACAGCAGATATGTAGCATTTTTGGAAATTTTGGTAACCTCATTATAAAAAAAAGGAGCTCACACATTTTAGTGTTTTACACAGTTCAGTGAACATACAGCCTCTCATACGCCAGGTCCCAGCTGCAGTTTAATCACGGTTGAGACGTCTGTGCAATTAAGCCCAAAAATATGTTCATCGATCGTCACATATAGGCTTATTTGTATATGTATATGTGTTGACATGAATGCATGGGCTGGAGTGGGGAGTGGGGCAGTCGTGGATTGGAGGTTGGGGAACCAGCCTGGTAACCGGAGGGTTGCTGGTTCGATTCCCTGAACCGATAGTAACTCCCTTGGGCTGGTGTGTGTGTGTGTGTACACATGGACAAAATTGTTGGTACCCCTCGGTTAAAGAAAGAAAAAACCACAATGGTAACCGAAATAACCTTAATCTGACAAAAGTAATAATAAATAAAATTTCTATGAAAATGAACAAATGAAAGTCAGATACTGCTTTTCAACCATGCTTCAACAGAATGATTTAAAAAAAAAAATTTAAAAAATGAACTCATGAAACAGAAACGCCTGGGCAGAAATGATGGTACCCCTGAAAAATGTTAAATCAAGGTGTGTTTACTAATTAGCATCACGGGTGTCTACAATCTTGTAATCAGTCAGTGGGCCTATATATAGGGCTACAGGTAGTCACTGTGCTGTTTGGTGACAAGATGTGTACCACACTCAACATGGACCAGAGGAAGCAAAGGAAAGAGTTGTCTCAGGACATTAGAAAGAAAATTATAGACCAGCATTTGAAACATGGAGGAGGCTCTGTTATGTTCTGGGGCTGCTTTGCTGCATCTGGCACAGGGTGTCTTGAATCTGTGCAGGGTACAATGAAATCTCAGGTCTATCAAGGAATTCTAGAGAGAAATGTGCTGCCCAGTGTCAGAACGCTTGGTCTCAGTCGCAGGTCATCCTGCAACAGGATAATGACCCAAAACACACATCTAAAAACACCCAAGAACAACTAAGAGGAAAACACTGGACTATTCTTGAAGTGGCCTTATATGAGCCCGGACCTAAATCCTATTGATCTTTGGAAGGAGCTGAAACATGCCGTCTGGAAAAGGCACCCTTCAAACCTGAGACCACTGGAGCAGTTTGCTCATGAGGAGTGGGACAAAATACCTGCTGAGAGGTGCATAAGTCTCATTGACAGATACAGGAATCGTTTGATTGCAGTGATTGCCTCAAAAGGTTGTGCAACAAAATATTAAGTTAAGGGTTCCATTATTTCGGTCCAGGCAGGTTTCAGGATTTTTTTTTTAAATCTGTTGAAGCATGGTTGAAAAGCAATGTCTGACTTTCATTTGTTCATTTTCATAGAATTTTTATTTGTTATTACTTTTGTCAGATTAAAGTTATTTTTGTTACCATTGCAGGCTTTACTGTCATTAACCAAGGGGTACCAACAATTTTGTCCACGTGTGTATGTGTGTAAGCAAAAATGACCCTAAAACTCAGAGAATAATTCACCTGACCAACATAAAATATAATCAGTTATTAAATTAGAACTTCAGGAAGAAGAATTTTTAATTCTAAGCTTTAATTGTACAGAGCACAAATAAAAAAATGTAAAAACATCAAAACAAGGCAAAAATTTAAAGAAAATACTCATTAACATTGTCATCTTTCATATCGGAGCATATGGTTCTGTGCAGCTAGTTTTCACTTTTTTTATACTAATTTTATATTTTATTTTCTTGTTATATCCCATAATAGACACTGAATTCATAAATGGGTCTCTTCCCTAGTATTCACTGTACATGTGGAAGAATGCCTTTTAGTGAGCAAAATAAGATGGCAGCTTGGAACTGGGCAGCATTCTAGAAATAACTGCAATGCGACTCAGCCAAGACCCACAATGAACATACCAGTAAGAACCAGTTTTTCTCCAAGACTGCCATGTTCACATGCGTATAAAGCATACTTACTTATTTCTGCCCTTACAATATACTGAATGGCCAAAATGGTAATCCTGTATGGCATATCTTTATAGATGTAAATGTTATTTGTTTAAATGTACTGCGTGCATCATGCCACAAGACTCTGAACCAAAACTGAGTTAAGCCTGTTACAGGCCCACAGTGACCCGTCTTCCTCTCTCACAGAAACAACTGCAGCCTTTGTCCTGATCTTCCTGCACTGGCCCACAAAACAGGCAACTGCTCAACAGCACCAGTGTCAGCACAGAACAAATGCTCGCTCTAGCTCTCTCTCTTTCTTACTCCCTCCCTCTCTGTCTTTGCTTTTATCATTTTCCTGCTGTCTTCCTTTCCTTCCCCGTCTTTCTCTCTCGTTTTTCATATATGAGTAATTTAATTGGCCTCGAGCTGGGCTTGTCCAAGCTTAGGTGTGTCCAGGCACCGGGTCAGCAGGGCCAATGAACTCCCTGCCAGACCAGAAGCGTGTGCTTAATATGCTGTCACATTGCTGACCCCGCTGATCCTCTGGTTTATATAATCTTTTTCAGGTTACCCCTGCCAAGCAAGTCAGCTGATTGGACTCACTTTGGAGGTAAACAACATTACGCCAGTGCACTTCTGTTAAGTTGTGAGAAAAAGCAGAGCTTTCCGAATAAAGACTTTCCCCACTGTGTTTTGTGCTGCAGGCTAGAGCTACATCTTCCCAGCATCTGTCTGATGTGCGTAAAATGTGTTTATGCTGTAGGACTGTGAGATGTTATCTTATTGTCCCCGTCACCAGACTCAAACATGCAAGAGGAAATGGTGGAATCAGCACCAGTCATTACTTTAGAATGCTCCGTTTTAGCCTTCTCATGGGGTTTGGCAAGATTGCACAGTTGTCATTTCTAAAGGATGCTTCATCTGCTGATTCACAGTCAAGCTTTTTAACTGGTCTATTAGCTAGTTTAGATCCATTGTGTATGTCCCCACGTTCTTTGGTCCACTGACAAGATAGATGCAAATTATAGGCATATACTTACTGACTGTACACATCTGTTGCTGCACAACTTGACAGTCACCCTCTACCCTATACAGCATTGGACCACATAGTAGCCAATAGCGTCCTGTGACCACTGATGAAGGACTAGAGGATGACCAACACAAACTGTGCAGCGGCAGATGAGCTATCGTCTCTGACTGTACATCTGCAAGTTGTATCAATGAAGTAGGCATGTCTTATAGATTGGACAGTGAGTGGACACAGTGTTTAAACACTCCAGCAGCACTGCTGTGTCTGATCCACTCATACCAACACAACACACACTAACATACCACCCCGTTAGTGTCACTGCAGTACTGAGAGTGTTCCAGCACCCAAATAATACCTGCTCTATGGTGGTCCTGTGGGGGTCCTGACAATTGAAAAACAGGGTAATAAAGTTTACAGAGAAGCAAAGGAACTATAGTTTGTTACTGAACTACAGAGTGCTCCTATGTGGTCAGTGGAGCTGATAAAATGAACAATGAGTGTTTCAGGTAGTCTTTGAACATGAAATGAGAGAGTGATGCTTGTGTTTCTCAATAGGACAGGCCCTCTGACAGTACCATGGCCTCTACACTAATGACAACCAGATGATAACCGTGGTAGGGAGAGAAAACAGCATATCCTGCTGGCAGGCTTGAGTATGTGAATTAAATAAATGCCCTGCCGTTATGCAAGTTATAGGAGTCATGTATTTGTGATTGTGTGAAGCACCAATCTGAAAGAGGTTCTGTGTTCTGTCTGTGTGCTCTGAGGGCCAACAGCAGGTCTTGGCACTCACTCTCAGAGTTTATAGTGGGTTAAACTCAACATGGCTCAGTCTTTTCTTTCTCTCCTATCATTCCCATGTACAACCCACCACTTCTACCACCACCCTCCTTGCTCTTTTTTTCTTGAATCGTTTTTCTTCATTCGTCTGTCATGTAGAAACGCATTGCTCAGCTTTTTTCTCCCCTCCACACTTTGTTCTCTCTGCATTATTTGTAGTTTTTGACTAATTCTTGTTGTTCACTCTCTATAGGCTCTGCTCCCCTGGATGAGCTGCAGACTCTGCGCAGTCAGCTACTGCTGCTGCATAATCAGCTGCTTTACGAGCGTTACAAGCGCGAGCAGCACGCTGTGCGCAACCGCCGCCTCCTCCGCCGCATCATCAATGCCACAGCGCTGGAGGAGCAGAACAATGCTATGGTAACTGCTCTAGACACCAACAGCATGCTACAGCTTCAGGGTTATGTCCACCAGAAAAAAGCTTCTGTTCCAGTGATAATGGAACTTGTTCCTTAGAATTTGTAAAGAAGCAGCTCTATAAAATAAGGCGGGGGGGACGCATGGTTTGAATTCATTGTAATTGTTATGTCACACCTTTGCATACGCTGTATGGCCAACATTTTACACCAACACATTACACCTACAGGTGCTTGTATGGCCTCCCATTCACCATCCATAGGGATTAATATGGAGTTTGACCTCCTTCTGCAGCAGTACAGTTTTCACTCCTCTAGGGAGGCTCTCTGAGATGTTGGAGTGTGTTTGTTTTTGTTGTACACCAAAGGTGTGTTGGGGTTGAGGTCAGAGCTCTGTGTGGACTGTCAAGTTTTTCTGAACTAAACTCACCCAAACATGTCTTTGTGGGCCTTGTTTTGTGCACTGGGTGACAGTAATGCTCAAACAGAAAACTGTTCCCTCAAAGTTGGAAGAATACAATTGTTCAAAAAGTCTTGGTCTGCGGAAGCATTCAAATTTCCATTCACTGGAATTCACTAGTCCAGTCCCTAAAAATCAACCCCATAGCAGTATCCTTCCTCAACCAAACTTTTCGGTTGGCACAATGCCAACTCGAATCAAGCTTCACATGATTCCAGTCCAGCGGTTCCAGTCCATCTCACACTTGGCATTGTGCTCGGGCATGGAAGCTCATGCCATGAAGCCCCCAGCACACAGATTCTGCGCTGATGTTGCTAAAGGTAACTTTGCAGTTATTGAGTCAGCAGAGTGTCAGAGAGGCGACATTTACACACACACGTGCACAGTTACCCCACTCTGTAACTTTGTGGTCTGCCACTTTGTAATATTGCCACACTGCCACACTTGCTGCTGTGGTTTCTAAACGCTTAACTTTTTATTAATACCCCTCACGGTTGATCATAGAATATCTAGGAGGAAAGAAATTTCAACAACTGATCTGGTGCAACATTGGCGGCAGTATTACAGTAACGTGATTAATGCATCACTTTTTCCTAGTGAAGAGCAAGTAATGTTAATCACATTGAAACGTACCGGAAATGTGCTTGTGTGTTTCAAGTATTTATTGACCCGACACAGTGAGTTTTCTGTTAAATAGTAAAGCTCATTAAAAATGTCCCTCAACCAGTTACTATGGCTATGAGCGAACAAAAGTAGAGTCTGCATTAAGCATGCTGAAGGCATTGAATTAAATGTAATAACTTGACAAGTAAAGACTTTTTGTTACATAATGTGTGTGTGTGTGTGTGTGTGTGTGTGTGTGTGTGTGTGTGTGTGTGTGTGTGTGTGTATGTGTATATAGAAGGACCAGCTGAACCTACAGAATGTGGAAATCACATCATTGCGCGAGAGCCTACAGGTGGAACAGCAGCGCTACAGGCAGCTGTGGGACGACCGGGAGACCATGGTCACGCGTCTGCACAGCCAGATCCGGCAGCTCCAGCAGAGCCGCGATGACTACTACACTAAGAACCAGGAGTTACAGGTAATGTTTTTATGCATGCACACCTGTTCATACAGGCTATGGATGATATTTGATATTATTCATATGATATGCAAATTTTCATTTAGTTTTTTCTTTTTTTTTTTTTTTCATATTTAACTTAATAGGCCAAACAGAGCATCACCCAACAAATTGACTATACAAATAGTCTTATGCAAACGTTCAAGTGTTTCGGGTCAGTTTACATGTTTGAAGTGAAAACACGTTTACACAACCTCTAAAGAAAAGACACTTCTGTACATTTAAATGTACAAGTAATGTTTATTTCTTAAGTTTAAACTAAATAATTAAGTTATATATTTCAATAGAAAGTGGAACCACAAACTTTCAACACTTGGAATATCATAACTGTATAAGATCACAGCTTCACTGTGTCAAAGGCTGCTTTGGGAATAGGCAAATAAAACACAGAAACATGAGATTTGCTCTTTGGTAGAGAGTAAAATGGACATAATTGTCCAGAGGAAAGGTGCCAGTACACCAGTTTGGCAACATTTTGATTAACAACCAAACAAACACAAATAATCACTGAATATTAAGTGTTACATTCTGGCTGTGCAGAATAACAATAATATAATTATCATTATATACATTTTGTATGCTTTTGTGTCTGTGTGTGTCTGTGTGTGTGTGTGTGTCTGTGTGTTACCAGATTTTCCCACACAGTTGACACGTATCTTTCCAGCAGATACTTTAATGTTTGTTATTGTGAGGTCTTGTGTGGGCTCCTGCCAGCACAGTGAGGCATTGAGACAACTGCCGTGTTGTTATGCCAGCAGCACATCAGGCAACACTTAACTATATTTAGAAGTGTGACGAGTTTGTGATAAGCCAAAAAATGTATTCGGTGGCCGAACAGTTAAGCTGACTGGAAATTCCAGTTGAGAGCACTGCACAGTTGAAATACTTGGGTATTGCACATTACCTAAAACTCATACAGGTAAATGGTAAACTTAGCAATGTCCATTCCTGTTTTAGATGGTGAGTTTAACAAGCTTCCTGCCTCTTAAGGCAGCAAATATCGTGATGTTGGCTAAACTGTTTTAGTGTGCAATATAAAATGCAGAGGTAATAAAATTTAGTTCACATTTATCTGTATAGCCCTTTTTTAATGACTGACATTTTCACAAAGCTTCAGTAGAAAAAAAGCTTTGCTTGTTTACACTTTCTGTTTCATGTGTGTGGGCAGGGTTCCATTTTGCTTTCACAGTGTGGGGGAGCTAACAAATACAGATGATAATTATATTTGCTAAAAATACTTTTATTTTGTTTAGTTATTCATTGTGGGGTTTCAAAATACAGCTAGTTATTGTAGTATGTTTGGACATTTAAATAATCAGCAGCTGGAAGATGGCAGCAGATTTTTAAAAATTCTCGATTTATAATTATCCTTTAAAAAAACCTTTGGCAGTCCTGTTAAACCTTCTATAGTTGAATAAATATAATTATTTTTTTTGTTCTGTTCTGTTTACTTTGTGTATGTACTTGCAGTGCAAGTTACAGGAGTGTCAGAAGAGGATGGGCGAGATGGAGGCAGAGTTACAGAGGGCTAATAACAAAGTCTGTCATACGGGGCACCAACTGAACCAGCTTACCGCCAAGGTAAAAAACAAAAATGGATTAGTTTTGTAATCAGACCTTCAGAGTGGTTTGATGCTACATGGTGAATGGTTAAAAAAAAAGATTCTATAAACAACTATGACTCGTTTCATATCAGACCACTCTGGATTACTTGACTTGATTCAGTTACACAAGAATTCCTAGAAATCAGTGGTATTGACTGTTATTCCTTATGGCTGCTTTTTCTTCTTTATTTCCTTTTGCCTTGTATTCTTTCCTTTCTAGCTGTCATCAAGTGAGAGTACCCAGCAACAGCTAAGTTTCCTGAGCAAACAGTTGCTGCTATTGGGGGAGGCACATAAACTGTGTGTGCAAGAGCTTCAGCAAGCAGGGCCAGACATCAGCAAGGTATGTGAAAGCAGCATTTGACTATGAGCTAGATAAGCAGTATTGTTGTGTCATGTGTACCCTTTTGTGTATCTGGAGCATTTAAAGCTGTATCCACTAGGGGGCAGGTCAGGGCCTCAGAACAGATTAGTGTATACTTCTGATTTTGGGCAAATAGAATCAGAGAAACAGGCATTATAGTGGCTAAAATATGAATGCGGTAGCTTGGAATGCTTGCCATGGCAGGTGTGTTATGGGAAAAACACTAAAAACCTTTTAGTTATATCAAAAAAAGAACTATGCCAGTAAAACCAGTGCCAAAAGTTCCTCTTGTTGCCCCAAGACCTCAGTGGATATAGGCTGATACCTATAAACCTGAACAATTATAAGCCAAATTCATTTTGTTCTATTTATATTTAGTCACTATATGCTCACAGTGATTTCTTATATAGTGGTGGCCTGGTTAACACTGTAGGGTCTGTTTCTCATAATGCAATGCAACGCCTATCTCTCTGTCTCCTTGATTGTTCAAATGATTGTTTCCCCTCTTGCTCTGCAGGAGGTGCAGATGTTGCAGTTGTCCTGGGGGAAGGAGGTGGAGCGGCTTAAGCAAAGTCTGCTGTTGCAGGGTCAGAAGCTGGATGCATCACAACAGAGAATAGTTGAGCTGGAGACACAGCTCTCCAAGAAAGATCATCTGATTGCAGAGCAGAAGAAGTTCCTAGAAGATGTCAAATGCCAAGCCAAGTATGCACATGCTCTCATGAACAGCGCTATAATACATACACATATATAATTAGTTCAGGGACAGAAACGCCTCATTAAGTTAGTTTATAAACATTGTAATATCTGTTTTACAAATCATGTAAATGTACCAAAGAGATATAAACCACTACACCACTTGAGAAGGTGGTCCAAGATGTTCTTGTCAAACTCACAAAGACCCATTTGACAACCAGAAATCCTGATCTGGTCTGAACTTTGAGGGCTAATGTTTTTGCCCCACTCTGAGAAGGAAGAAGTTATACCATACAGAATTTTTGAGAAGCCAACCATCTTTTGAAACTAAAAACAAATAGAAAAAATTAAATCATCTAAACTATAGACTATTGAAAGTTAGATTGTTAAACCAACTAACTAGAGAAGCAGAGATGCAGTTTACTACTATTTGACTACTATGTTTTAAATGCATGTTGTCACATGCAATGGCCATGTGGGAACTTGGTCTTAATACCTGTTGTTTGTCTATTATGGGGGGTTCATGTTTGTGGAAAACATACTCCTGTTTCAGAATTGAATAAGAAAAGTTCTGACTTAACATACAGAATGTAATGTGATGATGCACTAGATGACGATCAAATAATGTCTAATAACTATAATTACTAATAACTAATTATAGTACAGTTTAAAATCCCACAGCTGAAATAAAGCACAAATACTTCCTATTCCTGTTAATAATATACAGTCCTGTGGAAAGTCATAAGCAGTTAAATGCATTATTCAAACCATTCATCTCATTAGTGTGCCTTTGCTTGTATCACAATGCCATCTCATTGATTTATTACATTTTATAACACACTTGATTAAACATAACAAATCATTGATTAGCTAAAGCATTGGATGATAACTGCAGGTAATGCTGGGCTGCCATAAGGAGCGCTTTGGAAATGGTTAAACACATTAACATACATAAAGTCACTATATGCTGTATTAATATTATTTGTATCATATTCTATTTATCAGATTTTTTAAATAGAAGCTCACTCTATTCTCTTACTTCTGTTCTTTTGTCTGTAGGGAGGAGCTGCAGGCGTCTGAGAGTAGGTATCAGACCCAGAGGTGTGTGACTCAGGTCCTGCAGACGGAGCTGCTGCAGCTGTATAGCAGGCTGGAGACAGAGGCTCCTACTGTCACTGGTGCATCTTCATCTTCAGCGGAAGCCAAAGACCACTGCGGCCCCACAGAGACCAGGTAAAACATGTCGTCTGCTTTGTCATGGTCTTCCAAATGAGAACAGTGCCCAACAAGCACTGCTACATAGCTCAGCCGTGTTCCTACACAACAAATCAGGCAATGATGCTACAAAAATATAAAATATATAAAAAAAGATGGTCTAACAGATGCAAATGATCCCTATGGTTGATTGGACGTTTTTGTGTAGGTTCTTTTGTTTTTCAATGTTGCATTATTCCATTGTACTCCCACAGTGTGATGGTGATGGATGGACCAGTAAAAACAGCTTCCAAAGAGGACAGAGTGTCGTCTTTGTCTTCACATGGTAACGGCAGCATTCTACCATTGGGGCAAGCCAAGTCCATCAACGGCAGCCGAGACACTCCTCCCCCTGTGCTGGTAGAGCCGCCACCTCTTCGGCCACACATGCCACTTGGGCCACCAGGACCCCCGGCCCCCTCTCCAGGTGCACCACTCACTGTGGGCTCCTACCCCAGTGCTAAAAGCTTTTTGGGCATGCGGGCACGGGAGCTGTTTCGCAACAAGAGTGAGAGTCAGTGTGATGAGGGCGAAACCTTGCGCTTGCAGCTCACCGGCCTGTCGCAGGGCCTGAAGACTGAGCTCTGTGTAGAGCCACCCCTAATAACTACTCCTGGGCCCGCCCTCACTGTAGCGGCTAAAGAGGCCCAGACCCACAGCCTGCAGCGGGCCACTAACCGAGAAGGAGGTGGGGCCAGTGGGACGCCGGCCCGGCCCAGGCAGCAACAGCTTCGGATCATGGACTATAATGAAACACATCAGGAGCACAGCTAGAAAGAGAGTGAGAAAGCAAGTGAAAGAAAAGGAAGTTGGCTTTGGAGCAAGTAAATGGAGAAAGCTGCAAGCTGAGATCGGATTACGCAGGACTCTTTTGATTTCAGTGTTATTTGTCCCATTCCCTCAAGTGGACAACAGGATTTGGAACTGTTTTGTTCCCCGCCAAAAACTGGAGCTATGAAAGGCTTGGATTTAAAAGACAGTGTTGCGGGGTCATCTCACGCAGAGAACCACTCAGTGGGTTTATTTGGCCCCCTCTGTGTCCTTGTGAAACCCCATAAGGCTCATTCATTTGCCCTTACATCTGCTAAATTAGCAGCATGGTTTGAAAACATGATCGAGTCCCAGCTCAAATCAGAGCGTGTGAGAGAGTGTCAGCCTTGTATAGGTCTTTAGTTGTATGAAAGTAACAGAAGCAATATGCGGTGTGATTTTTGGGTTAATACGTGCCTACAGAGCTCTGTGTGGTGCATAACGTGCTTCGGGACTGAATGATTTGGATTTGGAAAAATATCGAATTGCGATTTTAAGGCATGTATTATGACTGCAATTTTAATGCCAGGCCAAGAAGACCGGCAATTCATTTTTTCTGGCTTCAGGCTCGAAAGGTAGTATGCCAGATGGGCAGTTAGTTGTGACAGGTTTATCATATTTAGTTGCTTCTGATTGGTCGAAATATTTTCATGCCCGAGAGTTTTACCACTCTGGAAGGCTTAGATCCAACACACCTATTCAGATACTTTAGAACACCTTTCATTCTCTAGCACGTGTGTGTGTGCTAGATTAGGGTTGAATCTAAACTCAACTGGGTGGTAAATCTTGAAATCCAGAATTTGGCACTTGAAGTAACTCTTGTCATAAAAATACTGGCTTAAAACTTTACTGCTATAACTAAAATTGCAGCTTTTGTGTTTTAAGAATTGGGACTACCCTTATAAAGAGTTCAAGTATGGTTTAAAATTAGTTTATTAATTGCATGAATTTAGGTCATAAACACCTTTAAAACGACGAGTAAGCAGTTATAACGCATAGTAGCGACCTGTTATGTCAGCTGAACATATGACAAAGTAGACCAATTTAATGCTGACTGGTAGAGAAAACACAGTAGGACTAGTAACCAGCTTGTTCTAAGGTTTAACAGACAAATATAAGCTTACTATTTGGCTAAATAGTCTGTTATAGTCATTTTAGAGGTGTTTATAAAGCAGTTCATAACCCATTTTCTAAGCTCATTTAAAAACAAGTCCTTTTCCAAATTGCAATTTGATATAAAAATGATTAATCTTTCAGCCCTAGCTTGCTCACACCCGGGTATAGATAATCCTCCTTGCGTCAAGGAGGAACACGTCTATGTTCCCGACCCCTTTAAAAGACTGAGAATTAACCCCAAAATGCTTTTAAATGTGCTCACACCATGCATATCGCTTTTGTAAGTGTGTTAGAGTGAGAATGTGTGTGGCACTCAGAACGAGAGAGGATGTGTTACAAAGTTTAGTAGAGGTGTTTTTTATATTACTAGAATTTTTAAATTATTTATTTTTTGTCTCTACTTTGTGGCATACTGCCTTTTGGTAAGAGAAAGTATTAGTGCTCGTCAAAACCAAGTCAGCTGACCAACAAACTAGATTTCTTAGTAACACCAGTCCAAGTACGACCCCCAAGTATCTATAATAATAATAGTGTCATATTAACTGTCTGACAGTGCGAGCGGTTACATTGAACTGTTACATGTCATTACATGGAACTGTTACAACTCATGATATCTTTCATAAATACCTGATCTTCACGGTACAGATGGTCAGGCCTTGTTCTGGAGATTTCTCTTACCACTAAACTAAGCATTGCACTAACCAGTATAGCGATACTAACGCTTGATTTTAACAGATCCCACAGATGTGCTAGAATCTCTCAGGGTTCTTCATTAGGGGTGGGTAACAATATATTGCAGTACCTCAAGACCTTTTCTCAGTACATAATGCGTATAACAATATATGATTTTTGAGCTGTAATAAAATGGAACAGACAACAAAAGAACTTGCAGTACCAGGTAAAAAAAAACATCAGAAACTATGAATACAATTGTTTATATGCAGTTTCTCACATACTGCACTTCACAAATTCCCAATTACACAGCATGATTATATTGACAATGACAACAATAATGATAATATTACCCACCCCTGCTCTTCACCTCCAGTAAGATGACTAAACTTTATTGTAAGCAGCTGGCTAAAGGTTTTTAACTGCCAAACACTGTGAAATACAGCCCCCTATGATATTCTCAACTGGTGTGCCCACCCAGCACGTTCATTTCCTGTCCTTTGCATATCCATCAAGCATATCTAAGATCAGGGTTTTCATGTTCATGTCCAGATAGATGTGATCATGGGTGAACTAGACATAGATCGTTTCTTACATGTTCAAATTTTTAGGGCCTATTTTAACAGAATGTGGTACACCAGAAGCATTAAAGGGCCCGTATAGTTGAAATCAGAATTTTCCTGGCATTTTTTGCAATGATAGTTTGAGATTGCTTGCAAAATCTGTGTCGTTCATTCCATAATCGATTCAGTATAAATGGAAACTTGGCCCATTTTATATTCACTGTTTTTGGTGATGTCATGAATAGGAATTTGCATATATCTGCCTATTATTCAGTTTACAGCTAATTTTACCCACCCGTACGAGTCATGAGGATATTTACAGCCCAGATTGTTTTTGAGTGAGGCACAACAAAGGTCAGTTATTTAGTACAGAGGTCACCTATGAACAGTCGTTTGTTGAAGTTTGGCCGCCCCAGTCAAAAAACATTTTTCAGTGTATTTGGTTGAGAGAAAAGTACACAAGGATTGACTTATGTCCACTTATAAAATCAACTGAATGTTTCATTTGGTTGGGCTGTGGTTTTGCACATGGTTGCATACCAGTTTTGCAGGCTCAGTACAAAGTCTGCTCGTTGAAGGCATGAAGAGCGGTTTAAGTATGGTTATGTAAAATTAAATATCAACTGTTTTGGTGCTAAATTCACCAAAATGCCAAGAAACAATATTATGTGGGACCTTATAAAGTGGAAGGATGAATGACAATACATAGAAAGAGCAAAAAGACGACTTTCCAACTAGTTTAGACTTCAAAATGCCAAATGTTAAACGTGTTATTTCAGTGCACCAGGAAGGATTTCTGTTTACTTAAAACCTTTAACTGCCTCTTTATTTGCATATCATTTTAATACAGTACTAGGAGGACAGTTTGAAGGTGCACAAATACATCCTGGTTCTGTATCTAATCTGTTTACTTTATCTAATCCAGTATGAATGGTTTTTTTCTTATTACGGTTATTACTGAACACATAAAGGCAATTGGTAAACCACAGTATGAAAGGCACAGGTCAGCATACAGGTGAGCCATTGGACCAGCCATTCCCTGGCCATCTAGCACACAAGAGCGTAGTTGTGGGAGTCAGCGGTTGATGTGGTAATCAACATGTAAGGGCATGTGGACTTCCTGGCTCTGTTCGAAATCAACAAATCCTGTTGTCCTCTTGAAGCCTCTGCTGTCATCCCTTCTGCCTTGCTATCTAAAGCATGTAACAATTCACTTTAAATGCCAACAATAGGAACTACAACATACCGAGATACAAGGTACAATCAGTGAGAACTGAATGGAACGTTCCAACTGCGCCTCCTCTGGATGGAGAAGGAAGTTCTTAAAGCAGTTGCCTGTGTTAACTGTGAAAGATGAAAATAAACTCGTCTTCAATGTTTTGCACTATAGAACGTGGACTGGTCTGATTTATTGATTGGGTTAATTTCTTAAGGTGATTTAGATTGGTAGTCAGTGGGGGGGGTAAACAAAACAGATATAGAATTAGAATTTACAACCCAAAGGGAATGGTTTTCCGCATTTAAACAAACCATGAAGTGAAACTCCCACACACTAGGGGGCTGCGAGCACACTTTTCCAGAGAAGTGGGTAGCCCTATCCACACACATGCGTATCAGCTGGGGTTAGGTGTCTTGCTCAAGGGCACTTCACTCAAGTCCTATTGGCTCAGGGATTTAAACCAGCGGCCCTCTGGTCAAAAGGCTTATGCATCTTAACATCACAATGACAACCACCAGGGATACTTGGCAAAGTAGGAACAACCTGACAGCCTCCTGGAATATCATAGTAACAACCTAGCAACCCCCAAGACAACCACCTTGGATGTCCCATCATCCACCTCGAAGACCACCTCAGCCACCTAGCAACGCTCTGGCAACAGCTTAGCAACCACAAAAGGCAATAGCAATTATATACCAACCACTAGGGATACCTTAGCAACCACCTGTGATACTGTGTCAGTTAGCTATGAAGCATGTGAGATACTGTAGCAACTTCTTGTGATACCATAGCAACTGGCTATCAAAGTGGAATAACATATCAACTACCTAGCAATGTCTTAGTTTGTTAATGTTATTTTGTTATTTTACCAGTGGTCCAAAACTATAAAGATGTTGAGGTAGGGTGGGGGGTTTGGGGGTGCAATTTGCTAATACAACATGCCAGATGTTTTGGCATGATTAATCCATTCCATGCATCTTAAGTATTCTCACACAGTTCTCGCAGATTGTGCGGTAGATGGTGGAGGTGGAGTGGCACCAGACGTTCTGGACATGTGATGCATGACAACAAACCATTCATTGTTACAGCTTTACCACTGCAGTCTGTGGTGACGTTAACAATCCTGGCTGGTGTTAAGGGCTGTCGTTGTAATGCTCTGCATGCATGTAGTCCTGCATCGTGCAGAAGAGAAACTCTAGGTAGGACTGGTTACTGTGTGTTTTATTTTTTTTCCCCAGCATCTCTCCCAACACACCTAATCCACCTAATCAGTTAATCAACAGCCCATTATTATGGAGTTAAAGCAGCTGTGTTAGGGATGAGAAATGTATGTGAGCCTCCTTGAGCAGGACTAAGAATCACCAGTAACTGAAGGAGAAATGTTCAGAAAGGGGCCTTGTCCTCACACACTTTGTCACTGAGTTTGCGCATTAGCTGTGCCATTCTAAAACATGAAGACGTGTGTGAAGCTAGAAAAAGTGAACAAGTTCTCTTACACATCCGGGCTTTTACCTGATCAGCTCTGTGAGAAGAAGACAGCGGCAGCAGTGAGAAGTGTGCAGTTCTTACCCGGGCCACCAGATGGCACTGTTGCTCCAATGCAGCCACAACAAACCTGGATTATTGCACAGCGATCCACAGGTGGGATAAACAGTAGGTACTAGGCTGAACGCTGCTTATAGTTTATTTCGAGCTGTTTATTTACAAATGTATCTGTAATATTGGTAGGTGTAGCTGGTTTGCAAACTTACATGGATATTTGCCTTTGTTGCACAGTCCGTTTAGGGCTGGAGCAAATCATCAAAGGAGTACAAGAAACTTAATAAGGGAATAAATGGAGCTCTATAACAATCTACAATAAAAGGATGCAGTTTCATTTGGTCATTAGGCATCATACTGTTCGTGTGAGCTGTAGGCCTATGTGTTAATATGGCACTGGAATCCTGTGGGCTTAGTTGGCCAGCTAGCGTTAGCTTACTAGCTACGTTTTGTAGTTAAGCAAGCCAGCTAAGCCCTGCTAACTAACGCGAGGCTAGCTAACTCGGTCACTGGCTACGTTTTGAAGCTAAACCTGGCTAACCGGGGTGGCTAGAAAGGTTACTTTTTAAAAAGGGTAATGTTTTTAAGCTACACAAGCCAGCCAAAACCTTGTTTCTTAGGCTAGCTGGCAAGATTACTGGCTACGTTTGGCTGTTACGCTAGCTAGCTAAGCCGTGCTAACGTTTGGGCGGGAA
Organism: Prochilodus magdalenae; assembly: GCA_024036415.1. Lineage (NCBI taxonomy): Eukaryota > Metazoa > Chordata > Actinopteri > Characiformes > Prochilodontidae > Prochilodus > Prochilodus magdalenae. The sequence continues at coordinate 533,497 of JAMWET010000986.1, forward strand.
AATATTTTTAATGGAGTTCAACGGCTCTTCGCCTGTTTTCGAGGGTCACATGTCAGAGATGTACGGCACGGTAAACGTGTAATCCTGTCAGATTAAGATGCAGACTGAACTGGTGAGCTATTCTCCAGATTCTTGCTCGAAATTTCCCGTCCCACCTTAAATTGTGCAACGGTCACAGGCGCCAGAATATTTAAGGTGGAACGGGGGAAAAAGCGAGTGCGTAGGAAGCACGGTACATATAAAACCAGCATGTTTTGTGAATGTGTCCTTTATGTTTCAGAGACGGAGAAGCTGTCCGCCCGTCTCCGTGGCTCCTCGCGGCGTGTCCCCGTGCTCGGTGCCGGAGGAAAGGAAACAGTGGAAGTTGTGATGAGTTTATCAGACTGCGTAGGATGTAGGATTTCCTGACGGACTCAGAAAAGTGCCTTATTAATTTAGCAGCGCTGCGAGGGTCAGGCGGGCTGATGCGGGGTAATTGGACGCAGAGGGAATCCACAGCAATCTGTGATTTCATACTCTACGTGAGAAATTAGATGTCAGTGCAAATGTGAAATTGCTCCTCAGTGTTCTCAAACAGTGTATGAAATTTTAAATACAAATCTTTAGTAGTCACTGCAAAGGGATCCCTCCTTCCCCTCGTTTTCTCTTCTTTACCAACTTGAAATGTAGCCCTGGGAAAAGGTCAGGACATGGATGGACTTGGGAGTTAAGACTAGGACTGACCGGTGTGTTTACTTTTACTGGCTGTTGGGAGTCAGAAAAGTTAGTAAAATTAGGAGGTGTCAGAGACAGAACTGTGCATGCGCATAAATACATAAATACATTTATGTATATATATGTATTTATACAAATATGTGTGTATATATATATATATATATATATATATATATATATATATATATATATATATATATATATATGTGTGTATATATGTGTGTATATATATATATATATATATATATATATATATATATATATATAATCATACACACATATGAGTACACACACATGTATTTTATATATATATATATATATATATATATATATATATATATATATATATATATATATATATATATAATGTGTGTGTGTGTGTGTGTGTGTCGCCGCTGTCCACAGATAAACGTTTCTGTGTTTTTATGCTGTTTAATTTGGAAAAGTAGCTGCCTTTTTATATTGTGTATAAGTTACATGCTTAAACAAACAAACAGAATTTTTCATGAAGTGCTCAGAAATAGCCTCTTCACATTAATTAGCCCAATTTTGCCCTCTCCTGTAACACTATCAGTTTGAAGACTTGTTTTTCTTTGGACAGTGACCATATACTTCTTGTGTAATTTAGTGTATATAAACATGTTATGTGTGTGTGTATAGATAAATAGAGAGAAGGAAAGATACAATTATATGCATAGATACTAATGAAATATACATCTGAATTATGTTATATACTTACACATAAATGTATATTTGCATACAAATCTTACCGCAGTGTAACGGCATTTAAAACTATATATGATTACTAATATACTATCAGTAATATACCATATATCACCGTCTACATATATATAGCATCTGGTTGCTGTTGAAACTAAACCTCGTACCTCTTTTTTTTCCTCACATTTTTAAATGCATGGTGCCCTATTCATCGCAAGTCATTTTTATGGAGAACAGACCAAAATAATTTTTCTTGGAGAAATTTGGGGTGCTATGAAAGAAAATTAAGTGTTTTATTGGAGATACAGAGTTGTGATCTAAAATATATAGTGTAATTGTACATAAAAAGCTCTAAAGCAGTAATGCCAAAGTCAAGCAATTCCACACTTGACCCAATTTGAAGACCTGTGGATAATTAAACCATTCTAAGGAATTAACTATCAAGAGCTGTAGTTTAATTATTTTGAGAATATGTATGATTGACCTAATTAAGATGTAATGATGCAACATGTTTGAATAAGAAATATAAGTTTATGTGTGTGTGTATATGTGTATATATATATATATATATATATATATATATATATATATATATATATATATATATATATATATATATATATATATACACACACACACACAATTTACTAGAAGCTGCTGGGTTCATTTAATCTGTATGATGCGTGTTATAGTGTATATAAACAGTGTAGATCTCTGTGTCATCTGATCTGATATGTATAAAGATGTAATTTATATGGACTGGCGTGCTCACTGCATGCTCACTCAGCGCTCCTTTTTTTTTTTACTCAGATTACTTGGTTATGTTTAACCGCTCGTGCTTATTCCACATGGACACACTGGAGAGGAAAATGCAAAACAAGATCATTTTTGGTAAGCATACTTCATACTGACACTGTGAAAAACGACTTCATTTGTCCTCATTAAAAGCTTAAAAGTCCATGAATAAATAATCATAAAAGAGGATACTTTTTTTTACCCCTTATACTTTATGTTTGGCGTAATGAAAAGTACGTAGGAGTAGACTAGATAAATATGCAGCGTAAAGCCTGTTTATCTCCAGGCCCTCCCCTCACTATCGGGTTTAGCTGGCTGACACAAACTTCAGCACCAGGCTGCACTGCTGCTGCTGGGAGCAAAAGAATGAATGAGAAATGTGAATCTGCACCTTAATGCAATTAACCAGGGGTGGTGTACGTGATCCTCCTGCTTCTGAATCACTTGGCGGAGGAGATTCAGAAGTTCAGAAAAGAGAAGAAAGCATGCAAGCGAGAGAGAGAGAGGGTAAGGGAGAGGAAGAGAGAGAGAGAGAGCCAATCCCAGTGGTTTAATTATTTTAATTATCATCCTCTCTCAGCTTTCCCAAAAAAGGGGCCATTAAAGGCTGCCCGTTTGGGTTAATCTGATTAAAAAAAAAGAAGGAGAAGGAGAAGAAACAAGATGGAGGGGAAGATAAAAGGCTGCAGATGTCAGGGATAATCAGGGGAGTTAAAACTGCTATTTGTGAACTGGGACGCCTGTAAAAAATGAGCGCGTGTTTATATCTCCTCCGCGCTCGAGCGCACCTTTTCTCACTGTTTTTCCTCAGCATCCTGGCAAAACATTCTCTTCCCTGTCTCTCCTATAGAATATTGATAGCGGCTGAGGTGGAGTTTGATGTTTGTGGCTCGATAAACTGCGCCATGCGCCGCCGCACGCACAAATGGTTTCTAATTTTAATTTCGTTCAGGAGTCAATTTTCTCACCATGTACAAATAATAGGATTACAATAGTTCTTTCTTGTGTGGTAACGTTCATCTAAACATGGAACGCCACGCAGGCTGACAGTTTTAGCCGCAGCCCTGTTAGATTTCGCCTGGTGCAGCCTTCACCTTCTGTCAGATGTCCCGTTCGATTCATATTTCAGCTTCAGTCTTAATCACGGCGCCAGCAGTTCTGGCTAACTTTGTTGTGATGGACGCACCACGTCTGTCCGCCCCCAACGAAAGTTACGGAGAAAGCCTGGCTAAAACCTGCCCAGGTGTTGCACCACAGCATGAAAAGAAGAGAGAAAGCTCCACTTTCTGAATAAATCAAGCAGAAGCAATATCCTGCGTGTGTAGAGAGATGGACGCGAGCCCATGTAATATTAAAGCACCGTGTCTGGCAACGCTAGCAGTGCCACTCCTTTCATTGCTCCTGCTCTCCCCGCTTCCCGGCCATCGGCTCTTTCCTCAAGGTGACACTTCAAAGCGGGCACGCAGACGTGGAAGGCCTGGCTGCCAGCATGGAGCCAGCCCCCGCCCCTGTCTCTTCACCACCACCCCCCCCCCACAATCTCAAAAAGGCGCCTGCTATACCACCCCCCACCCCTCTTCCCCCCCGGGCCAGGTCAGCGCCAAGATCCACACCGCTTGCCACTCGGGAGCCCCTGTCAAAGTCTGCCTCATAGCCTTAATTAATAAGACTCCATTCCTATTGCAAACACTCAGAGAGGAGAGAGGGAGCTGGCTGGAGCCTTCAGTCCACTTGTGCTGTTCAGCACTGCAGAGGCTGTTTGACAAAGAAAATGCCAGTGGAGGGATGTGGTGGAAATGAGGAAGGGCACCTGGCGGAATCTGGTGCATGAGTACATATAAATCACCTGCATTATTATCACAGGTGATTTCCATATATTTTGACTTCTTTGCTTTTTATGAATTGTTTTCTTTCTAAAAGTGAAGGTGAGTGTGTTCAGTAGAGGAAAACAAGCCACCTGTATTCAGTTCAAAAGCTCCTTAACCTCGTAACCCATTACATTCTCAGGCTTATGACACTCTATGTCTTATTATTCAGTAATTGCATGGAGAACAATGCAAAGTGACTGAGCTATTCTGAAGTTATAGGAATGAGGAATGACAGTCTGGAATCACAGATGGATTCTCGCTACTTAAGACTTCACAAAAAAAGTATTGGCACACACCTCTTAATCATTGAATTCAGGTGTTTCATCAGTCCTATTTCCACAGGTGTATAAAATCGAACACCTAGCCATGCAGTCTGCCTTTAGAGACATCTATGAAAGAATGTTTCATTCTAAAGCGTTTACTGAATCTGAGCATGGTACTGTAATAGGATGCCACTGTTGGCACAAGTCAGTATGCAAAGTTTCTTACCAATTAAATATACTACGATCAACTGTAAGTGGTATTATTGAAAAGAGTTTAGGGGCCACAGCAGCTCAGCCTCAGTTGCAGACCACATGAAGTTATAGAGCAGGGCCGGGGTTGGAGTTCCAAACCTGCTGTGGCATTAACATCAACATGAAAACTGTGCGCTGGGAACTTCAGGTGTTGGATGGAGTGGTATTATAGAGTCCCACCATTGGACTCTGGAGCAGTGAAAACGTATTCATGAATCTGGGTTTGGCAAATGTCTAGTGTAAAGTTTGGTTGGGGTCGGGATAATGCTGTGGGGTTGTTTTTCAGGGACTGGCTTAGGGCCCCTTCCAGTGAAGGGAAATCTTGATGTGTCTGCAGACCGAGACATTTTAGACAATTGTATTTTACCAACTTTGTGGAAACAGTTTGGGAAAGGCCTCAGAAAACAAGGTCCATACAGACATGAGCTTGTTGTAGAGGAAGTTGACTGGCCCACACAGAGCCCCTGACCTTAACCCCTTCGCACACCTAGAATGGAGATTGTAAGCCAGGCCCTCCTCATCAAACATCAGTGAGTGATCTCACAGATTCTCTTCTGGATTAATTAATTTCTTGGGAAATATACATCTGTCTGTTTGTGTACAGTACAGTGGAAAGGTCATAGATTACCCTTCATATATCAAAAGACACTTTCAGTCATATAAGCAGATAATCTAAGTTATGTAAACAGAATATGTCATAACAACCAAATATCAGCTTTTCAGTGTTTGTCTTTATTACAACAGCTTCTGTTCCTTTCAGGAGACTTAATTGCAGAAATCTGCAGGAATATGTTTTCCACACCTTCAAATTCACGGTTGTATTTTCTGCTTCTTATGGTCCAAATAATCATTATCAAATAATGGCTTATTGACAGCTACCCGTCCTTTCAGAGCGACCTTTTCAGAGAGGAGGGATGGATGGACAGAATCGCCTCTGGATGTTTTCCAGTCTGAGACAAGGGTGGAACCTGATTTTCTTCTCCTTTTCAAAGATAAAGGTGATAGTGACAGTTCTGGTGGTCTACCAGGTGTTGCACTGTTGATAGGACTCCGATTGTCTGTAAATCCTTAATAATGTTTTTTTCTAACTCTGGTTTTGGAAAGTTATTTCACTTTCTCCTTTCTTCTAAAATGGATAACTTAATATCTGTTTTGGAGGGAAAGAAAATAAATTAGGGTGGTCTCTGTATAATTATGTGTCAAAGCAATATTATATAACAGTTTATATAACTGTAACTTAACTATAAATATAATATAAAATATAACTTAACTATAAAATAACAAAAAATCAATTTGATTGTACCTAATAATAGATAACAAATAATGGGGGGAATGGCATCTCCCCTGTTGCATTACATAATACCTTTTGCAAGGACTACTGTGGGCCATCAACTAGTTAGCTATAAAAAGTTGCTAGCTCTGTATTCCCAGTATAAACATGTCTACAGAGGAATACATTTTTGTAGTAAGCATGGAAAAGACAACGCGAGAAGAAATCTTGGACTGACTTAGGCGATATTATAGGCGATAGCTAAAAGAGATAAAATGATCCAAGAGAGGTGCCAAGCTGTCCTTCTTCCTGTTGTAGTTATGAATTATGACTAGCTGGCTAGCTGGCTTACTTATCTTGTGGTGCTTCACTTTGGTGTATGTTTCGCTCTGTTAGCAAAGTTGTTGACTCACTAGTTTTTGATCAAATGCCTTGTAAGTCTATTGTGACAGAGGTTTAGCTGCTAGCTAGACATCTGGGGGTGATGTTAATAAACTTGCTAGATAGCCCACTTAGTACACGCAGTGTTCTTGAGCTTCCCCTAGCTTGGCAACAAAAGCACACATGCAGCTGTTAATGAGAGGGACATAAAGCATCATTTGTATTCATGGCAAATGTGTAAAAGTGAATTAAACCCTGCAAGTATGGGGCGGACTACAATATCTCCCATTTTGCTACTCCAGTTTTAATATGAATACTCATAAATACTGATTCAGTTATTTATACTTGGATTTATTATCAGTATTATGAATCATTCAGGATCTACAGTGAAGCTAATATGTAAGCAATGAGTGCAAAGTTGGTTCAGATTTAGCATTGGCTAAGTTGGCTTTCAGAAGAACACCCCTCTGTTTGGATGCTTCAGCAATGCCTGAGCACTGTCTGAAAGAGCAGTTCCTCCACACAGCTAAACCCCCCCACACCCATGTCACATACGATGTGTGCGTGTGTAGTGTTTGGCTTATTAGAGTTAGAGCACGAACACATCAGCAGCATCAGCTGGGTCTGACCGTAATCACCCCTCAAACCTAGAGGGAGAGTTTTACGAATACTACCATGATCGATATTTGCCAATCCATCCTAAGGCGTGGGGCCAAACAGAGCGCAGGTGCGGGGGGCAGGGCTGGCTGCGACGGGTCACGGAGAGGGCCGGCCTGCCTGTCTGATGTTTGTGGAGCCCTCATCAACACGTTGAGCCGGCTTCACCTCTGCTGTTGTGGAAGAGGCGGGTCATCTTCACCACAACCCCGAACAGCGCGCCTCTGATTGCCTGGCTGCTTCCACTGTGGGGATTGCTTTTGCTTTTTCCACCGTTAGAAGGTGTGCATCCCGGCAGCAAGCCAGGTTCCTTTTTAATGGGGCCCTCGCTCCAAACTTAAAGGTCGCTCTTCTCCACTTGTTTATGGGGGTAACTTCACTCCTGTCTCCCTTCCACCTGTGCTAGAGGTTGCAGTTTGAAGTTTGTGCTTGAGCCGTGTGCTTTTGCTCTTCTCAGCTTCGGCTCTCTAGTTTCTTCCAGTGCTTCTCTAGAAGCCAGTGGGGCGGCTGTAGAATTTTTTTTCACATTAGCGATTGATTTGTGGTATAACCCGCAAGATGCCCAAAATACTCTCTCCCAAGTTGAGAGCGGTATTTCGCTTCCCTCCACATATTAATCATAGGGGTGGGTGATGTGGTAAAAATGGTAATAATATGCAACATTTTTATGATATGCTGTAAGCATCATATTTTGTTTTTAATGTGGTTTGATAAGCTGGAACACTAAAGAACCCCATATTCAATAAACCGTTCTCCAGTGTTTATATATGGTTCTTCTTATTATCTTGTTAAAAAGGCCATCTAGTGTTATCTGAGATTATACTTCACCTTTAGAGACCTAAACGTAAAGCCAGAGCTTGTTTCTGAGCTTGTACTTGTGATATTAATGCATGTAGGTGATTTACATAGCTCAGAAAACTCCTGCAAAGTTCCACCCGGCAGCTCTGACTTTTAAATGATTATTTCAGCTGTGCAGGGTGGCTCACAGCAACAACAGTAATGCTACTTTGTTCAAGTACTCTAAGGGTGCAATATGTATTATGTTCAGTAAAACTTTGCAAAACTAGTATTATCAACAAGAATGTGAAGAAACAAGTTTTGGCAATATTAAAGGAGCCTATGTATCGTGTTGAACAGGTATCCACTGAAGTTAGCAAGCTAATTAGCTGGCCCCGCCTGTTGTGTTTCATAATACCACTTTGTACCTGTAGAGGGGATAGTGAGTAATTGAATCATTGATTCTGCATTAGTCCAACATGAGAGGAAAGAGAAAGTGGCACTACACCAACAGTGCATTCTTTTCTCTTGTCAATCATGTTGATGGTCCTGCTTCCAGTTAGATCGTTTAAATACAGGTAGTCATTAAAAGGAAGAGTAAACAGAACAAGGACTGAGGCTTTTTTACCATTATGTTCATGCCTGCAACTTTGGGCCCTAAGTTTGATGTACAACATATCTTCTAGACTGCTAGGAAAAACTTTCTGGTGAAATGTTCCCTCTTATTTGTATGGAGTATGAATTTGACCAAATTATGCCCAAAAACGCATAACATAATGTATCACAATAAGGCTAATTATTATTATTATCATGGCCAGCTTTTAATGAATTTATTTTTTTGTCAGTTCAAAGACATTTCTCAACAATCCTAGTAATATTAATACAGCCATTGGCACCAAGCAAACCAGCGTGGTGGTATTGCAAACTCTTACATTTTGAGCACAGTCAGTGGTTAATGTTATGTTCATGGCCACAGATACTCAGACGGGCCTTGAAGCAGTGGGAAGATAACTGCCCCACTTTCAGCAGCAGCCAGTGGCTTTCGTGTGCGCAGATCCCAGTTGCCCCAGCACTTAAACTAAGCCCCAGTCAGCACCAGCGCAGACTAACGGAAAGGAAGTTTCAGGCCCAAATGTCAGTAATTAATGAGCTTAATGCCCAGCTAGCATTGGCAAAAACAGAAAACAGTGCTTTGGGCTCCATTCTGTCCCAAGACTAATGTGTCTTCTGAACGGGATGCTCTCTAGATATGCTATGCATTTTGTGACTTTTTAGGAGCTTGGATATGACACAGTTTAATTCCGATGTTAACCCATTTTAAATAGCTGTATTTGTAGTTTATTGTATGTAATTACAGACTAAGTAGTAATGTTGCAGTTTTATATGCTGTACGTTGTACATGCAGACATTATATCATTATTCTTATGCGTAAACGTTCGTCTGTATCCACATATTAGTGTCACAATAGTAATATTATGGAATTATTAGTTAGTGACACACATTTGGTGTGCTGGCTTCCTTGAAGTAATAAGGCGCCTGTTCGGTGACCTGATTAGGTTTAATGTGAAATTCACTTCATTAAAAAGAAACGTAGGGATTACCATATGCCTGTTTAAGTAGGGACGTGTACACTGTAGATACTATGGCACCTGATATAGAAGTAGAATCGAATAATTTATGTAAAGCGTGTAGAATTATTTGATTAGACCAGGGCACACTGTAATCAGATTAAATGGGATCTCAATCTTAAATATAATCCAGCAAAGTGAGATCCTTACATAATTTTAAGCCCTTCTCAGACCTTTTATACAGTAATTCATTTGGAGCACATATTTATAATAAAGCATATTTTATACTTTTGAATGTCCCCACCAGAAGACTTGTATTATGTATTACACCTAGTTGTATTTATAGCCAATGATTAACCTGAAATCAGTACACATTTATGGATTTCAGATGAGATTCTTAAATATAAGAGTGATTAATGCTCCAGTATATGTAGACATTTAGTCTGTTTTACAGCACTGTTTAGATCATTAATGTTCAGAGATATCACCTTAATGGCCACATTTGAATCTCGGCGCAGCCAACAGCACAATTAAGACAATAAAGCTCCTCCGCTGACCATATTAAAATAATAAGCTCTTGTAATTTACATGAACAGTCCTGTACACTGAGAAAGTAAGAAGGCAGTATGCAAAGAGTTACAACATGCTTTTTATCCTGCTGTTAAAGCAAATTCACCGCCAATACGGGAGTCCACCCCCTTTTTTGTCTTCATTAGTAGGGCTAAAAGATTAATTGATTTTATATAAAAATTGCAATGCACTATTTTCAAATCCCAAGAGCTGCAATTTTAGTTATAGACAATTTTATCCAAGTGGTATCTTAGGTGGGGAATGTTAACATGACATCAGAGCTTGTAAACTGCCTGTATATGAGTTCTATCAATCAGAGGCAACCAAACAACTTTATACTGTAACAGCACAACCACAGCTAACTGAGAAAGGGGATGCTATTTTCTTAGTGACCAAATAACAGGCCTGGACTTTAATTCCGCAATACTGATCAGGAAAATCGCTTATAGATATACTTCCCAAATCGTTCAGCCCTACTCCTAATGTAAACCCCTGTTATGGATCATCACTCAAAATGTTCATCCTCATATCGATCCTGATGTCACCCCGTGACCCTAAGGCATGGAAACTGTATGTAGATGAAATGTGCTCTTTCTGCCTTGAAAGCTGAAGTTTCCGGCCAGCCTCCTTTTTGAATAATAGTAACAGTACTTTGAAAAAAAAATCATGTAAAGATGAATGTTATAAGATGAATAAATGACAATATGGACCCATAAACCGATATTTAGGATTGCACACAAAGAGATACGTCCTGTTTTCTGTGGTGGTGTGTGCCTCCCCAATTTGCATGCGAGCTGGTGTGTGCAGCACGCTGATTGATTCCCAGCCTGCTGCAGATCGCAGGGCGAGGCGGGAAGCCATAGATTTATTAGCAGGCGCGACGACAAAGGGAGGAAGAGAGTGTGCATATGTTAATCAGCTGGCTGAACGCTGATCAAAGGCTGGAACACGGCGGGCCTCGCCGATCGCCCCGGGGCAACGCACACTCTCAGGCAGCCTGCTAGTGTGTACAGGAGCCGGGGCACTCGGAGCTGTGGAAATCAATATGTGCTTTTTGGGGCTGGGCTACACAAGACAGCATGAGAGAGTTGGGCTATAAGAACATGCGGCAGATTGCATTAGGAAGTGCAGTTTGACTGAAGTTGCAGTCTCTGCAGCTCCAAAGGTGATACTGTAGTCTACATGGAGTGGCCAAAACACTACTGTGGGTGTGGGGAAGGGGGTGAGACTGGTTAAAGAAAGATATTTTCTACGGTTTGAGAGTCCAGGAATGGCTTGTTGTACTAGTAGCTACTGGTACTGTATTGGCTACAAAATCTCAAAAACTGCTAAATTGATTTTTATAGCTTTATTTTATGTGTGCTTAGTTTGAACAAGCACCAAAAGATATACAGGTTAAGTAAACGGTTACCTTGTAAATTATTGGGCTCATTGCTGCCTTCTTACTTAGGCTTGTTATTCATTCATAATAATAATAAAAAAAAAAACAGTTCAATAAGATGATTTTTCATCTTTTAGCATGGAGCTGTAGAGGTTCCTGTGGTGTCCTGTGATAATCTCATACAATCGCATACAGCGTGAAGTTTCTCACACAGTTCCGTGCAGACGGTGGAGTTGGACACCAAGGATTCTGGACATGTAACGTGTGACAACAAACTGTTGATCTTGGATTCACACCAAGACAAATATGTAACTCGTCACTGAAGCTGACCCGCTCCATTCTGAGTCACTTCATGACAGTCTGGCATGACACCATTGCAGTCTTTGGTGATGTGGTGTTGGGGGCAGTCCCCATGCAATCTGAATGCATGTAGTCCTGCGTCGTGCAGCTGTCTGCTCATGGTGCTGACACTAACAGGATGGCTCATGTAGGGCATCACTGCTCGATGAAAGGGGCTGCAATCATGGCTGTTGGCTCAGTTAGGTACAGGCCCGTCCTCGCTTAACTCATGTATGGTCTAGCATGAATCATTTGCATGTCTCATAACGTCAAACCCACCCATCAAGTTTCATTCCTGTCGGTTAATTTCTTCTGGGTCCAGCTATTTGTACAACTGTTGTTTTAATGATGAGTGTATATTGACAAAACATTTAATTAAAGTAACAGAATACCTTTTAAATACTTAGCTACCAAAATAATAGTGTTACACCAGACTAGCAACAGCTTCATGGAGTGATTTTACATGTCATTAAATGAACGACACATACCTAAATGTGTCCCAGTGTCTATAACAAAGTACATTACATTCAGTAATCAGCCATGTCAAATCCAACTCTGCCCAACTCTGGAAACAAATGTCTATGAAATGTTGTTATGTGAGTAAGTCCACACTTGCTGATGGAAGTTTAGGAGGTTAAGTGTGTCTGCATCATTAATTCTGGGCGTCCATTGTAAACCATGGTGTCTTCGGCTACTTTTTAGAGTATGTCTTTTAAAGTAGGAGTTTTGGTGGCGAGGTTATCCTCTTACCTGTTCTTCTTAGCGCTCTCACTGTGCAAAGCAGGCCTGAAAGTGACTTTGATATCAACTGACCTGGACCTCAAAGCAGAAACGATGGCAGTGTCTGTGCACACTGCTGGAGCCTGAATCCTCCGTCACTTTGTTGCCACGATCTGTTTCAGCCCAGCTTTCTGTATGTACACCTGCGTTTCCCTCTAGAGCACATCCTCTCCTGAGCCACAGCTCCCATAGGAACGAGTGTCAGTTTGAGTCATCTTCTGCCTACCAGCTGAGTGCACTTTCACTTTCCCTTCAGAGAGGTCTGTGTGTGCTCCTTAAAGCTGTGTTGTCTTACTCTATTCTAGGCATAAATATGTAATTAGTAGCTCACAATTAGGGGTATTTTGCCTGCTATCAAGGGGTTTTTAGCATCCCTCTTAAGTGTCACTTTCTTTATGGAAGAATTAGCTGTCACTGAATAATGCAAGCATGATTTTTAATTAGGAATTCCTAAAGTGTGTTTTTCCTTGAGTTTTGTAATTGAAATGACTTAACTTTTTCCCCCCATAGCTTGGCATCTTTTAACTCCCTCTCTCTTTTTAAGTTGACTGACTAGCGATTATTATTTTTTGTCTAATCTGGTAATGGAATACAAATACCCTCAGGCTAATGTCGGATAGTAGTTATACATTTTATTTGTTTATTCATCTGTTAATCTGCATAAACGGCATGGAACTCCACTAGTGTTTTGCACTCTCTCCGTTTTGCTCCCGGCAGGGCGTTTAGGCTGCGCTAGAAACGTGCCCCATGAGCCAAGGTGGCAGGCTGAGGACTACCTGCCATGCCAAGCTCACTCTGTCTGTGAGTGGCAGCTAATGGGATCTGATACTTCACCTCAGGATGATTGACAAATCACTTCAGGGCTGTTGAGTCAGAGCAGCGTTTAATTAGTGTGTAACTGATACAACACGTAACTGAATCATAATGCGGATGCTTTGTCTCACCCCCTACAGATACGTCTCATGTAACGTATCAGATCTTTAGGGGTCGGCCTCTCTTATGAACTCCGCGAACGGCCAAGGATCAGAGAGTGTGCGCTATGCCTCAGGCCACTGATACCAACAACACTTTGTAAGTTTGTCATTCAGTGTTAGTGTGAACATAAAACATACATGAAATGAATCTCATGCTATGCTTAGCTTCTGGTCCCATTGGATCAAAACACATGGTTCATTTCTACCGCAAATACTAGTAGTAGAAGTAGTACTACAAAAAGTACTAAGTTATGGTTAAAAAACACAGCAGGCCCACATAAAAAAATTCTGTGGCCCCAGGCTAACCACACCCTTTTCAACTCACAGATGCATTCTTTGTTGAGTAGTTCCAGTAATGATGCATAAAACCATTTAACATTGACTAGCATCATAATAAAATAACCATCATCTAAATAATGTTAAGAAGAATGAACCTAGGCCAAAGGGTAGCTGACTGGGAGTTTGGGAATGTATTTAAGTCAAAAAGATAGGATGTAGTTAGTGGATAAACTGGGATCTTAATTCGAGGGAGCATCTTTTATAGGTGGGAAAAAAACTGTTAACACATTTTGATATGTAAATGTAACCATTTTATAATTGTGTGTATGTGGCTTAAATGGGAGGTTGGTCAGACTTTACCTTTTCAATATTCAAATCCTAAGGCAGATAAAACATGAATTTAAATACATAATTACAGTATATTATATATTGTTGTTATTATTAATATTATTCTCTGAAACTTATTATTGTATATAAAATACTTGCCCATGTTTATACAGCACATGATTTGTAATGACAAAGTAAAGATACAAAGAGGGTGATTGGAAGAGTAGCTGTGGTAGTTCTGTCCTCTGTTGGCCTAATATTGAATAGTCACGCTGATTGAACCCCTTCTATGTAGTGTAAAACAAATTTCACCACAAAACCAAGATGTAGTATCTAGGATAATCATCAGAAGCACAGTTTTTGCCAATATGTACATTTTTCTGTTTGCTTTATACTTTGTATAATGCAACACTCACAGAGCCCCCTGGTGGCTGGGGACCCTTTGATGTAGGCTCTCATTGGGTTTATAGACATCTGATGTGGGGTGCCATCCTGTGATTGATGTCATGCCCAGTGTGGCATCGACGTAGAGCAAGGATACAAAGGAGATATAGTGCTTCAAATGCGTATCTGCCATTTCCCATAACGTTTGCCCATTCATGGTTATGCAAGCCAATAACGGGATACCACATTAGAAGCTGGATTGCTCTCTGCCAGAAATTTCCATTTAGTTCTGACAGTATTAGTGATCCTTTTGCTCTTTCACTATTGAAGTTAATCTTTAAATTCAGAGAACCTCTGTTGATACTACGAACCTCTGTTGATACTACGACCAGCCCGATGCCAGTCCTTTGTTAAGGCGCTATTTGTAAGCTTTTACATATAACTGCTGAGTAACAGAATACATAAACATATAGATATACACTGGAGGCTAATACAACATCATGGAGACTAGGGTTGTTATGATACCAGCATTTTGCTGTACACCAAAGCTAAAATCTCTTTATCTCTGTCTGAACAACAGATGAACAGATGTTTACTGTAGGGATGCATTGATATGAATACTGAAACCAGATGATAACCATGTGTTGTGCACATGGCCTGCACTGCTGTGCTACTAAATGACAGTAAATAAGAGTCTGCTTATACAAAGAAGTGTAACTGACATCATGATTACACAACTTAGTTACACAGCTTTGCTATACCTTAGTAAAGTCCCGGTAGGTGACTATAAAGTGATTTTAGTCAGTTTTTAACCGTATACATTCGGCATTTAGTGGCTAAATAGAATTAGGTACAAATATTGATTTGGTGAACAGTGTATTGAATTGTGTGCTTTGTCTGTACACAACGATCTATGTGTATGTGTACATGTACAGTGTGAGGCACCCAAGAACAAGGCTTCAAAATTCCAAATTCAGAGAGTGTATTTCTTTAATTTTATTTTTATTTAATCTATTTTTAAAGCAATAAAAACTTTTCAAATGCAGGCAAAATACAGGGTCAATCTGTTGCCAACATATATACATAAATACATTAATAAATAAAAAATATTTAAAATTCTTGAAGGTTTTAAAGTTTTGTGTATTTTTTTAATTTTTTTTTGCCAAGATGTAGTACTGAAAAAAATGCTAAACTTTTGATACTTCATGCAAGTGGAGACATTTTACACTGACATTCTTTTTTGGAATTTTACACATATAAAATAATGCACTAAAGTTTTGGTGGTCCTAGTCAAATGACTTTTTGTTGATCTTTCTTCAAATAACATTGAACGTTTTTCCCTGCTTTACCACCTCCACTTAAACCTAATAAGAAGCTGGTCAGTTGGAGCAGGTGCACTGGGAGCAGCGCAAAAGTGCAAGGCCGTGGGCCTCCAGGACCAGGGTTGAGAAACAGTGTTGTAGAGGGTGTGTTAATTCATTACTTCTTAGCAACATGTAATCATACAGGCAGCTTCCAAACTTTTGCATGTGACTCTATTAGATTATATTCTAGAAGCATTATAAAACTTTTACAATTAGTCTGATATATGGTTTGTTTAGTAAGACTGGTATCAGCACAGAGTTTGATCCAGCATATTGGTGCATTTCTAGACAGTATGCTTAAGAAAGCGAATGGCTTTAGCTACTTTGAACAGAAATGATTCATTTGTTCAGCTGAACATGGCAAAGATATAAGATACCATGTCCGACTTCTTTAATTATCCGGCGCATGACATTTTTTATTCAAACGAACAGAATCTGTAAAAATTTCAGCCCTCTTGAATAATTGCGGCTGCTGACGAATGTATGAGGTGGCTGGTAGATGTCTGTGGGCGGGTAAACGTATCTCTCATTAGCGTCCTGTGATAAAGTACGGAAGCACACACACGGCATGGCCAAGAAGCAGCGCTGTAAGCTAATGAAGGCTTGCTATTCCACACTTGCAGAAGTATTCAGTTCGACACTGTTGTTTCTGCTGATCCAGGACCAGTTTTACGTTCAACAGCCATTAAAAGAGAAGCTGCAAAACTAATCAAAGGGTAGCATAAAGAGCATAAACAGCATAAACATAAACTTCCATCAAGCCTAAGAGAGTGTAGAGACAGGCAGGTCTACAGCTAACAAAATCCTCTCTTATGGATTCGTGCTGGTCTTATTATTCATGACTACAGTCTTTGTACGCGTATGTGTGTACCTGCATGCGTGCCACTTACTGAAATTAACCTTCATAGCTGCCCGAGAATAGATACAGAGGTACATCTGGCATCAGTGTTCAAAACTGTTATAAACATCTTGACTGGATAGTCAACAGCATAATGCGTTATCTGTGGTATGGCTGTAGAGGTTATAATAAGGCTATTTTGCATGCTACAAAGCCTCTTGTGTGGCACCTCATCTCTCTCTCCCTTATGTTGCCGCTCTCTCTCTCTCGCTCTCTCTCTCTCTTCATGTCAGAACAAATGCTTATTTATACTCGCAGGGAAAACAGCTGTTTGGAGGCACCAGTCGACTGGGTGACAAAAGCATTGTGAATATGTAATGAGGCGAACACGGCGTCTGTCTCCGTGCTCGGCAGGACGCCTCACTCTGCGAAACAAATAAAGCAAACAAAACGAGCGGCAGTGGCAGCGGAAGGGAAGCGCCGTGGCAAAGTTTAATGCACTCAGTAATTACATTTAGCCAAGCAGCAGAAAGAGTGTCAGGCAGAGGCAGCGAGGGCCCAGGGTGCAGCTCCCTCTTTTTCTGCTCCACACGCCCTCTCTCACTCTCCCCCTGCGCTATGGGTCACCGCAAAGGCATTTGTTTCCAATCAGGGCCCATTGCAGCAGAAGATATCTGGCTACAGCGCAGGGCGCTGGTTTATTCGAGCGTGTCCCGTGGCCCATTCTCCCGTGCAGGGCTGAGGAGGGCTGCAGGTAATTGGGAGTGCAACCTGTCGTTTCTATAAATGGGTGGGTGGCGCTGCTCATTTGCGTAGACACATCACATTTGTCCTCACCTCATATTGGATCACTGACCCTACTTAGATATGATTACAGGCCTTTAGGAAATGATTCAGTGCATCATGAAAATTTAAAATGTTTCTGACCTGAACTGTTTGCAGAATTAGTGGAGTATATACAATATGGTGGTTCTCATGTTCTAGATAGAGATATATATATATATATATATATATATATGTATGTATGTATGTATGTATATATATATATATATATACACACACACACACACACACACACACACACACACACACACACACACACGCACACACTACCTGCCAAAAGTTTAGACATGGCTACTTATGTTTATCGTAATTCTTTACTTTAGAATAAAATTTAAGACATCAGACTACACTTGCTAACTAATTTTTATCTAGGCAGTTTTAAAGCAGTTCTATTGATCTGTCCATAATGAATATTAACTATACTGAAAGGGGAACTAGAGCATTTAAACTATATTTAGTTTTTACACAACTAAATATAGATTAGAGGTGGAGAAATGGCAGAAATATAATACTGTGGTACATCAAGAGTATGTTTGGTATATCAGGATATGTTCTGTTTCAGACTCTCATCAGTTGGAACTGTTAAGTTTAAGCCAGTAGATTTTTTAAGATCACCAACGCCGTCCATTTAGTTTGGAGTGTATAAACGTTTAACTAGTACTGCACATATACTGTATATGGTGGACAATTCTTTCACATCTGCTTGAAAGCTTTCCAGCCTCCTATTAATGTGCTCTGTTATGATGGACTTCGCTGCATTGTGCCTCATTCAAAAAGTGTATGGCCTAAAACGCTTCTTACTTTAGGTTTGGTATAAATGAGAGCGAAACTGCTTAAAATACACATGTACATGTAAATGTTTCAGTTCTTGTGATATCACAGAAACAATGATTCCCATTTACAGACTGTGTGGAGTGATCCGCTTTAAAATATTAACCATAATTACAGATTATTTCAAAATCCTTTACTGAAAAAAAAAATTCACATGGCAAGGATTTCTTCCCCCTCTCCAGAATCACTGTGTTGATTAATTTCCAGTTGGCTCAGGCCTAACTCATGAGGCAAAAGGAGCTGGACCTGATGTTAAGTGATGTTAGACTCCCCCTAAGTGCCATCTTTACTGTCATTAAGGGATCTCTTCAGTGGTGCACTGGTAGGCCTGTTTCTCTATAGCCAGCTTGTAGCACCGGAACAACGCAGCGGAGGCCCCTGTCTGAGCCCTGCTTGGTCCCAGCCGCAGTGTCCCTACTGCAGTAGGCACGGCTCGGGCTAGCCCTCTGGGGGGGCCCTGGGACGACATGGCTTTAATAATGGAAAAACACATGGATGGTGATTAGCTTATTAGTGCCAGGGTGACTAATTACCTAATTGTATTGTCAAAAGGGGGCTGGTGGGGAGTGGAGCAGGATCAGAGGGGCCTTACACTGCAGCAGGCAGACCAGGGGACTTTTCCCTCAATGGGGGGTGTCACAGGGTTGGAGAAACCCCCCCTTCCCTCTTTCTCAGTCTCTCTCTCTCTCTATTGCTCAACCTGTTGAGAAGTGGCTCCCGGTGGCCCTCCCTCGGCCTGCTGTTGCAATCTCTGTGACATCTGCTTCGAGTGCCTTGCGTGTCTCCCCCTCAGCGAGGTGTGTATGTGTCCCCGCCCCCGCCCCTGCAGATGTTGTTGCTCCCCTGGTCCAGCGTGGGCAAGCGGAGAGCACCAGGCCCGTTTGAAGTGTGATGAAACAGAATGGAGCGAGCCGCTCAGGGGGCCAGGGAGCACAGGGAGGTGCGGATGGGGGGGTGGAGGTAGAGGAGCAAAGGGAGGTTGGGGCCTGGTGGAGGGGTAGTGAAACTGACTCATTACAATATCAATCGAACCTGCGGCTAAGGGCTGAGATGTCCCTCACTCCGCAGACCCCGAGTCCCCCATGGAAGAAGATGGACAGGAGGGAGGAAGTAGCCAGAGGTGCCTCTCTGTCTCTCTCCCCCAGTCTTGTCTAGTCCAATAACGTTCTATCACTGTGTCTCTTTCCTACTTCTCCACTTCCTTTCCCGTTGTTATCCTGGGCTCTCTCCCAGGAGCTCTCTCTGTCTGCTTAGCTGTCCAATCAAGAGCTGTGTCTCAAACCACCCATACGCTGCTATGATGAGCGATGCCACACACTGTTCGTGTTTACGCCTTTGCAGCTTTGACAGGAACAAAAACGCCCGGGAAAAGGTAAAGGAAAGCACATTTGGGAGTACAGACACAGATGCCTTTTATTAAACAACAGCGTATTTATGGGTTTGTTTATTAATAGATATATTTTTTCCTCGCTGAAAGCAAATGACCTCCTGGACCATGACAGTAAGGTGGGAGATTGAGGACTATAGTATAAGTAGGGGATCAGGTAAAGCAATGGAGAGGTTAGCTGTTAAAGATCAAAGGGAAAAACAAAGGCGGATTTCAAACGGGCCCAGAGAGCTCGGCAACAAATCCGCCGCTCCTCTGATAATACTTAGATCTATAAATGTTTCTTATTTATTTATTTATTTACTTATTTATTTTTAAAATTATTCATTGCAATAATAATTTGGGCCTAACAAGCACTTGTGGGAGACGGCTTTCTTTTGCATCTTCCCCCCTCCCCCAGTTTCTTTATTTTTTTCCTTGCCTCCATAGCGCGGGATGCTCTGGGATTTAGGGGGACTATTAGAGGGAATTTCTTTTATTTGTAGCTAATGAATGATATGCATGCTATTTTCACTCGTCTTGTGTACTTCGCCAGGGTAACTGGAGCTGGAGAATTATGCACTATTTCAAGGTTCTTTTTATTTAACCTCCCTCTTGCCTTCGCTAACACGTCGCCGCATTCTTTATTCTATGTTTAGCTCCTCATTTAAAGGTTTGTTTTTATTTGTCATCCCCTTCCTAATGGGGTTGTTTGTTAGTGCTGGTCAGCGTCATGTGTTTGAATCAGAATGATTCTCAGAGTCGGCTACAGAAGTCCTCTCTTGCACAAATAGAGGTGCTGTGCTGAATGCCGAACAGCCCTACTAAGTGAAGAGTGCTACAGCACTACCTGGATTCTCATGGACCGCAGGTTACGGAGGCATAGACAATGACTTTTGCGAGTCCTTAGAATGATGAAATGTCGTCTTTGGCTGTCTTCTAAGAACAGCCACCATAATAAGTGTGGACTGTTGTTTCAGCATTAAGTTTCAAATGTTAAAAAGACGCGTGTACATCAAGACAGTTCCATAAGCATGGCCTAGTAATGACCTCCCAGCAGAATCAGGAGCGCTTCTCACTGGGTGTCCCACAAGTGTGTGATGCTCACAGACCCGGCGCCCACACTTTGATGTTTGTTGCGAGGCATTTCTCTGTAAATACAGGCTTTATTGTGAGCGAGAGCTCTGCTATTGTCTGCCTGCAGAGAGCCCTACTGGGCGGCTGTGTAATGAATGTTTGAGCAGTTGAGTGCTGTTTCGGCTGCTGTAGTTTCCCCATGCTCTTAGTCATGCCAGAGGCTTCAGGCTTCAACCAGACGCAATGAGAGAAGCCCCAGACTGCCCACCATCATACACCTCAGCTGGAGGGAAGGAAGGGTCAAGAGCTGCTTGCCTGGACACAAATAAAGCCTAGTTCTAGACTACAGTACCCGTTATCTCCTGCATCAAAGAGGATTGAGAGTACTCTTTTTTCCTATTTAAGTATCTTATAATCATAAAATTGTATGATATAAACTCACTGACCACTTCATTAGGACCTTCCAACTTGTAGGTCCATCTTGCTGCTGTGTAGGTCAGAACCATTTCTGACAGAAAGACACAAACGTGAAAGTGATGGGAAAACAATGTTTAATCCTTTATAAGGTGAACAATTTAAAGGATGGCACTTTCCTAACAGCTAAGGAGTCTGCGGCATAGGGCCAGTCCAGGGCCCAGGTCTTGAAGCGTTTGAATCCTAGCAGATCCTCCTGGATATGGACAGGAGGGGTGTAGTCTATTCCCTGGACAACAGGACCGGGGCAAAACTGGTGGTGGAGGGAGAGGGAGGGGGAGGAGAATGTAGAAACATCTGCACCTAAAAGGGCAAAAGTTTAATCCGTTTTTAAGACAGGTGGTGCATTGCGATTGGCCAGAGTAATGAATGAAGGAGTCATGTGCATTGGAGTCTTCCTGGCAGTACTTGCATTAAAGCTTTCATTTCTGGAGCTGTTGTCATCAAAGAAGTACTTTCGGTTCCTTAATAAACCTTTCAATTGATAGATCTTTGAGACATGTTGTTAGAAATGGTATGCTTGAATCTGAAGAACCTTGTTGTAGTTTAAACAAACAATGTAAAGGTTAAAAGGCTTTGATCCATTCAATCCACACTCCATTTTGGAACCTTGATTTTCAAGAGTGTTAACACTCTGTATTAGGCATCCTCTGGCCCTTTTTTAGTGGCCTGTTTCTAAAAACAGAACCTCTTTTGGGTTGATATATTGGCTTGGCAGACATTAATCTAACCTTGTTGTGACACTATTGCAGTGGTCCATAATTGTCACTGGTGAACCGTGACTGCTGGAGCTGGGCTTTAGGTTCGACCAGCAAACACACAAGCTCAAAATACAAGACCCACCGAAGACTTGCATTCGTTGGGATGATGTGCAAGGCTATCTGCCCTTCTACTGATGCACTAACTTACGGTAGAGCTGCCTAGCTATGATGGGAAGAAAACGTCATGGACAGTTTTGCTGGTTTAGGATTTTAGCCTGTTTTGGGTACCAGTTTAGAATAGGGTTACCTTTATAAAGGATTCATAAATGGTTTAAAAATAGGTTATTATCATTTATTAGTTAGGTCATAAACACTTTACAAAGTATTAATAAGCAGTTATAACATGTTAATGAAAGGGAGAACAGATGAGAGCCTCCAAAATATGTATATGAATACAGTGGGGAAAATAAGTATTTAGTCAGTCACCAATTGTGCAAGTTGTCCCACTTAAAAAGATGAGAGAGGCCTGTAATTGACATCATAGGTAGACCTCAACTATGAGAGACAAAATGTGGAAAAAAATTGAGAAAGTCATTTTGTCTGATTTTTAAAGAATTTATTTGCAAATAATAGTGGAAAATAAGTATTTGGTCAATAACAAAAGTTCATCTCAATACTTTGTTGTATATCCTTTGTTGGCAATGACAGAGGTCAAACGTTTTCTGTAAGTCTTCACAAGGTTGGCACACACTGTTGCTGGTATGTTGGCCCATTCCTCCATGCAGATCTCCTCTAGAGCAGTGATGTTTTGGGGCTGTCGGCGGGCAACACGGACTTTCAACTCCCTCCAAAGGTTTTCGATGGGGTTGAGATCGGGAGACTGGCTAGGCCACTCCAGGACTTTGAAATGTTTCTTACGAAGCCACTCCTTTGTTGCCCTGGCAGTGTGCTTGGGATCATTGTCATGCTGAAAGACCCAGCCACGTTTCATCTTCATTGCCCTTGCTGATGGAAGGAGGTTTGCACCCAAAATCTCACAATACATGGCCCCATTCATTCTTTCATGTACACGGACCAGTCGTCCTGGTCCCTTTGCAGAGAAACAGCCCCAAAGCATGATGTTGCCACCCCCATGCTTCACAGTTGGTATGGTGTTCTTTGGATGCAACTCCGCATTCACTTTCCTCCAAACACGACGATTTGTGTTTTTACCAAATAGTTCTACTTTGGTTTCATCTGACCATATGACATTCTCCCAATACTCTTCTGGAACATCCAAATGCTCTCTAGCAAACTTCAGACGTGCCTGGATATGGACTGGCTTAAGCAGGGGGACACGTCTGGCACTGCAAGATCTGAGTCCCTGGCGTCGTAGTGTGTTGCTGATGGTAGCCTTTGTAACGTTGGTCCCAGCTTCCTGCAGGTCATTCACTAGATCCCCCCTTGTGGTTCTGGGATTTTTCCTTACCGTTCTTGTGATCATTTTGACCCCACGGGCTGAGATCTTGCGTGGAGCCCCAGATCGAGGGAGATTAGTAGTGGTCTTGTAGGTCTTCCATTTTCTGATTATTGCTCCCACAGTAGATTTCTTCACATCAAGCTGCTTGCCTATTGCAGATTCAGTCTTCCCAGCCTGGTGCAGGTCTACAATTCGGTTTCTGGTGTCCTCCGACAGCTCTTTCGTCTTCACCATAGTGGAGTTTGGAGTGTGAGTGTTTGAGGTTGTAGGCAGGTGTCTTTTATACTGTTAACGACTTCAAACAGGTGCCATTAATACAGGTAATGAGTGGGGGAAAGAGGAGCCTCTTAAAAAAGAAGTTACAGGTCTGTGACAGCCAGAAATCTTGCTTGTTTGTTATTGACCAAATACTTATTTTCCACCATTATTTGCAAATAAATTCTTTAAAAATCAGACAAAATGACTTTCTCAATTTTTTTCCACATTTTGTCTCTCATAGTTGAGGTCTACCTATGATGTCAATTACAGGCCTCTCTCATCTTTTTAAGTGGGACAACTTGCACAATTGGTGACTGACTAAATACTTATTTTCCCCACTGTATGTATGGATGCTGACAGGGTTTATGAAGTATGAAGTATGATCAGTAAACATTAAAGGTGAGATTTAGCAGTATAAAAATGTGAGTTCACTGTTGTAACTGCTTATGCATGATTTTAAGGTGTTTATGACCTAATTAATAGCCATTAGTAAACTCTTTTTAAACCTTTCATAAACTCTTTATAAAGGTAGCCTTATTCTAAAGTGGTACCCTGTTTTGTTTCCAACTTGACAATGAAACGAGAGTAGTGCTACAGTAATCTCTGGATTTAAATACAAACATAATGGTACTAAGTAAACATAAACCAAAATTTACAGACGTGTAATTTTCCATTCACCGTAACTACTAGGCCGTCTCTGAAAGCCTTCCAAGGCCCTGAGGGTTCGCCTCTGTAAATGTAGATCTCTGAGGTATAAAGTGAGTGGAAATACGAGCTTGATTTTTGTAACAGAGTGTATGGCAAGTGTGTAGATGCTGAGTTGTCAGCTGACTGTGACATTTAGTTCTTGTTAGGCTGATGTTTGATATCAAATTGGAAAACATTGTTTATGACTATATTACAGTTTGCTACAACTAAGTGAGTGAGCATTGTTTGTCATTGTTAAGAGCCCTAGTCACAAAGCTAAGGCCTGTAAGTGCCATGTGGAACTACACCCCTGCAGGGGGACACCCGCCTGCCCCCAGTCCTATGTTTGTCAGCCCACTGGAGTGCTGTGCAGGCCTGCCCAAGGCAAGGCCACAGGCCATGGGTCCCTTCTGCTGATCTCCTCCAGGAGACAGTATGCTACATCCCTTCTATTATAGATCTGTTCAGTATTGCAGCGTGGACCTCAGAATGACACACTGTTTCTACCTCATGTGTGGGGCTATGTTTATTCTAGATTTATTCAGGGGTATCCTCAGGCATCTCAATTTGAGGTGCTGTCCTAAGGTTGCGCTGGAGTGGTAAAAGTTTATTTATAGTGAGGAATCCACAAGGCCTTCTGCTGAACGCACTATGACCATTGTGTAAGCAGTGGTTCCCAACCTTTCTCATAGCACAAACCGAGCTAAAGCCCGTAATTGTTGTGATGGAAGTGTAAAGGTGCCAGTGGGTGGGCACACATGATTAGTCTTAAAATTATTTTTACTAATGTTAAGGAATAATAGCTTCATTTTCTAGCATACCTCACACAATTGTTTTGGTGTATTAGTATGCACAGGCCCAATAAATCTGTACTTTATGTAGCTGATGTTATATGTTAAAATTGAATGATTGTTTATCTTCTTGGTTTAATGCTGGTTTTTGTATGTGGTGTTTTTTGCCCCATTGAAAGTTAATTGAAATTTTTGACTAAATCACTTAGAAGCAACACACATACTAGCACAAGAAAGACCTTTAACATAGTTATTACGCCATTCATAGAAAGGGACTTAAGCAGTGGTGGACAAAGTAGAGATACCCATGGTAAAATACTCCTCCAGTAAAAGTAGAATTTCCTCCCTTGGAGATTAACAGGAGAGTTGAGATTAGTTACAGGTTTAACTTGCTTTAAACAGTTTCACAAATGAGTTTTCATTTGCTGTACAGCATCTGCAGGTCTCTGTTCATAAACATAAACTAGCTAAAACTAATTTACTATAAAAGGAAATTTGTATACATTTTGAAAAAAGTGCATGTGTACATATTTCTATATTGTGGTCTGTTCACCCACAAAGCCACAATGTTTTATCTGTTCACTAATGCTTTGATGTGTGATTGTCAATCAGTGTTTGCATTAGCCCCATCTGCTTTACCTGCCTTCCTCCAGGTGGTCCTTGATGCAGGCCTGAAATGGACATTTCCATGAATGCTAAGTATCCATGAACAAGCCTGTTTCGTTTTGAAATATATTACGTTTTTATGCACACATAAGCCAAAAGGAACTACAAAATTCAGGTAATGTGGCGGCATAAAAAGTAAGATATTACACTTTGAAATGTCAGGGAGTTAATCAGTAAAGGACAGACAATTAAAAACTACTTAACTACCATAACGAATTACTGTTACTTCATTACTGTCCACCACTGGACCTAGGGGAACCAAAAGTGTGGTTCTTTAGTGGCATCGCTCGTCCAGCCTGTGTTTCCTGAAATGCAGAAAGTTTTGGATGCCACTCAAAATGGTGATAGTCCGTTTCGGCTCTGTGACGAAAAGAAAAAAAAGAAGCACTAAATAAGAAAAAGGTGATTAAATAATGAATACACCAATAAATAAGGCACAGTTTTAATTCCACTGTTGTTTTGTTAACAGTGGTAGGAATAGGAACCAGGGATTGCATTATGAACGATACAAACAGTCACTTACCATCCAAAACCTCCAGTAAACCATCAAAACCAGTGTCTGAATTTTAATGTATAAAGTTGATGGCAAAGTTGAGGGAATAAACTTCTTTGAAAACTACTTTGCCTTTGTAGGTGAAAACCTTACGGTAAAACAAGGTTTGAAGAATCAGGAAGCATATAACCATCTGATGTAACAGCTTTCAATGAGGGACCTTTCTAAGCATCAACATCGGACATCTGGTTCACATCACCATCAGTGTTAACAGTACTGACTTTAATTTTCTCCAGATCAAGGTATTTCCCAACAAACCACTCTGAATGACTGTTTAAATTAACCACATAGAACTACATAAAAACCTGTTTTATTTTTAAGCATAAATTCAAGAAACCTCAAATTCGATAACCACTTGCTAAGCACTATGGGTCTGCCTTGAATTTTTATTTTGGAAACGTATAACAGTACAAATTATAAAGTTTTTGTATTTTTTTTATATTTATGACTGTGATCCTCTTTTCCCATTATTATACTCAACCCACCCAGTTATCCCTCTCTATCCAACACAAAGTACCCCCTGACAGACCTGCTTCCCACCTCAACACTCAAAGGCTTTACATTTCAAAACTTAAATATGGCATATAGTGATTTTTTTTTTAATAAAAAAATTAATAAATTAATAAATAAATAAATAAAAAAAATCAAATAAAAAAAAAAATCTATTAAAAAAAAAAAAGGTCTCCTTTTAGGAAATCAGGAAAACCTGAACATAATGAAGTGATTCACTTTAGAAAGATCAGCTATAGAACAATGTTGTTATTATAAGGATAACTGTGTCCAAGAACCCCTAACATGAACAACACACTCACTCGGATTAAGCAGGTCGTTCAACGAGAAGTCATACACGTGGCACATGGGTAAAAACTGGCACCTGAATAGAAAGAAGAAGTTACTTATCCACAGTGTAGCCAATACAGGAAATCAGATGGAGAGATAATGTGTTTACTGTCCATTTAATCTCTTAATAAAGAATCGTCTATTTAAGAATTGGCACACAGCGTACCGTAGGGCACTGCATGCCTTTCCACAGAAAAACGTGAGAATGTGCAGGTCTTAAAGAATTATGTCCTGAACTTATCACCAAGTTAGAATAATTCTCTAATGCTCCAGACACAAAAACAAAATCCCACTTACATGGATAAGTAAACACTCATAATTGGTGTGGCAGATTCATACAGTGTAGGGCACTGGATGTTTTCAGACAGAGGAGCCTGTTCAGAAAATAAATAGACAAGTGAGAGGTTCATTCCTGTTATCTCCAGCATAAGGTCTTCAAATTCTGTTACTGGTATTACAGACACCAAGCCACTTCTAGAACATACCAGAACATGACCATATCCCTAAAGACTGTTATTGATGCTAGCCCAGATCACCCCAGCACTCGCACTGGGCTCCTTACAAGACTTCACTTTATATTTAACTAGTACCCCTGAACATCTCAGCTGTGTATTTATATATCTTTATTATTTACCTGTATACTGAACATACTGTAAGCTGTTACCTGAAGATTAAGCTGCTATTCTCCTACCTGCACATTTTTATATATATATATATATATATATATATACACACACACACACACACACACCGTTTACAACCACATACTTAACCATACAATCACTCTCAACACACTGTACATGTACACTAGAACTCTCCATTCTGATATACAGATACTACTCTTACACATTGCACATGTCCTACTGTACTGTTTACACACATTGTGTTTGTCTATTAGTCTTTGCACCACACTATACACATACATACATATACTCTTATAACAGCACCGGAGAAGGAGCCTGACTGTGTTTCGATATACTGTACAACCATGTATTGGTATAATGACAAAACCGAAATGAATTTAATTGAATGTGATATGCTTTTCTGAGCACATTGTGGATATCAGCAATATTTTATATTGATCATATAATTTACAATTAATCTATATTTACTATTTTATATTACATTTATATATTAGAATTACTGTTATAAAGAGAGTAAAAGTATTCCAGTTTAACCTGATTTAGTGCAACAGATAATGCAAATACTGAGTTTAAAAAATCACTGCATTCAAAGTTTGACACCAACCAACCAGGTGTCTAGAAAAATAAATACAATGAGATGGAGTATTGTGACAAATCACATTTTGGCATGCTATCTTTTTATTTTAGACAAAAAAAGAGAAGAACAGATACGTGTAAATATAGATGCACTAGTATCTGATTTGTCAGAGCTTATATTTATACATAAAAAGGAAGAGCAGTGAAATTAATTAAATCAGACTGTGCATGCCATTTTAGTGCTGGGTAAACGTTCTGCTCTTCAAAAGTATAATAAATTGGTAATCTATGATGGCTTTGAATTATCAGTAAACTTAGGTATGACTATACTGATCACTGCTAGAACTGATATAACTCCTATATCCATGTGCATCCCTTCTTTCACTGAAAGTACAAGACTCTCAATTAAAAAACCGTGTTGACCCACCCACTACCTTGGACACATTTAAGAGATACAATCAGGCCAAGCCCAAATTGCTAAACTACAACAATGACCGTACAATCATACTCACCAGGTAATGGCATTCAGGTCTGAAACCATAGAGAACATGCAATATTCTCATGTACAGTTTCTGTATAACATCTGCCTGCAAGCAAGAACGAAAGGATTTCAGCTATAGGCACAAGCAGACACCCATGTTATCAGTTTGGAAGAAAATGGTCGTCTCCAGAAATCTAGCTGACCTTTGGGTTTGGAGTGATGTCACTTTTAGCAAAGTGCTTCGCCTCCTGGCCCATCAAAACATCAGTGCGGAAAAACTGCACGATGGCATCTACTTTGTAGACTGGGAACGTGCTTTCCATCTTGGCTCCTTAACGGGGAAAGGAAAAACATCCAAATGAGCAAACCATTATCTGTGTTGGTAAACTTTGGTCGACGCTCTCTAGCAAACTATTTAACAAGGTATTGTAATTTTAGTCCATATTTTAACTAATAATTTATTTTTTTATTACTTAAAATGATCATTTCTATTGTTTTGCACTGACCCATGTACACTCTGGCCCTCAGGCTCCAGAGAGAAAATATCTACTGTGAGGAAGTATTTCACAGTGTAAGCAGAGAAAGGAACTACAGTTGAAATAAACTGTCAGTACAACGAAGGGGAGATCAATTAGGGGCCTCCAATACTACTAATCTAATCACTCATTGAAGAAGTTCTCATTCCACAGTTCCTAGCATTAGCACGAAAACAGGAGCAGCAGGAACCATTGTGTCTATAAACCAGGCACAGGAAAGTAGCAGGAGATTTGCTAAAAAGAGTCTGAAACGCAGTCTATGGCATTGATGACCAATCCTTTCTGTCTGTGGAGGACCAGAGATTCTGCAGACTGACTGAGGCTCCAGTACCCCGCTCTCCCAGGTTAACATTGCCCCTCACATATACACAAACTAAATCAAAGCTAATGTCAGAGATGCTAGCTTTAGTACTAGCACATGTCTGATTGGCCTGTTTTATTGAATGTAAAGTGCATTACTGATCCAGTTAACATCAGTCCATTTATGGATTGTAATGTGAACAAAAAAAGGTTACATTTTTTTTTACAAGTTTTTATATCTGTATCGGCCACAACTAAATGCTAATAATCGGTTATCACATCGACCCAACATCAATATCGGTGCATCATTAGCTGTTACCATACTGACTAACTTCTCCAGCTGTGAATTCTAGCTTTGGTCACTAGAAGCAACAAATGTAGATAAAGCTAAAACAGTGTTCCTCAGCCCTGGTCCTGATCCATTTAAGTGGATTACCTGCAACTTAACAATGGCTGGTTAATAAGATGATCAGGTGTTTTGAGAACAAAGAAAGCACTACAACACGCATAGGTTGGGTGCCTTCAAGACCAGGGTTCAGAAACACTGTGCAAAAACGCTGGCTTTTGAAGGACTGCCCTCCAGTCCAAGACCTGTAGATCTACTGTCCAGAAGAGCTTAATTCCAACCTGTATCCAATGAGCTGCTTCACCCCTCACTTAGCTCTAATACATTTAATTTTCTTCATTTCTAAATTTTCCATCAGGATCAATACAGTATTGTGGTTAGAACTGCACCAGTGTTTCTCGACCCTGGTCCTGGAGGGGACCCAGTCCTGCATGCTTTAGTATATTCCTTGCTTTTAACACACCAAATTCAGCTCATCAGCAATCCCTTTCAGAGTTGCAGGGAGTGTGTTAGGCAGGGAATCTGCTAACATGTGCAGGGCAGGTTCAGGACCTGGGTTGGGAAACACAAAACTAAGCCATGTTAGAAAATGGCTCTCCAGGACCAGGGTTGGAGAACACTGCTCGAAAACGTGTACTCACAAAAACATCCATCAGTAAAATAACCCTAGCAGCTCTCTTTCTGAGGCCTCCACTATAGGACATGGTTAGGAGGTTCTTACTCCGGCTTGCCATTCCACCTTAAGGTTAAATATATCTGCTGCACCATTTAGGGTGGAATGTAAACTTCGAATAAGAAGGCAAATTTCATCTCACAGTTTAGTGTCTAAGTGACAAAAAGGATTAACACTTTGACAGCAAGTGCCGTTAAGTGTTTGTTGACATCTGCGGCTAACAAGGCAGCTGAAAGCTAGCTGGCCAGATAGCTACGTTACAAACTAGTTACATCTGGTTATTGATATAAGCAAGCTAAAACAAACAACAACAAGTTACCATCTCCTACAAAACTCGTTTCGGCCATTTTTGCGGTCAATAAAATGCAGTTACTTCGTTAAATAACTTTCGCAACAGGGTTTGTTACCTTCCTCTGGCCGCCGTTATCACCAACGAATTTAAACTTTGGGCGCCTCTGACGTCACTTCCGGTAACGACAACCGCCAGTGTGGCAGTGCGCATGCGCTGCCAGCTAGCGAGACATTTTTACAGCATTTTGTTTATTCAGTTTTTTATTTTCTTAATTTGATTTATTTATTGTATTAACATCAGCAGACTAATCTTTTATTTTATATAATCTACCTATTTCATAATAAAATATTATTTGATTCAAATGAATGGGAATTAACACAAGACGATGTCTTATTTAATACGGTTCGTTAAATGTAAAACATTAACTTGTATTAATAATATTAACATGTATTAATTACATAACTTTATGCAGCTAATACCGAGGATTGTCTAGCTTGTCAATATGCCACTTGATTCAGAATTACACTCAGCGAAAGCTTGAGCACAGATGAGTGAACCCAGGAGTGTAATTTGGTTACGAATGTGATCAGGTTCTCGCTTCCTTTTGTGGGTCTGAAAATTAATAAAAGCTGTGGGTAGGACAGTATATTCAGTAGTAGACGAGTCAGGCGGCGAGCCGGGATACCTAAGCACTGTAGGATTAGGTTGTTGATTTTTTATTTCCCACACGTTTTCGTACAAGCCCCGCCCTTCTTTGCTGTGATTGGAGAGTGCCTCATGCTAACAAAACAGACATTTTAGCGTTTGGTCCATTTATTTTTATTTTAACACGTCATAATTCAGCTTTCACTATGTTATGGCATATGTGATTTTTATTATCACTAGAACTAATTCATGACTTGCTGAGCAGTTTATTTGAATGGAAAATGGTTGCTAACTTGAATTAATTGTGATAATAAAACAGGAAGTGAAAATGAAACTAATTCTGTTCAGCTTAAATAGAAAAATTGAACTGTTACACGTTAAAATGAAAATGCACTGACATATAGAACACTTTAATACTAAAACAATTATTCATTCATTTCTGCTACTGCTTTATGGTCATTTGTGGCAATATTCCATAATTCATTCCATTTTTATAATCATCTTCATTTTATTGTATAAAAGGTGCAATATAAAAAAAATTCATTCATATTATTATTTACATTAACATTAACGTCTTGCATGGTAAAGAATCGGTTGGTGTTTTTTAACAGAAAACAGAACATGAAATAATTTGAACACAAATGTTATAAGTAGTAGCTAGCAAATTTTTTTTTCATATTGAAATCTTTGTATTAAACACTTTTATTATTAATTTTATTCACTTTTATTGATGTAAATATTAAGAAATGAACTATTAAAAGGCACATCACTACAACACACATTGTGACTACACTGAGAGGATAAAATAAGAATAAATTACGAATAATTAATGAATTAAATAAAAATAAAAAAATCACATCTTCATGAAAATCAGACATTACGGATTCAAAATACACAGGAAAAGTTCCAGATGTTTGGTAATTAATAATGTTTATATTAATATTCATTAGCCAATGCGCTTATGTGCATAAACAGCTGATTGGACGACTGCTTGTGACGACGCATTAATGCTAGCCAATCATAGCGCAGGAGGGCGGGGCCTGCCGGAGTACGGGTAGGGACAACACGTACAGGTCAGGCTGTCTGCTCCTAGTTGACGGTTTTTTTTTTTACAGGTGTCCACGTCGGTTTGCTTGTCTGTACAGTATACAGATCATCAGGTGACACAAGACCAGCACCCCACTCTCCATCACAATGTCCTTGCTGGACTCGGACGACAGCTACGATTTTGTCTTCAAGATAGTTTTAGTCGGGGATGTCGGAGTGGGCAAAACCTGCGTGGTCCAGCGCTTTAAGACTGGCACGTTCATCGAGAGGCAAGGCAGCACGATCGGGGTGGATTTCACCATGAAGACGATGGAAATACAGGGCAAGAGGGTCAAGGTGGGTTCCTCCGGCTTCCTCAGCCTCTGGTGGACGTGTGAGTTGTCATTTGGCACTCATTACGAGGCGCTGACAAAATAAGAGTCCTCACAGGAGCTCTGAAAGTTGGGGTTAGTGTTGCCTCTGTCTGTGCTGTGGCTCAGTCACTCACTGTATATCGTATTATGTATTAGGAAACGTGAGTTAAAGGGGAAGTCCACCGAGTTCCCAAAAGTTACTCATAGTTAATGGTGGAGATGTAAACAAAGCCATTCAGAGTGGGGTTGGTGGGAAATGCTCCGTTCTAGATAAACATGCTGAGTCAGAGCTGTTCACAGTGGTGCTAAATGGAACCAGACGTCCCAAACACTAAAAGCTCCCTCACAGAAAGTTATTCCATGAAATGGTTATGAATACTCATATTTTTGTCAAGTTTTAACAAAAAATGTGTTTTAATCCAGTCCTGGTGGAGGGATACAGGCTCTGTCAGGTAATCTAGTCTCCACAAAAGAGATTAAAAAAATAATTTATTTGCTTATTTATTTATTTTCTGATTTATGACTATTTTACCATTATCATCATTACATATGAACTCAGAAAGCCGGAACCGCTTCACTGGTGATTTTGACAGTAAATAAAATGGCCTTATTTGTGTTGTAGTCACCTGGTTCCTATCGTTACCACTGTAAAGAAATCCGATTCTCTTTAGTCAATCATTTCCCTGTCACTACAGTTGACCACTCTGGATGGCTCTGATTACATCTTGAAGCATTTTCAGTTTCTTTATGAAATGCTGAATTCCACAGTGGTGGAATTCCCCTTAAAACCTGTTTTACACTGTGTTGCATCAGGGCAGCCTTTGCTCACAGGTCACAATGCTGATTTGATGACAGTGTAATGGTTAAAAGCCAGTAAGTGGTCTACAGCTTACCATTTTGCATCAAACCACTCTAAATGACTCATCACACCAACAAAATCAGTCAGACAATTTGAAAGTTTTGGTGGAGTTCCCCTTTAAAGGCAACGAATCCCATTATATACCCATTGTAAGACTATTTAATGACAATATAATATTTAAAAGTGAGTCACCACTCTGAATGACTCATCACAACAAACTATTTATTTAGAAATTTTGAGAATTTTGGTGGATTTCCCCTTTATATCCCAATATATCATTGCTGTCCAATGAGAAACAGGTATCTCTATAATGGCAACTTTACAGGAGAGCCAAAAACCATAATTTGAATGGATGTCAATGGAACCAGACGTCTTTTCAAGCAGGTTTGGGCCATTTCTGTTGGTCCATTCTTCATGGAATTTACAGCCAGTGTAAACAGCAGCTCATGTGAGCCAATGGGGCATACAAGTAAAAATTGACAAAAATGGAGATACATGTTTTTCTTTGGACAGCGATGATATATACCAATAAATACCCAGTGTAAGATAGTAATTAATGATAATATAATGGTTAAAAGTCAATAGGTTTGTCTATAGTTAATCATTTTACACCAAACAATGCTAAATGACTCATCACACCAACAGAAATTTGACCTTTTTGGTGGAATTCCCCTTTAGAGGCAGCGTGTTGCCGGTTTGAGTTGTTGACTTCAGTGGAGTCGAGTTGGCATGACAGGTCCAATGGACACGTTATGCAACTCGGTTATGCCATCAGCTCAGAGGCAGAGGCAGGTTTGTTTGCCATATAGGTTGGTGTGTATTAGGATCCCACTGTTTGGCCATATAAGCACACTGGCAAACCAGCTCTACTGTCACTGTGTGAACACTGAGCCCGAAAGCTCTGCCTGGAAACTACTCTGGCCTTACACAAAGGTGACACAGGCAGACTAACACATAGGCCATAGAGTTAAAGGGTCAATAGGCAGCTTAGGAGGGCCTGAAAAGAAACTGAGGTGGAGGGGAATGTCACCAAATGTTCAATATTATATCATTAAATCTCCAGTAAATTATTACAAACGTGTTTGTATGAATAATATATTTCATGCATAGACATACCAGCAACATTAAAGGAGCAATATGTAAGATTGTTTAAGTTTAAAATAATACAATGTGAATGTGAAGAATTAACAGTAAGTGTTGGACAGAGGGTTGTTAATCAAGAGGCTCACTAGCCACACCCAAACGCTGATCAGAGCTATCAGAAAACTGTGTGGGTGTGGCTAATAAGCAGCTTGATTGACAGCTCTCTGTCCAACACTTATTATTGTTATTTCTATTTATTCTGTTGATTAGTTTAATTCAATTTCTAATGTTTTAAACTAAACAAAATTTTACATATTGCTCCTTTAATGTTGCACTGAAGCACTGGGAGGGTTTACTTTGGTGTGTTTGCTGGTTTTGGGTCCTGTGGATGGTGTGGACACAGCAAACCGTGTAATAGATGACTCAGCGAAATGTCAGCACGGCTTTGTCCTGGTTAAGACCTAGAAAACGGATTCACACTTCGTGCTGAATGAAACACTGCAGTTACACTGACGTGGTGGTGGTGTGTTAGTGTGTGTGGTGCTGGTGTGAGTGGATCAGACACAGCAGTGCTGCTGGAGGGTTTAGACACTGTGTCCACTCACTGTCCACTCTATTAGACACTCCTACCTTGCTGCTCCACCTTGTAGATGGACAGTCAGAGACGATAGCTCATCTGCTGCTGCACAGTGCAGTGTTCCTCTAGTCCTTCATCGGTGGTCACAGGACGCTGCCCACAGGACGCTGCCCACAGGACGCCGCCCACAGGACGCTGCCCACAGGACGCTGCCCACAGGACGCCGCCCACAGGACACTGTCAGCTGGATAGTTTTGGTTGGTGGACGATTGTCAGTCCAGCAGTGACACTGAGGTGTCCAGCTGCACTGCTGTGTCTGATCCACTCACACCAGCACCACACACACTAACACACCACCCCCACAGTGCTGAGTGCTGAGAATGATCCACCACCCATATAGTACCTGCTCTGTGGGGGTCCTGTGGGGGTCCTGACCATTGAAGAACAGGGTAATACAGTATACAGAGAAACAGATGGACTACAGTCTGGACCTGTACACCTACAGAGTGTCCTGTATGGTCAGTGGAGCTGATACAGTGGCCGGTGGGTGGAGATACAAGGAGGTGGTGTAGTCTCTACAGTCACCCATTCCACACCAAACCCACTCTGAGGGACTGTCTCCATCTGTAAGGCTGGACTCCCCTTTAGGAGTCCAGTGGTCATCATTAAAGTTAATGCGGGTGTGACTGAAGTGCCTTTGCTTGAGCTGCTGTTGTTCTTCTATAGCTGCAGATCTGGGACACGGCAGGGCAGGAGAGGTTTCGGACCATCACCCAGAGCTACTACCGCAGCACCAACGGCGCCATCATCACCTACGACATCACCAAAAAGGCCACTTTCATGTCGGTGCCTAAATGGATGGAGGATGTGAAGAAATATGGCGGCTCCAACATCGTCCCCCTTTTAATAGGTCAGTGAGTGGTACAGTGTGAAGGTACGTTTCAGAAACGATGACATCATGAATTATTTTCCTGGTGTGGTTTATATACGGTGGTGCTTAAAAGTTTGTGAACCCTGCACCCTGAAGGAATCACCTGACGGGAATGAAACTTGAGGGGTAGGCTTGGCATCTGAGGCATGTGACGTAAGCAAGGACGGGCCTTATCCCTGTACCTGACTGACCCAACAGCCACCATTACAGACATCCAGCGAGCAGTGGTGTCCTCCATGAGTCATCCTGTTAGTGCAGCACCATTGGCAGACGGCTGCACCACGCAGGACTACATGCACACAGACCGTTACCACGACTGTCCTTAACACCACGTCATCGTCACCAAAGACTGCAGTGGTGTCGTACCAGACTGTCATGGAGTGACTCAGAATGGCAGCTGGTCATCTTCAGTGACGAGTCCCGCTTTAGTCTTGGTGGAGACGCCCAACGAATCCGTGTGTGGAGGCACCGTGGTCAGCACCGAGATGAACGGTTTGCTGTCACACGTCCAGAAGGCCTGGTGTCCCTCCACCTCCACCCCTACCGCACCATCTGCAGGAACTGTGTGAGGATGTTCAAGCTGCATGGGATGGATTATCACAGGACACCATCAGGAACCTTTACAGCTCCATACCGAGACGTCTGGCGTGTTGGGTTAGCGAACACGGCGGCCCGACGCCATACTGAGAGACAGACTTCTGTATGTGTAGCTCAATAAATATTGATCATATCAGTCTAAATTTATCATCAGTTATTGATCCTGGTCACCTTTATCCTCCTTCCCAACAGCACCGCACTCCCACACCTCCTTCTGGGTGCAGCTATTACTTTGATGATGAGTGTATTGTGCCATTTTCCTGTGTGAATATTCATGAGGGACCGACCAATAGAATCGCTCCAAACCTGCTTAGTAATGAACCTTGTTCTATCAGCTCCACTGCAGGTTAGGAAAGCTGGATCATCCTCCTGTACAGGTCCACTCTGGAGGGTCTTAAGGTGGACTGTATAATTCCACGGGTGCTAGTTCATAGTTAAGCATTAAGATCAACAGAAGGAGGCCCTGCTATGAGGAGCCAGGTCTAATCCTTTGACTGGTACCGTATGTTAGAATGAAGTTGGGGAGCAGTTCTGAGAGGTAGATGTTTTACGACTGTCTGTTGATTTAAGCTCTGGTGTGTTCTGCTGTCCAGGTAATAAAACGGACCTGACCGACCTGCGCGAAGTTCCCTTCGGGGACGCACAGATGATGGCTGAGGAGCTGGACTTCATTAGTGTCATTGAGACCTCTGCCAAGGACTCGAGCAACGTGGACGAAGCATTTAACAAGATGGCGGCCGAGCTGATCCTGAGACATGGCGGGCCCATGTTCAACGACAACGTGACGGACAGCTTTAAACTGAACAGCAAGGACGTGACCAGTGAGGGCTGGGGCTGTGGGTGTTGATGCTTTAGCTCCGGTTTCTGGCTGCTTGTGGTGTTATTAGCGTTCTTGGCGATGCTCGCTTGTGTCTGGACGCAGGGGTCCAGTAGTGTGAAGCATTGCTCAATCAACAGTGACTGGTATCAGTTTATCTAAGGAGTTTTTCAGGGACCAGTAGATTATGTCATATCAGGCCAGGACGTGGCCGTGTTTGAGACAGATGAACTGATGGGAGTGGTTCAGAGTGTGTGCGGGGGAGCTGTGTAGCTGGTGGCTGGTTTTGATGGGAACGCTTAAGTTCCTGCAAAGGCTGAGTCGCTTGGTTAGATGGGAACCTGCCTAATCCCCATTAGTTTCATTCATAATCTGTCATAGTTTAAAATAAGCTAGCTTCTTTTACTTGCCATAGTTTAATCTTCTAAAGCCACAACAAGTCCGTTCTGTCCGCTCTATTGCTGATTTTGTTTCTGAGGAGGCGGGGTTATGTTTTAGTCCCTACCAAACACAGGATATTTTAATCCCATGCTATAAAACAAGTCATTGAGATAACCACAGATTATATTGATATCACATAATCCCATATTATATGATCCTATATTAAATAATCCCATATTATATAATCCCATATTAAATAATCCCATATTAAATAATCCCATATCATATAATCCCATATTAAATAATTCCATATTAAATAATCCCATATTATATAATCCCATATTAAGTAATCCCATATTATATCAATCCTAACTCATAAAACAAACAATAGAAATAGTTTTAGGTCATAAATCCTGTGCTACAAAAAATAAAGTAGTATTAATCTGAGATTATAAAAACTATAAAACAAACAATAAAAATGTCTCCAGGTTATAGTAACCTTAAACTGTGAAACAAACAACAGGAATAATCTCAAAACATTTAGGAAAAGTAGAAATAATCCCAGGTTACTTTAATCCCAAGAGAATAAAAACGAACAGTAGAAATAATCCCAGGCTACATTAACCCTATAATATATAACAAACGGTGGAAATAATCCCAGGTTGTAGTAATCCCAAGAGAATAAAACAGACAGTAGAAATGATCTCAGGTTACTTTAATTCTAAACTATAAATAAATAATAGAAATAATCCCAGGTTACTTTAATCCCAAATTATAAAACATCCAGTAGAAATAATCCCAGGTTACTTTAATCCCAAATTATAAAACATCCAGTAGAAATAATCCCAGGTTACTTTAATCACAAGAGAATAAAAACGAACAGTAGAAGTAATCCCAGGTTACATTAATCCCAAACAATAAAATAAACAGTAAAAATGAGCCCCAGGTTATTTTAATCCAGGGGTGTAAGAAAATGTTGATGCACTTAATACTGTAATATGATGTTTAATGATACGGGATTGATTCCCAAAAATAAACATGATTCATTTTAAAATATTAGCTGCCATTTAAAGATGAAGTGATTAATATGGTGTTGTGTTTAAACCCTTGACCTTACGGTGAGTTTAAACATATGCGAGTATTATAATAACGATGTGTTGGTATATATTGGGATATATAGGGATATATAGGGATATATACTGATATACAGTGATATATTGATATATATTTAGATTTATTACCTGGTCCCTAAAAGAAAGCCTGGTCGTATCTAATGAAAGGAAATTCCGATGTCATAAAAACTTCCTCTAAATTTACATTTACCTTAATATTTAGATTTGTATAATATGATACTCTGGGACTGTGTATCGAGGCAACATTGCCACACAAAATACTGCGAATTCTGTGCTGTGTTGATCCTTGTCCCCTAGCCCTATCAACTGCTAGATAGCAGTTCTGTAATCTCATATCGGCCTTTACTGGTCCATGCAAACATAAACAAGTATGTAAGAGACGAGGACAGTTTTCCTTAAATTTGATTTTTAAAAATGTAAGTTTATTTACAAGTGGCAAGTGTTGTTATCTGTTGCGCCACACCAACCATTTCATTATAGACGCCATGTGGTGAAATGACATGACCCCGCCTCCACATATCCTCGCTGTCCAAAGAAAGTATCTCAAGACAAGTATCTCCAAAATGGCAACTTTACAGGAGAGGCCAAAAACCGGATTTAGTTTTAATGAAGGTCAATGGAACCAGACGTCTTCCCGGGTGATTTTGGGCCGTTTCTGTTGGTCCATTCATCATGAAATTTCCACAGACTGTAAACAGCAGCTGCTGTGATCACATGATGGATAAAAGTAAAAATCGACAAAAATGGACATGTTTTTCTTTGGACAGCGACAACGTGTACCTATATCCTGTCTGAGGACGGTATTACAGCGTCCCTCACGTGCCAGAGTTTACTCCAGGGGACGTGTGTGCAAAAGACGTTGTGTAGTGATGGTTTAATAGCTTGCTGTGACACTCTATCTTTGCTGAGGGACGCTTACAGGGACACTTACTTTACTGCACAGCTGCATCCCGCAGCGCCGACCCCGGCCAGCTCCTAGTGTCTAACTGGAAACCTGGATGGACGTGTTAAAAGTGAATGCTATAGAGGTTACATGACGAACCAGACTGACCCTCATCTCCTGCCCATCTACCGGAAACCCTGGCAGTACGTCACGCATGTTACCTGAATTCAGACCCCCGTCACATTATAGAAAGACAAACAGGAAGGGTCAGAGGCAGGTAGCCATCTTGGAGGGGAATTCCACCAAAAACATTTACTTTAAAATTTCTCCATAGTCAAACGTTCAAGGTGCCGATGGGAACCAGGGGTCCAAAAGCACTTGACGCCCCCAAACCGTACTCTCCAGAAGGTTGTTACACCAAACAGGATAGAACAACACTGCCCAACGCTTGTTTCGCTATTTTGAATCCATGCCCAGGGCTCTTATAGCCCTTATTATCTTATTTATATTGTATTATTGTCAGATATTCCATAATTTTCCCGTCAACATTCCAATCAACATTCCATATAAACACTCAGACGGCACGTGTAAGTTCAATGGCGGTTCTAGATAGTAAATAAAATGTCTATATGTCTGTTGTAGACATGATGACCCCTGGCTCCCATCCCCACCCTCTGTAAGTCTGTACGGCTGTATGTTCAGACTGCACAGCTGAATCTGTTTCTCAAACCAGATCAAATTTGATTTCTGTCTTCAGGCATCACCAGCCTCCCTGCATGGGTTAATGTGGCCACAGTGTAGGTGTCAGTAACTACCCAGCCCTCTCATCACTCTGGATTTGGCATTGGCGTTGTTGTCTGGCCGTTTTGAGCGTCCAGACTGAGACATGTCTGTTAATATCGGTTCTCAGACCACCACCATTCCCGTTTTGGGAATCGGTTTTCAGACCACCTCCAAAAGTCGATACGGATCCGATTTGCGCAAAAGTCTGATTTACTGTGTTTTTAGGCTATTCAGACTGTCAAAATTCATTCTGGATATGCCAGAAATCAGAGTTGGGTCTGAATGCCGTTGCTCTGCTGTGGCTGTGTTTACACGTATGCCAGTCTGAATGTGAGTTATGAATGAATTCCATTTCTAGATTAAGAGTGGGCTGTTTATAGGCACCTCTACTCACCAGTCTGATCGAGAAACTCGCCTCTCATTTACATACTCATGACCAGCCGATTTGAAACACTTGACTGGTATCAGCGCTGTCCAAAGAGAAACAAGTATCTCCAAAATGGCAGCTTTACAGGAGAGGTCAAAAACGAAAAAAATTCGAATTAGATTTGAATGGAAGTCAATGGAACCAGACGTATTTCCATGCAGTTTTGGACCATTTCTATTGGTCCAGTCATCATGAAATTCCCACACAGTGCAGCTGCTGTGTTCAAATGAGGCATAAAAGTGGAAATCAACAAAAATTAGATACGTGTTTTTCATTGGACAGTGACGTGTGCTCGTCTAAACAGCTGGTTACTGTTACTGTACTGGTCTGAAGCATAAGCCTTGTCTCCTCTGCAGGCCAGATTCTGGCTCCCGCGATTCTGGACCCGCGGATCCACCTGTGCAGTATGTAGTTAAGCTGTCTGATTGGGAATGTCATTAGAGACTGTGTAACTGAGTACTTACAGGGTTTACCCATCTGTATTCGGAATGGACTCGACCCATGTAGTGTATTCCATTCGCTTCACTAACTGCATTTGGCAGATGCTTTTATCCAGAGTGACTAAAACAGGTAGGTGAGGGTGGTGTTAGGAGTGTTGCCCAAGGACCCTTAGAGGTATAGTGTAGGTAGGGGATCGAACCCCGGTCCACAGGTTAAGGGTGTTCGTCGTGGGCTGGAGGTTTGGGCACCAGCTTTGTGATTGGAAGGTGGCTGATCCGATTGCCTGGGCTGAAAGGACATGCCTGAAGTGCCCTTGAGCAAGGCATCTAACCCGCCAATGCTACAGGGGCACAACGGATAGGGCTGCCCACCTCTCCGACCACATGTTCTAAATCAGGCTCCATATAAATGTGGCTAATGAACCATTTCATACCAAACCGCTCTGGATGACTACATCTCAACCTCCTGATCACGCAGAAATGTCGAGGAAGGGTGGAATTCCCCTCTAGACGAGACTGACTGTACCCTGTGGTGTATCCCTGAATGTAAGCTGGTAGGAATGACTCGCGTGTCCGTGGACTCGGAACTCTTTGAAAACATTTCCTGTCGTATGTTAGAATGACTTTACTAAGCTCGGTGACTTTTGTTTTGGTATAGCTGCACTAGCATGTCAAAACCGTAACCACATAGACAGTCGAGTCACATTATTATGACCACTTCCTTTTTATGATGGCTGCAGTGCTGTAGCTCATGAAGGAAGTCACGCTTTGGTGGCACACTCTGGCCCTCAGTCCTCCATATGGAAGACAATCTCAACCGATCCAGGGGTATGAATCCATACTGCCAGATCTCGTACACCCATACGCGCTGATTGTCATCCCTGGGGTGGGTGGGATCTTCCAGCAAGACCGTGCCACATGTCCACGTGGCTAAAAATGTCCCACACTGGTTGGAAGAGCATATGACCAAGACTTCTCAGTACTCCCCCGGCCCCCTAACTCCTGAGACTTGAACCCAGTTAAGCATCTGTGGGACATCGTGTTCTCTCCATGGACCCCCACACACCCTCCAGCAGTGGTGGGATGCACTGCAGTCAGCTTGGCTTTAGATACCTGTGACGACCTACCAGGAGCTTACTGAGTCACTCCCAGCGCGTCTAGCTGCACACGCCAGTTACTGTGGATATAAGATGGTGGTCATAATAATGTGACTTGACTGTGTAATTTGTATTGTTTATTAATTAATGTGAGATTTTTGGGGATCTTTTTTGTAGTTATTATATATGAATTAGTAATTTATAGTCCATATATAAAGGAAAGTAATATTAATTTTTTGCAGGCCACTTTTACTAGTGTTTTATAAGATTTCTGGATTTTTTTTTTACTTCGCTGGACAATTTGTACGTCAGTATATGGAAGGATTAAGACATGATATCGGATGAAGGGATGTTTATATTTACTTGAAAGTCAGCTGTAACAGAATCTTCCCGTGTGGATGTATTCAGTGCCTTTTAATACAGTGTTTATACTTTTAGAATTATGAATTTCTAGTGTTTTTCTA
The DNA here is from genome assembly GCA_024036415.1 of Prochilodus magdalenae. Taxonomy (NCBI): domain Eukaryota; kingdom Metazoa; phylum Chordata; class Actinopteri; order Characiformes; family Prochilodontidae; genus Prochilodus; species Prochilodus magdalenae. Next base: position 576,909 of record JAMWET010000986.1, read on the forward strand.
GGGACAAATGAATTTTATCTGGATATTTTATTAATCAATGAAATGTTTCTTCTCTAATGGCGTTTGTAATCGACGTATGCAGCATAATTTAATTCTCTGAATGACCTGTTCACATTGAATAAACTGTTTGTATAATTTTATGAATAAAACCTCGATGCATGAATAATGAGTTTGGATACTTGGAGGTGGTTTGTGGGTAGGAGCTATGATTCTCGTTTTGCGGTGGTGATAATAGTTTTGGGGTCTACCTGAATAGATTTACATCCTTCAGTTTTCCCAAAGCACGTTATTTCGACCCCTTATACTTCCATGCATCTCTTTACCTTGGCGTGGTTGTTAAGGCATAAGCCATCCACTAGAGGGCAGTCCAGAGTCCAAAGTTTCAGACAACCAAAAACAAGGCGGAGGAGGTTGTAGTTATGTAGAAGAGAGGCAGCGTTGTGGATGGCTTTGTAAGACCATTAACTACTTCACTACATAAAGATGGAGAACACTTTTAAGCCCCGCCCCCAAATGAGTCCTGTGTGGTATGATTGGTCAGCTCACCCACCCTGTTCTGATTGCTCAATAACAACCAGAGCGGTTGAAAGCAGTCTTGCGGTAGGAAGTCATGCCAAGCTGGCCAGTAGGCGGGCAATAAGAACATCATCATGTAACAGAGAAAAAAATCCGGCTTTCCAGGCAGCCGTCAGCGGTACATGGTTCGAGTTCATCTTTAAACCCCGGCTGAACTAGCTTCCGATTCACCAGCTTCCTAATGCAATGTTCCATTAGACCTTGTACAGGTGTTAGAATGTAACTACGGCACCATTTAAGGTGGAACAGAACAAAACAAGCTGGAGAACAGGAACTTCAGATCTTTAACAGGATCCCAGACAACAGCTCAGCTCAGCATTTGACCCTAAAGAGACCGAAGAGAGAAGCAGCTCCAGCTTAATTAGCATTACAACCCCAACAGCAGCCTGTAAGTAGCAGCCATGCTGTGTGATTGTATCCGTGTTTGTCGTTTGAAGCAGATCATCTTAAACTGAGAGTTCCATAATGAGGAATAACTTTAATCTACTGTGTGTTGGTGTCCAGACGAAAAGCCAGTAGCTAGTACAGGTAACATTAGCTATTAGCATTAGCTTCAAGTAACTAGCCTAGCTAAATAAATAGTATGTGGACAGAGCTTATTTACACGGAGGCTGTGACATGTTGCTTCTGTGTAATCATTGTGGGCGGCGTCTCCCTGTATAGCAGCCAATCAGAGCAGAGCTCATCTAGATATTCACAAGCTCACCAAATAAGGGAGAACAGCTCGTCTCGTTCTAGGACCAAGAGTGAGAATGGGGGTGTAGAACCACATGTGGCTGTTTTTGACTCTGAATCAAGTCACATACCTTCTATGTAGAACATCAGAGATCGATATAGAGCACTGAGTAAATGTGTTCTACGTCATATTTAGACTGGTCAGGTTGGTCGGATCCCATTTCCACTCACTTCCTGTCTGTTACCATGGTAGCTCCTGGACAACTAGAAGGAATGCGAAAAGAAAAATGTGCGAAAACAACAAATAAACATGAGCCCGGAGACTTAATCTGAATGAAATACTTATTTATTAGTCTTATTTTTATTTCTTACTGCTTGGAGTAACTCTAAAGTTGTTAAGAGGGAATAAATACACCTGCGGTTCTCTGTTGTCTCTGTTGCTATGGTTGCACTTTCTTTTTCCGATGCCTTTGATACCTAGAAATGAGCTCAGCTTAGTGGTTTGAGTGGTGTGCTCTGAATACAAGCGTTAATCTCAAACGTAAGAATCCAAATATAAGCCTGGTCGTGTTCTATCATGTAGGCAGTAGAACCGAAAAGGTGTTTAAGTCTATTTACCAGCTTAAATCGTCACTAAGGCACTGTAAAAGAAAGTGGGACCATGATAATTCAGTGGTACGCCCCTGTATGCTCAGATTGAGCCGATCCCAAAACCGTATTCAAATAAATTACAATGGCACAAATTACACCATTAGTGCACGACAGAACAATAACCAAACCTAGAACACAAAACTGGAGCTCAGCGGAGCCTCACTGGTCAGGCTGACACCCTGTGTGTCTACTTACAAACAGAACTCCCCTGACCCAATGCAGGTGTGAGACCATGCAGGCCAAGCAGGTAGTGATATTTCTCACACCCATACACTGAAGAAGCTAGGAGACCTTTCAGGGCAAAATTAGAAAATTAGAATAATAATAATTATAATCATAACAATGATTCCAAATTATGTGTAAAGTATCTCTCAAACTGGGAAATAATATTATTGGCAAATGATGCTTAAAATATCTATAAAATTTGGAAATTTGAATAATAATGAAGCCAAATTATGTGTAAAATATCTAATAAATTTTGAAATAAAAAAATAATAATGATGCCAAATTATGTGTAAAATATCTGTAAAGTTAAAAAAATAATAATAATAATGAAGCCAAATTATGTGTAAAATATCTGTAAAATTTAAAAATAAAAAATAATAATAATGCCAAATTATGTGTAAAATATCTGATAAATTTTGAAATAAAAAAATAATAATTATGCCAAATTATGTGTAAAATATCGGTTAAATTTAAAAATAAAAAATAATAATTATGTCAAATTATGTGTAAAATATCTGATAAATTTTGAAATAAAAAATAATAATGAAGCCAAATTATGTGTAAAATATCTGTAAAATTTAAAAATAAAAAAATAATAATGATGCCAAATTATGTGTAAAGTATCTCTCAAATTGGGGAATAATAATATTGCCAAATGATACATAAAATACCTATAAAATTTAGAAAGAAATTGAATAATAATGAAGCCAAATTATGTGTAAAATATCTGTAAAATTTTGAAATTTAAAAATAATAATAATGGTAAATTATGTGTAAAATATCTGTCAAATTTAGAAGAAAAAAGTGTAAAATGACAATAATAATAGCAATAGTAATAATAATGCCATATCGTGTGTAAAAACTAAGAACATTTAAGTAAAATACTCTTAAAACTGACCTGTTGAGTTCAGTAAACATTTACCAGCCACATCTACCAAATAAAACTGACTGACTGACCCATAAATACACAAAAGCGAAAGAAATGGCAGTATGTTCATCATCGTGCCTCCACAATACCGCTGGGAAAAAAACAATAATGGACGAACACGATCTATTGGCAAATTGCTGACAACACTGTAGGGAACTCATGAACCCACATGCAGTATGAAGCAACGTGTACTGTGCTGTGCTTCAACTAAAAACCTTCAGGCTGCTGCCACTGTGCAAATATCAGAGACCAGCTTTCATTTATTCCATTTCCAGTCAAAACAGAACGGCTTTCTCCGCTTCCAGGAGATATTTCTAAAGAGGTTACACACCATCACTGCCCAAAGGAAAACAAGCATCTCCAAAACGTTAACCTTACAGGAGAGGCCAAAAACCTAATTCTCGTCAATGTAAGTCAATGGAACCGAACGTCCTTCCAGGCAGGTTTGGGCCTTTTCTGTTGTTCCAGTCATCATGAAATCTCCACACAGTGTGAACAGCAGCTGCTGTGTTCAGATGATGAACGAAAGTAAAAATCAACAGAAATGGAGATGCATGTTTTTCACTGGACAGTGATGATATAAGACAATCCGCTAGCCTAAGGAAGGACAAGGACCATGTTTCCCAAACTGGAGTTCAAATAACCGATTAAGCTACAGAGTACATGAGTCTGGTGTTCACAAAACAATGGACAGGACACACCAGAGTCCTGGGGGGCCACTTAGATGGCGCAACCATCCAACTTCTAAACTTTGGAGGTGTGGCTCCTGTTCACCTGTGGTATTTTATTACTGTACCATTACTTCCTGCACACACATGAGCCTGGAGCTCGGTATGCTTGGAGGCTGAATTCATTTAGGGTGGTATCGGATCTTTGCACAGTACTGCATGGGCCTCTCTGTATAAACCGTGTACGAGGTAAGGTAAAACTGGCCGTCAATCAGTATAAAAGGGCTGGGTTAGAGGGAAACTCCACCCATTTCTCAAAACGTCTCTATAAGGTAATGGTTGAGATGTAAACCGTGTCATGGTTTGGTGCGAAATGCTCCGTTCTAGGAAAACAGTCATAACTGTTTACAGTGGTGGTGAAGGGAACCAGACGTCCTTCCATTATTATAGTGGAGGGGTACATGAAGGGTGTTCTAAGGCAAAGTAGTCCAGTGAGAAAACGTATTATTTCATATTTACGACCATTTTAACATCATTAACGTTCCATATATAAGCTCAGAAGACACGTGTAGCTTCACTGGTGGCAAATAAAGTGTCTATATGTGTGTCTATATGGTGACCACTGGTTCCCATCACCACCACTGTAAAGAACATCCAAGTCTCAACAATCAACCATCTCACACCAAACCACTCAGAATGGCTCTTCTTGAGGACTGAACTATTCAACATTGGAGATTTGGTGGAATTCCACTTTAACACTACCCCTATGCATGGAAGGGTCACACTTTACTATTCACTACTACTGTAACTTCAACAGAGGCGGCCATAGTTTACAGTAAAGGACTTGAAGAGCGTAATAACTCCATGTGGCAGTCACTGAACTGTAGTTACAGCAAATATGGTTCACGTGGTGCACAACACACAGAAAGAAACTCATCTGGATAGACTGGAAAGTTCAATTACAATATCGTACGTCTGCTTATATTCTCCATTGTCTGGTCTGAATGTCTGAAATACCTCAGCACCTTTGGCTTCAATGTCTTTCAAGGAACGCTCCAGGGCCTTAAAGCCTAACCGGTCTCTTTACCATTGGCTCCTATTGTAAGTGGGTGTAGGAGTTGTGTACAGGAATGAGTTATATGTAAGAGTATGACCTCCTCGTCCGTTAAGGTTTTGCATTGTGCTTTTTTGCTGGGCTTCTTTTCTTTTACAATAACCGTGAAATAAAAGTATTTGAGAGGCCCGAATGTTAAGAACTACTCTTCGGAGCGGCGTCTGTGCACTCCTCGTTCACCTAAACAGGCGTTGAGAATTTCTCTATTTTGAAAATGAGTTCAACAGCAGCGTCCACGTCCTGGACCACGTTCCCAGGCTCCACGAGCGCCGGATCGAAGTGGAAGTCGCGGTGCCCGTGGAACACGGTCTCCTTGATGCACTGGCTTGCATCTTTAGGCACCTCCGTGTGGGGGTTATACACCCCTGTGCACACAAGAATGGACTTGCAGGAGGTGGCTGAAGGGGAGGCCAGCTCGCTCTCCCAGCCGCCGTCCGCGTCCACTTCCTGACGGACCGGCGCGGGTGATCCCGTGGCGGACAGCGCTTGCGCCACAGATTTGGCACTCTTCCTGGCCAGCCGTTCCTCGAGGTAGCGGTTGTAGAGGTTGGCTCCGTAGATGTCTGTCATGAGGTTGTCCCTAATTGTGTTCAGAGAACAAGAAACCACTCATTGACATACATGCATCTATTCAGCCTATGGCAGTTTAGCCTCACCTATTCATAGTGGAGTTCTAAGCTCTGAGTGTAGTACAGGGCAGCCAATCAGAGAAGAGATCATTTACATACGCTTATCATCAAAAGCATAGTTGCACAAAAAGCTGCACCCAGAAGGAATCAACCGACAGGAATGAGGCTTGGTGGGAAGGTCTGACATCGTTAGGCATGACTCAAGTTTCATGTGCAGCTACGTAAGCAAGGACGGGCCTTATCGCTCTACCTGACTGACCCAACAGCCACGACTGCAGACATTCAGCGAGCAGTGATGTCCTCCATGATTTACAGTTTGGTGTCATGTGTCACACATCCAGAGGGCCTGGTGTGACTCCACCTCCACCCCTACCGCACCATCTGCAGGAACTGTGTGAGGATGTTCAAGCTGCATGGGATGGATTATCACAGGACACCATTAGGAACCTCTACAGCTCCATACCGAGACGTCTGGCGTGTTGGGTTAGCAAACACGGCGGCCCGACGCCATACTGAGAGACAGACTTCTGTATGTGTAGCTCAATAAATATTGATCATATCAGTCTAAATTTATCATCAGTTATTGATCCTGGCCACCTTTATCTTCCTTCCCAACACCACCGCACTCCCACACCTCCTTCTGGGTGCAGCTGTTCTGTTGATGATGAGTGTATATCCGTATTAAACGCACAGTAACAAAAACATCCTGTTTTATTCAACAGAACAAAAAGTTAAGTAAGCTTAAAGCCCTGCCCTGCAATATTTAGGTTCATTAAACTTTTGAGCTCTCATAACAGATGACAACATTTAAGCAACGCAAGCCATAGAACAAGTTAAAACTGGGTACACAGTTCGACACACAGAAACTAAGACGTCATGCAGTTACAGATCCACAAAACAGCTGGAAAAACCACATGCTTAGTTTCATGAAATGACCAAAGTTGACCATTGGCTAGACAGGGTGCCCAAGACAGGAACCTGGAAATGCTTGCTCATGGTTTCCTATCAGTCAGACTATCTGAAACTCTATGGCACAGCAAAGAAGTGAAAGTCTCTTACCCAATAGCATAGAGAGATCTGATGGGTGACCTCCAGCCTCTTTCAGCAGCCTGTTCTCTGATGAGATACTCAGCGTAATGATAGGTCAGCTCGCTGGGCTTCCCCATTAAAGCCTCATACTTCAGATCTCTGCCTGTGATCTTCTTGTAGATGTTCTCTAGGCACACCATGAAAGTGCCATGACCAAATCTATACAGAAGGAGAAGAGCACCATGAAGAGAACTAAATCCCCCATATACTTTCAATTAACACTTGTTACACTTACTGTGCATATTATCAGCTCCACTGGCCATATTGGAGCACTCTGTAGTTCTACAGGGTCAGACTGTAGTCCATCTGTTTCTCTGTATACTGTATTACCCTGTTCTACAATGGTCAGGACCCCCACAGGACCACCACAGAGCAGGTATAATGTGGGTGGTGGATCATTCTCAACACTGCAGTGACACTGACATGGTGGTGTGTTAGTGTGTGTTGGGCTGGTGTGAGTGGATCAATGGATCCTCAGTGTCACTCCCGGACGGAGAATCGTCCACCAACCTAAAGTATCAAGCCGACAATGTCCTTTAGGGCAGCGTCCTGTGGACAGCGTTCTGTGACCACTGATACAGGACTAGAGGATGACCAACACAAAGCACCAGGGTAATGGACCTAGCCTTTATCTGCTCTCCCAGCCAGCTAAGGCCTTACTTCAGGACTGCTGTGTATCGACTGCATGTTCCAACTGAGAATACAAGACTCACATCAGATGCCTTGGTGTCTGTAGTCAGGCTAATAGATGTCACGTTATCGCCAACAAGCTTGTAAATAAGAGCCGCCACACGGTAGTTCCGGGTGGTGTAGTTCGGGTAGGGCTACGTTGGAACAACTAGCAACAACTAGGTTCGATGTAACATGACCTAAAGAGGATGGAGCAGCTGTGCAAACCAATATCCTCCACAACTGAGAACAGCTGACCAATCCAGAGAGATAAATCCCATCTCCCTAGCCAAAATAGTTGTAGCTAAAAAAAAAAAAATTATCTGTGCGCTTCGAGGGCTGGAGACGATCCTGATATGATTCTGACATCACCATACATCCCTACTTTAAGGCCACATGGAGGAAAAGTGGACAGTCTGTGGAAGTACTGAAGGCAGGTGTAGTAGTTACCGTGGGGCTTGTGCTTCTGCCATCCACATGAGGTCCATGTTACAGGCCAGCAGTGGCAGATGGGAAGAGTGTGAGTTCTCATACGCATTACTCAGATTCCCGTTGGTCAACAAAACGTCTATGATCAGCTGCAGGTTGGTCTCCCATCGAATGGGTTCCCCAAACAGAACCACAGCTGCAAAGAAAGAAAGAAAGAAAGGATTGCTGACATCATCTAGAGATGTCAGGTGTGCATGCATTTCTGCAGACATTGCTGGCTTAGGACTACATTTACTGTTCAGGCCTGAGATACAAACCACGTTGTGACTACAGGCTATGTTATCAGCTGAGCATGGTGCATGAAACATTTCTCTGATGTATGTATCTATCTATAAGTATGGTAAAGCATGCCATAGCTATACCGCTCAAGGCTAATCTGTTCTCGTTATATGTATCTAAGACAGAGACAGCAGGAGAGGGACATGAAACCTAGTCAATCAAGGTTAACAAGGACCACTGGGGGGGTTAGCAAGCCTGTACATCCACGAGACAGGTGGACACGTCCGTGGAGTTATAAAGCAACCACATGATCAGTACATTAAGACACTGAGTCCTAGCAACAAAAAAAATCCAGTTAACAACAAAAGCCTCTTACCTTCAACTTTAGGGAGGTTCACAATAGGGGAGGACTGCAATAATAATAAAGAAAAATGCACTTGATATCTCCTGATCTAACTTCGATCAGAGAGATCCTGTCATCTGTTGCTCAAAATAAGGTCACATTGGTTTGACAGCAAAGAATGAAATATACTGGCTTAGTCCTGCACAGTTTAGCTCCAACCCAAAACAAACTAGGGCCGTCACAATCACTGGATATTCATTCACACTTTCAGTTTACCACGCCAACGATTGGCTAGCACTGTTAGTATGATCACAATGCATGCAAATGTGGATAAGAAGTCTTACTGTTTCCTTTAAAAATCTTTAGAAATCTTTGAATTGCTATTTAATGTTTGGTTAAGTCCATTTCGGCTTTTATTACAGATTCAAATATATCGTATTGTCATCAAAATATTCGGTATATTACTCTATTACTAATATAACTGATTGTGACGGCCCTAAAACTATTAACAGCTGGTCCAACTAACCAATATCTTCTCAACACTGTAAAGAATGAGAGCTTAACTTAAAATAATAAGGTATCTGATTTCACTGCTGCTTTTGAGTTAACTCGACTTGAGGACAATAGAGCTTACCCAACTCAACCTTCTTAGTTCAGTTCTCTGGAGACTCTTTTCTAGTTCTTCTCAGTTAGATAAAGAATATAGAGTTTGTTTTACTACTTAACTGAATGATTTACTTTACTCACTTGTTCTAAATAAATCTAGTACCATTTAATATGCCTTTGGTATAATTCACGGAAATCTTGTTCAGGTCAGGTAATTTGGATCAGCCCTACAGACTGAAGAGTGGTTTGCCCAAAAAGCATCCCAACATTCTTACCAGTGTGGTTTGTGCTCATTCTATTTATAAACATAATATAATTATCATAAAAATATAATAGAAAACAATGTGTTTATTGTGCCACATAATATGTTTGTGTTAAATGTGAAATTGTTGTTCTTCTCACCATGAGGGTGTTTTGTTTTCAGGTTTATCAGTTCAGCCAAAATGCTAACAGAATGGCAAATACATATTAAGTTATTAAAGTAGTCGTTAGAAATAGGTAAATCTAACGTTTTACATTTTTTACAATTCTAACCATTCTATCGTTACTGTATCAAACGGCCCATTTCATATAATTGGAGTTATTTAAAACAACACCAATACGTTACCCTGGGCTGTTTGGGTTAACCTTACTTATTACACTTACAGTGTGGATCACTGTTACTAAGCTCACTGCACAAAAAATAGTCCCCTTGTGTGTTTAAGGTGGTGCTAACTTCAGGATCCTGCAGAAGGCGCTGCACGAGGATGACGGGGCAATAAATCCCTGTGGGGTGTGAGTGACGGGATCCATAGATTGGGAAGAGGTGCTACAGTCTCATTCCATGTGTGGAAAATGGCTCCAGAGCAGATGTTAATGATTGGCTAAAAGGAGTGACTGCATGTGGGCGTGGCCAAAGACCATAGTGTGAAGGAAGTAGCTGAATCTGCAGGTGTATGGAAGCGTACGGTCATACGGGTCTACCAGCAGTGGATACAATCCCAGCCTACAGGGAATTCTCCTCGGAATTATGCCAGGTAAGGCCTCCACCAAATCTGGCCCAACTGTGTGAGCGCTGATGTGGCCCACATCCAGAAATGTAATGCTATTAGGTACGGTTCAGGTGACTCATTTGTTGTCTGGTGAGTTTACGCTATTTAAGATAACAATTTAAGTGCATGTTTACACTGTAGCTGCGACGCTTTCCATAACACACCACCATCAGTTTCAAACTCGCAATCTCCTGATGCATCGATATACAGTTACATTACATGTGGCTGTGCTATTTTTATAGAGTGAAGTTTTCCACAGTGTATTACAAACCTGAGTAACTTCAGGGACTCCTGAGTGGTGCAACGGATTAAACTATCACCCCAACAGAAGTCCCAAGTAATGCCATCCATAAGTGAGTACTCAAACTGGAGACAATGTGATGGAAAGAGTTCCAGCTACAGGGGAAAATTCTGCATTATTATCCAAACTGAGCCGCAAAACTTGAGTTGGGTGAACTGTAACATCCTCACGTTGAGTGAACTCAGGGAAAGCTGCGGTATCAGTTCTTTAGTCATTTTAAGATAAGCTGAAGTGAAGACATTGATTAGCTGCATGAAAACACATTAGCTTTGGGTTGGGACTGAACCCTGCAGGAAAGCATTCTGCTCCATCTCCATGTCTATACAAAATAAAAGCATGCCAATGTAAATAACCAGAATTCTCTTCTGTACATAACTACCGAAAAAGCATTGCTCCCATATGTGTGACTGTGTGTGTTAACTGTCCTAGCAGGACAACAGAATATAACACTTATGATGTTATAAAATGCTTTATATTACCACGGTTACCTGTTTATTATAACTTAAAGAGGCAAAATGGTGTTTTTGGGTCCAGAGGTTGAGATTAGGATTACTCTGATTACATTTCCATACTTACACATATACATCTGTATGGTATTGTTTGAGCTCCCCTCACTTTGATGATAATTTACTAAGGATAAATAACATATCCTCTACAGAGAACACACTTCTGTACATATGCACAGTTGTTGTTTATTTACTGAGTGTAGGATGTTAAAAAATGTAGTCTGTGCGAAACTGTGGCATATTGTATGTTATGGTTTAATAACTGAGAACTGATTTTCACTGTAATTTAACCACAGTGTTTAAACTTTTGCACACTACTGTGGGGCACATATTATTATTATTGATACATACAGATATCAGATTATTTGCAAACCATACAAGACATATTACACACATTGTTACACATAGCAGACATATAGTACTGTGCAGAAGTTTTTGATACCTGAAAAAATTATAATTTACGCTATTCTAAATCTAGAGGCCTTTTAGTACATTAAAGTACTGAAGTACATTTTAATATAGATAATTAATATAGATAATTTAATATAGATAGATTAATAGAGATAAAAACCTATAAAAAACATTCATTTTAAAATCAAATTCAAATACTAACAATATAATAAGTAGTATTAGCTGTAACTACCATCAGGTCCCTGGTTTATCCACTTAGTTTTCATTAGCGTGTGTTCGTGTGCGTGCAAGTGTGTGCACATGTGTGCATGTGTATGCATGTCTATGTGAGAACATGTGTGTATGTGTATATATATGTGTGTATGTCTGTGTGTGTGTGTGCGTATGTGTATGTATGTATGTCTGTGTGTGTGCAAATGTGTGTGTGTGTGTGTGTGTGTGTGTGTGTGCGTATGTGTATGTATGTATGTGTTGGTGTGTGCACACGTGTATGTGTGCCTGTGTGAGCAAGTCTGTGTGTGTTTGTGTGTGCACATGTGTGTGTATATATGTCTGTGTGTGTGTGTGCACATGTGTGTGTATATATGTCTGTGTGTGTTTGGTGTGTATTTGGTGTGTGTGTGTGTGTTTGGTGTGTATTTGGTGTGTGTGTGTTTGGTGTGTGTGTGTGTGTATATATGCCTGTGTGTGTGTGTGTGTGCACATGTGTGTGTGTGTGTGTGTGTGTGTATATATATGCCTGTCTGTGTGTGTGTGCACATGTGTGTGTGTTTGGTGTGTGTGTGTGTTTGGTGTGTATTTGGTGTGTGTGTGTGTGTATATATATGCCTGTGTGTGTGTGTGTGTGCACATGTGTGTGTGTGTGTGTGTGTGTGTGTGTGTGTGTGTGCGCGTGTGTGTGGATTCCGATTTTCTGTTGCTGCCAAGCGTCTTTTCGTCCTGACCTCACAGTCCAGTGAAAAAGATGTGACAACCACCTTGTCTGCAGTAAGGTTATGGGACAGTTTGTGTTTGGGTATTTAAGGTCAGTAATTCTGAAGATGAACACATGACCTTCATGGCAAAATGTCTTTGAGGGAACCTTTGAAAGGCGATGTCCAGACAGAATTCCAATAACAGCATTATGCACTGGGGAGAGCATTGTTTCTACTCTAGTGTACACTGGATAAACAAAAACAGTTCCTGATTAATAGAAGAGATGGTACATCAGGTGATACAAGAGGCAAGAGGCAAAAATTCAGATGAAGCACCGTTCTAGCATGACTTATATTATCACTGTTTGCTAAATCAAATTTTTTTTTACTAGTTTTGTGACAAAAGACCATCACTGGCCCACTATGGGCCAATGGTTCCTTCTCAGCACTGGTCTGAGTTTAGCCCAGTTTCTAAACAGACTGAAATTTGGCCTGACGCTTCGTAGAAATGTCAATATGCCATTAAGCACAAGCTGATTACAGCAGCTAAAGTGCCATTTATGAAGCTGAGCTAAGAGAAACCGATCACATAGACTGCAACTGGTTTTTCAGTAAACTGGAAGAATAGAAGTAAAACAGGTGGAGTACACAAAGATGTAATAGGCAGGTGGAAACTAATATTGACGGCTTGTAGGTTGTAGGAGTCTGAGCAGTTTTAGAAAATGGCTTGGACTCTGGGGGCATTAAAAAAAGGCATGACGTTACACAGGAAGGAAAGCATGGCAGCTTTGGTGCCTCTCATTTGTGCGCTGTGGGAGGGAGAATCATTCAGAATGATGACTGCAGCACAGCGATGAGTGAAACTGATGAAACCAAGGTGGAAACGGAGGCTGGGGGTGGAATGACTACCATGAAAAGCTGGAACACACTGAACTAGTATAATGCTAATACGTTTCCCAGCCTACAGCAGGGTGGCTCCGTCCATTCACACCGCAATATATTAAGCTAACTCTCTTTTTAATATGTTTTTTCTCCATCTAGAGAGAAA
>JAMWET010000986.1:592500-658756 GCA_024036415.1 Prochilodus magdalenae
TGGGTCAAAAACCTGCTGTGCCAGTCGGTTTTAAAATCGTGTGCCTGTATTCATCCAAAAGACAATACAGCATGATAACAACCCCTATGAGTCTTCTCTTTGGCTGAATCCCTCAGTAAACTTCAAAACATAATCTGAGTCCAGCTTTAAATCCTCAGTAAAAAGGAAAAGCAGTGCCAATGTCTGCTACGTTGCATAAGTGCTCATTAAGTTGTGCTCCAGTGGTTCACCCTGCCACCATAGATCAGCTCCTCGTCGGGTTTAATCTGTCAGATCGAGACAAGCACTTGTTACGCAACCAGAAGGCGACGGGCGCAGATGTTCTGCCATGTTGCTTTGTTACAGCATAACACCCACTTGAAACCACAACTTAAGAACTGACACGACTGACTGATCTTTTAATCCAGCACCATTATGAAAGCCCACAAACTGAGGCTGAACTTAGAGATGCAGTGTTATCACGGCAAAGCACTACAAAGCCTTTCCTCATCGTCATTCAGAGCATACACCACATCTCAGCTTTCCCTGCAGTCTAATGGCCAATTTCACGACTGCTGATCACATCCCAGCAGAACAGCTGGCATTTCAGTCATTACCCAGGCTGCACCAGGATTTCATTGCTGTCCTAAGAAGACCCTGCATTCTAGAAACGATAGAGGCATTCTTTTATTCTTCCAAACGGAATTATTCGTTGTTTTTGGTGGTATTATGTATTATAGTGTGGCATCTCACAGCCTTACGGGTTTGACGACTTTCATGACTTTGCAGCTTTTGTGTTGCCACCCACCAGCAACAAACCAACACCCAGCATGCATTACACAACCACTGTGAATCTCTACGGTACTCAACGAATTCGAATGGTTAGTCAAGCTCAGGCACACCGGAAGACGTTTTGAGCAGGGTGGCGGCCCACTAAGGTGCAAGGTACAGGGTAGTTCCGTCTACAGTCTAGGGAGGAATCCCCTAATTAACATCTTGGGCCCACTAAATGTTAGGGGGCGGGGGAAGATAAACATAATCTGATTTATTATGATGAATATCAAAATAAAAATCCAGGTAGAAGTCATGGTTTAGCTGCTTAACCGGACAATCTGTGTGCTTAACTGACTAGAGATGCAATGACCTGGCTCAATGACCTCTTTCTGAAAGTAAATAAAATAGACAGAAGATAGATCTAGTTGGAACCCTCGTTCCCATAAGCACCACTGGAAAGAAATCAGAGTCTGGAAGATTCTACTGCACATCAGAAAATGTATTAAAATAAATAATGATAATAATAATAAGATAAATTATTTTGTTGACCACTAAATTATGCAGACATTTTGAAATATGAGTGGAACTTAATGTTTTTTTGCAATTATTCTACTGTTATTTGGAGCTTTTGCCACCAAAAAACCTACTTATTGTTTAACTTGATAAAGATGTTTACACAGCACTGCATATAGAACTGGAAGGATACTTTTTGGCGATGTCCAGCACGGGGCCCTGTCCTGACACCAGCACGTACTTATCATGATATTTCCTCAACATTTTCAAAGGACTGTGAGACATCATGACTTGATCCTGGGATATCTGTGGGAGAACCACACAAAGATCATCATAATCACTAACATACTGACCAATAACAACCTCCTTAAACTCCCCACTTACAAAAATAATAATTTAATAACTGAACAAAAGGCCAAGAGTTGGAATTGTTTTTTATAACAGCACATCATAAAACTACAGGAAAACTGGTGTAACCTGCAAGATGATGAGTCAGCTATCTCCAGTCCTGTTTCAAATGTTTAAACAATATAGGAAATATAAAGTTTCACTATGAGACATAAAGCATATTCACGTGCCCACAGTACTCACAGGAACTCCCAGTAAATGAGACAGCTGATCTGCCTTCTTCTGTCGCAGACAGTTCCCAGCATTTGTGACAAAGACAACAGGAACAACAAACTGGCCCTTGGAGTCCACCAGCTTCTGGAAAGCTTTCTTGGCTGCTGGGATCGGGGTCCTGCCCCGGACCAAGACCCCATCAATGTCGAACAGCAAGCCGAACCCTGGATCAGACTGGTTAAAGAAATAAAGCACAGAGTGAATGAAAAAAAGAAAGTGCATTTTAACAGCATCGGTTTTGGAATGGTAGGACGATTTTCTAAATTCCCGTTTCTGATGGTCGGATGCACAAGCACATGGGATGGACTCATGAGACAAATGATTTTCTGCGAAGCTGCTTTGAGACAACGCTGGTTGTAAAAAGCGCTATTCAAATAAACATTGATTGATTGATTGATTGACTTTTGGAAATTTGGCAATGCTAAAGTCGGCTTCTTATTCATAATTTGGACACATAACAATATTTAGCACCATACAGCGAGTGTTAGAACACAAGACTGACTTTTACCTATACTGGTATATCTGTATACTCCTCCACTATCACACACATTTCAGGTGTATTTTTAGATTTGCTTTGGTTGTAATAATTGTTCCTATTTTAGTAAAGAGACATCCCAGAATAATATATATAGTACTATATAATTCTCCTAGTAATATCTGTGTTTCCAATACATTTTAATTAATAATCTGAATCATAACGAATTATAAACACAAAATAAATGAAGGTAATATTTGAGATTTCATGGCTATGATCTATTATTATCTAAAGATTGTTGAGATTTATGCTTTATAATATAATTTATTAAATAAAATAGCAACAAATGTTTCCAAGGCAAGAATGAGACCAATAAAATCTTTTATCAGATTATTATATTAGTCACTTGCCTTCAGTTTTATTTTAATTTATCTATTACGACCTCATGTTTAATTAAGGTCAATAATATCCTTCTTATAAGCCAGTTATTAGAGTGACAAGACCTTCTTACCAGTTCCCAGTTTCCATTTCTCTTTTAGAAAAGCCACTAACTTTGCCAGGACAAATAACCCTCTAGTTCAGATCTGCTGTGGGAAGTGAAAGTAAGATTGGCTTATTTAAAATTCAGCTTAGTTCTACGACTAAAGTGTCCTGTTAATGAGCTAGCAGTATTTAAATAAATAAACATATGACTTCATAAATCAGGTAATGAAAATAATATAATACAAGACAGTATACAGAGCAGAGGATGAGGTAGGTTTAAAGTAGTCCCTTGATAACGCATATAGATAACTGTATAATATAGTGTGAACTGTGCTGGAACACAAGTGGTTAATGCAACTGCAGTCACTGAACCTCTCTGGCCCTGGTGTTCATCACGACACAGCGAATCTGAATAGTGGTTCCACCATGTATTACTATGTAACTACAGATGAAATATATGGCAGGAAATGTAATATCATAATACATTCAGTGAAATTAAATTAAACAGGATTAATTATGATCTGTTTTTCACCAAATATGAAGTTCAGAGGTGGTTTTCAGGTATTGACGTTACCCACAAAATGCTCACCATAAAGCATACTGTGAGATACTGTGACGTGCAATTTATCAAGATGGCAGTACTGCTCAGCTCTATACATAATTCTCTCAAAATATACTATATATTACTTTTTACTAAATTAATCTCTAACACATACATATATATTAATATAGTATTACAATTTTAATGGATCTTAATTTTTGAAGGTTTTAATGTTGTAGCTGCTACTTTTGGAAAATAAGATTTGTACAGCAATCGTGATATTTCCAAATCCTATAATGTCCTATATATTTTTTTTTTATATTTTTTTGCTGTAACTTAAAATCTTGATAAGATAAGTAGTTTTTCAATACACTAACTTTTTGGAGAAAATAAATACGTTCAGTACAATTATTTAAAGTCTTGATAAAAAAGGTTGTCATTTAAATACACTAAACAAAAACGTTGAGTAAATTAGTTGTTACTTTGATAGACCAAGTCAAAATTTTGATATAATATGTCGCTACTTCGACCAAACAATTCATAATCTGAGAAGTCAATATTATGATAAACTAATTTAAAATTTCGAGACAAAAATGTAACTTTAATACACCAAGTCAAAATAATTCAGAAAATGAGTTTATTTTGACAAACCGATTAAAAGTGTGAGAAATAAGTCGATATTTTAATAAACTAATTTAAAACTTAAACAAAAAAAAATTGTTACTTTGACAGATCAATAGGTTGTTACTTGTGGATTAAAAACTTGAAGGAAAATATGTCATAATTTCAATACACCAAGACAATTTTTCGAAAAAATAACTTATTTTGATACACTATGTCAAAATGTAAAAAAAATGAGTCATTATTTTTGTTGGACTTACTTAAAATTCCCAGGGAAATAAGTCAGTATTTCAAATCACCAAGTCAAAATGTTGAGAAATTTTCTCATTATAAGTCATATATTACATATTATGTTATATGATAATAATATGATAATTATTATATTATATTATATTATATTATATTATATTATATTATATTATATTATATTATATTATATTATATTATATTATATTATATTTGAGCATTATATGACACCTGGCTGAAATCTAAAATTCCTAAAAGTCAAGATGACAGCTTGGTCCACATTGAAAATACAGCAGTGGTCAAAACACAGAGAAATGACCTATTTACAGATAAAAGACACAATGGAGACCCCTCAGTACATACCCCCCAAAACCTTCATTCAAGATGTCCTCAAATCTGATTGCCCAGAAAACTGGTCAACAACAGCCATGAGAAAAACAAGTTGCGTGGGGTGATGCAGCAGGAATCACCTCCTGAACACAGCATCATCCAGGACAACAGAGAGCTGGATCTTATCTGGGGTTCTAGCTACAAATGCAGAACCACTTTGGTGAATAATTGTGGCACACCTTTGTTTTTTTATGTTTACCTCACCTTCTCGTTCGAATTCCCCGTTCCACCTTAAATGGTGCAGCAGATAGAATGTAACTGCAGCACCTTTTAAGGTGGAACGGGGAGATTCGAATGAGATGACAGCAAATATGAAGCTGAATTCGCTACTCGTGAAGAAAAAAAAGAAAGAACAGAGTAAAAAAGAATAAGAAAGGGGGAAGGGTAAAAAGAAATGGTAGATTTACCCCCGTTAGTGCTCTGCGGATGTGAAAAACATCACCCGTTAAAGGCGCCGCTCCTTTAAGAGCGGAATGCTATCGCTAATGCTAACGCTAACGGTTAGTTACCTCAGTCTTGCCGTTGGCTGAAGCGGAGGCGGCGGTCGCCCTTCTCGGCACGGCGCTGCTGCCCAGGCGGCCAGACCGGCCGAGGAGGCTCCCCGCCGACCTGAAAACCAAACCACAGGCTTTCATTTCGCTCTCCTTTCGCCGCTACCCAGCACCGGAGACGGCCGCTGCTTCTCCATGAAGCTTTTTGTAGACGAGCGATATGACGACACAGGAGGAGGGCCGAGGCCGGCGCGAGGGCTCGCCTGCAGGAAACGGGTATCCTCGCCGAGGAGGAGGAGGGAGCTCGGAACGGCCCCGGTCGATTTGTTTCACGCTAGCCGATTAAACCCACGTCCACGAATTAGTCAGAAAAGACCGGATATGTGTTTTTCCCCTGGATCTAGGAGGGAATATCGTGTGGAAAGGGGGATGGGAAGAAGCCCGGCGTCAAAAACAAAAGGCCGCGCTTCCCAATATGCGTCCTCGCGCCCTATCTATGACCTATGTAAGCTCGCGCTATACAGCTGGTATATAGTTCTATGGGTTCTATATAGCACCTCAGATAGAACTACGTAGAACCATGCGAAGAGCCTTTTGAGCATGAAATGGTTCTTCATAGGACTCATGGTTCTTATTAGAACCATTGTCTGTGCTAAAGAACCCACGAAGAACCAACTTTTCTAGGAGTGTAGCACCAAATAAGGTACACACACAGGCAGCTCATTCTCCATCCATCTAAAGAACCATTCAAGCACAAAATGGTTCTCTGTAGAACATGGTTCTTAATAGAACCAGTGTCTAAGAGTGTGGCACCAAAAAAGGTTCTGCTATCGTTGTGATCACTTTCATGGTCCCTTATACCACTGTTATAAATCTTTATAAAGGCTGTAATAAAGGTTCCATATAGAACCTTATACAACACGTTCTCCATAAATCAGAAAATCCCTTTAATCACACAAACATTTTATTGTCAATGGTTCCTTATAGAACTGTTGTCTGACTTTAAGAAACCCAGGAGAACCTTATTTTTAAAGGGGGTAGCATAAAGAAGGCTGTTATTAAGGTTCCTTATTGAAACATATACAACACGTTCTCTCTCATTCCAAAGAACCCTTCAGTCATGCAAATGGTTCTTTGAGTGTTTGTGGTTCCATGTAGAACCACTGTCTGTTTTAAAGAACCCTTGAAGAACACATTTTCTAAAAAGTTATCCGCTATTATAAAGGTTCCATACAGAACCATATAAGGTATATTTATTGTCTATCCAAAGAACCCTTTAAGCATGCAGTTTCTCTATGTATTAAAGAAACCATTGGGAACCACATTTTAGGGGTAGCACCAAATAGGGATCTGCTATTATAATGGTTCTATATAGAACCATATACAAACTATTCTCCATTAATTTGAGGAACCGTTCAAGCACAACACTATTCAAAGAGAATTATTATTATGTAGAACTCGTGGTTCTAAATGGAACCAATGTCTGAGAGTGTAGCACAGAATGGGTTCTGCTTTTATTAGGATGTAAAGCCTGGCCCTGTATAGAACCACCTTCAAGAAATGTTCTGCGTAAAACCGCATACAACATTCACAGTTTCATTTCATGCTAAGAACCATATAATAATGCAAATGAGTATCCATGGTTCCATGTAGTACTATTTCCTGTGCCGAAGAACCCTTAAAGAACCACAAAACAGATGGAGAAGCGATGGTGCAGTAGGGGTGGAGGTGGAGTGATGCCAGGCCTTCTGGACATGTGGTGTGTGACAACAAACCGTTCATCTTGGTGCTGACCATGGTGCCCCCCCTACACACGTCTCCACCAAGACTAAAGCGGGACTCGTCACTGAAGATGACCCGCTGCCATTCTGAGTCACTCCATGACAGTCTGGTACGACACCACTGCAGTCTTTGGTGACGGTGACGTGGTGTTAAGGACAGTCGTGGTAACGGTCTGTGTGCATGTAGTCCTGCGTGGTGCAGCCGTCTGCCAATGGTGCTGCACTAACAGGATGACTCATTGAGGACGCCACTGCTCGCTGGATGTCCACAATGGTGGCTGTTGGGTCAGTCAGGTACAGAGATAAGGCCCGTCCTTGACTACATCACACGTGTGGCCGAGTGTTAACTTGAATCATTAGAATATCTCACAATGTCAAACCTATCCACCAACTGTCACTCCTGTGGGTTGATTCCCTCTGGGTACAGCTATTTGTGCAACTATTTTTTTGACAGTAAGTGTATATAACCAAAATAAAATTAATTATATATGCATAATTCTACCTAAGTCCTTCATACCTGATGTTCTACGGCATACTCCAACCTTCCATCCCACTATTGCACAAGTCTAGCAGACTCTAAGCACTGCCTGGGCATGCTGGTTAGATGGCGAGTGGAAATATTGGAACACAGCCACGGTTGTGCCTGTGTTAGTGAGGTAACTGGTTCTCCACATCACACCCTTTGATCCAGCCTAGCTGATACAGGAGGAATATATAAGTTATATACAGTGTTATTCTTATTTATATGGTATATACACGCACTCAGCACTTCACTGGGAACACCCCCACTGTACCTGTAGGCACAGTCCACTGTATCAGCTCCACTGAACATACAGGACACTCTGTGGTCCTACAGTTCCAGACCGTAGTCCATCTGTTTCTCCGTGTACTGTATTACCTTGTTCTTCAATGGTCAGGACCCCCACAAGACCACCACAGAGCAGGTGTGATGTGGGTGGTGGATCATTCTCAGCACTGATAACATGGGTAGTGATTGTAGATACAAGGAGGTGTATATAGCTCTCAAATAGCTCCAAAATATTAATTTATTTTAAACCATAAGATGAAATCATAAGACTGAAACTATGAACAAGCATTACTATCTACTTACACCTCAGCATTACACCTGCACTGAAAACAGAAATCCAGCAGGCTACATCTGATACATGAGCTTGACTTGGCAAAATAATACAGATTATTATTATTATTATTATTATTATTATTATTACTACAAGGAGAAAAGGGTTTTATGAATGGAAACACTGGAGTAGGACAGCAGAGTCCACAGATTAGATTTGGTCCTGATGCAGCAAGTGTGACTGTGGCTTGTGCTGGCTTTGGCGGTCACATGAACCGAGCTGCCTCAAATCAAAGCTAATCACAGCAGTAAAGGTCACGTCAGGTCACAGAACAGCCCCTAACCTACTGAACCGAACCAGCAGGGAACCTCAACGAGAAACAGGATAGCAAACAGAGCTTTGAACATTTGTAGAAAATTCTTTACTGGTCCAAAAAACAGTTATGAGCGCAGTACAAACATATTTACAACCAATTTTATGTTGGACAAGTTGGAAAACATAGTCCCCAAAACGAGTGAAGACGCCTTATAAAACCCCTCCAGTAAACCATGACTGCCCCTCCAGTCAGGAGCATCACAGTAACGGTGTGTATGAACTGCATTACAGCCTGTTACAGTTCATTACAGTCATTCTGGACACATCACATGACCATATCGAACTTGAACACTTCAAAGCTTGTCATTATCTGAACTCCAAGTCATGATGTCACCAGCACTGACCTATCTGTGCTCCGCCCACGAACGCTTAATTTCTCAGCAACTGCTGCCAGGCTGAACAAGCGCTCCCGAACACTGGCATCGTAGCACTAGCAAATAGCCAGACCGGCACCAAAACAAATTACATTTAGCATGCGTGAGTGGATAACACCACACTGGTACGACAGGTCAGATGTGGGTATTTAAGGTTATACGATATCTGATTACAATACTAAAATAAACAGGTTTCAGCTCACCCTGTCCAAACAATGTCAAGCTAGTGGCATGAGGAGACGAAGGCTACGTTCACATTACCAGGCATAAGTGGCACTAATCTGGAATGCAGGAACACCAGAGCTGAAGTGTGAGTCAGTAAAAAGTAAAAACGCAACACATCTGATCCTTTTTCGACTTTTCACATGGTCTAATAATGGGCCAGCGAACCTGCTGGTTGGTCTTCTAGCTGTTCATGGTGCGCACGTGAGTCGGTTCAGGATGCCTTAAGTCAATGAGGCTGTGCTGACATGGCAAATCGGACTGGTTTCTCGAATCAGATCTTTTGAGATGACTGACTGTTGTTTTCAAGTGTTCAGATCGGATTTGTGTGTCCAGACATCACTACACTGCATGGTTGCCTCACAAAAGACACCCTGAAATCCAATCTAAGTATCCGGATTAAAGTGCATCTGTAAAAATGCAAATGAATCTGCATTTCAAACCATCCTCCAATGTGGTTTGGAATCTGATTAGCAAAACAAATCGGATTTACTCTGTCCAGGCCATCAAAAATCAATCTGTTTTTAATCTAAATCTGATCTGAGCAAAAACAAATCCGATTTGAACAACGAGGCTTGTAATATGAATGTGGCCAAAGGGAGTAAACCATGAAATACTAATAGGAAGCTGATAAGCAGCTCAAAATCTCTATGAAGCTCGGAGGTTATTCATCAGAACTAGCAGAGTAACAGCACACAGACTTCGAGTTCTGTTTGTTATTTTCACCAACATTCTTGAAAATCTGTCCTACAGGTGCTACGAGACAAAGCGTCTGTGGGCAAAGCTTGAATAGGTCAGTTCCATTTTCCTCAATTCCACATTTTCCCCCAGCTCAGAATCAACCCCGGAATGGATTTCCAGATCAGGAGCTCTGCATGGGTGTTAAATTCTGAAGGTGCCAAATACTAAGACCGACCGCTACAAGCCAAGTAACGCTTTGGCTTCTTCACTTTGTGCCATTAAGCTCTCACTGGCGTACTTCTGCAGCAACTCCATCTTCTTCCTCCGGACCAGGGCCTCTTCGATCTGTGAGTGATCAATAATATCGATTAAGCACACGTCTTCTCAAAGGTCACACTAAAACCACGCCTACAAAGTCAGGACACAGACATTACATACAGTTCTGGGGCAATAAAAGAGGTCTGGGTAATAAAAGAGTCATTAACATGACAGTACATGGTGAAGAGTCAACACAACACCAGCTTACACAAAGCGGCTCCGAGGGTTGTGACCTACTAACATACATGCTACAGGTACAAACGTATTCTGGAGACTGCACAAATGTCTTACAGTCAAAATAATGTACTTATATCATTAGCTCTATCTTTCAATACCCATCAGCCTTAAACATTGATCACTGCATTTACATCATGGCACAAATAACATTAATTGGAATATAAATTTATACATCTGTTATCATATACTCATATAATATATCATATATATAATATATATATATATATATATATATATATATATATATATATATATATATATATATATATATAAAAATTACCCTATCATAACATTGTCATAACTTAATTTACAAGTCTTACAGTTCTTATCACCTTACGACTGACTGACTGACTGATTGATTGATTGATTTCTCATCACTGTCTAATATAGCCTAATTACTACACAAAGCTGCAAACGACTAGCAGAACAGAATCATCTATAGATCTGCAACAAAATAATTTAATGAATCCAATTAATAACTTTCTGAAACATCATATATGGCTAACATATTTCGGTGTAGGCAAACATTTCTGACTCTGAGTGAAGTCAAATGTTTTATATGGGAATATAAAATGTGTATCTATCTATCTATCTATCTATCTATCTATCTGTCCATCTGTCTATCTGTCTATCCGCTCAACTAGCTATCTATCTGTATATACTGTACATCTGGACACTCTGACACTTACTGTATATACTGTGCATCTTTATCTTTACCTCCTGGACACGCTGACACTTACTGTATATACTGTACATATACTGTACATCTGCACTCCTGGACACTCAACTCCACTTAAATATCATGTTTCTGATGTTAATTCATTCGGTCATTTATCTGCTGATAACCGCGTCCCTTGTATATTTATTTATTACTTTTGCACCGTCTTTTCTACAGCCTGCAGTTATATTTGTACTCTTGTATATATCTATCTATCTATCTATCTATCTATCTATCTATCTATCTATCTATCTATCTATCTATCTATCCATATATCTACATGTTAGCTGATTTTGAGATTTATGCATCATAAACTGCTGTTTACACTGTCTAAAAAAATGTCATGATGAATGGACCAACAGAAATGGCCCAAAGCTGGTTGGAAAAATGTCTGGCTCCATATTAATGAAAGTATCTCCAAAATGGCCACTTTACATATATACTTGTATGTGTGTTTTAATAGTAAGTAGTCCGTCACCTCTTTCTGTGATGGAACAGGAACATGAGCAATAAATGTTTGTGTCCCGTCTTCTCCCTCCATCTGCTCCCTCTCGTCATCAGATTGCTAGAAGAAACAATAAAGAAACGTTCAACAATAATTCTAACAATACAATGATTCTGCTTTAAAAACTATAAAATGAGCTTAGCGTATAAAAGAATTCTGCATCCTTTGTTTATTTCTGCATAATTAAACGGTTTCGATGTAATCAAAGTCATTCAGAGAGGTTTGGTGTGAGTCTCTCTGTGAGAAACATGCCAGGTCAGTGTTTAATAGCTCTTAATGCTAACGCCCTCCATATTCCGCTTTAAGAGTAAAATTTAAAATCCCCTTTAAGACCTCATGAAGGTCACCATGCTGAAACTGCTGAATCACGTGCTGGACCCTGGGAAAGAAGTGCCATTACCTCATCATCTTTGATTGCGTATATGTATTCCTCCTCCTCTTCCACCTCCTTGTTTCCTCCACCCCCGGCTAAGCGTGCCTCTTTTTCCTCCTTCCATTTCTCAATGGCTTCTGCTATTACTGCGTCAAGAGAGTGAAAGAGACAACAGATCAACAAGCAGTGTGAGAGACACATTAGCATGACAGCATTAGCATGTTGTTTTATGCAGCGTCTAGTCATGTACTCCTAGGAGTGTCAAAATAACAATTCTGATCCACTCACACCAGCACCACACACACTAACACACCACCACCACCACGTCAGTGTCACTGCAGTGCTGAGAATGATCCACCATCCACATCATACCTGCTCTGTGGTGGTCCTGTGGGGGTCCTGACCATTGAAGAACAGGGTAATACAGTACACAAAGAAACAGTTGGACTACAGTCTGGACCTGTACACCTACAGAGTGTCCTATACGCTCAGTGGAGCTGATAACGTGGACTGTCAGTGGGACAACTAGTGTAAATACAAGAAGGTGGTCTTAATGTCACGGCTGATGGGTGTATATCCTGGTCTACACTGTCAGACACTTTAGCAACCAGTACGTTTATAGAAACTGTAAGAGAGTCCGGACACTGTGACTGAATGAATTTGACCCTTCCAGGTCACTGGACTATCAGACGGAGCTTTGAGGAGCACCAAACCTCATGTTGCATGTCAGGCTTCCAATAACTCCTAACCTAAATGGGAAACACATGGCTGTAAAAGTACGAGCAGCACATAAGACCACTGCTCTGTCAGTGTACCTAAACAAAGCCACCCTTTATGTCGGGATGATCCGAGAACAGTCGGCTGTCTTTCCGAGAGCGAGTGTCCCGGTTCCTAATGAAGTGAAGTCACGTTTCAGTTTTAGCAGGAATGTCTCGTGGTGAGTGGGCATTTCCAGATGCACAAGATATTTAAAGTGGATCTGCCACTTATGTAACTGACTGTAGGATGTAATTGAACGAAGCGAGGGCCTCGTTATCTTAAACACATCTTCAGCTTTACAGCGAACAGGTGATGCAGCCAATGTGCTGCTGGACACATAAGTAGAGTATCAGGAAGCCATAGACGTCCTTTGACAGGCGGTGCTCAATATGCATACCGATGCTGTCAAAACAAAACCTCCAAATACAAGACAAGAAAAAAACTACAAGTCAAAAGTTCTACCGATAACAGGTTCTCCTTCTGTTCATCGTAATGTTTTACTGTAGAATAAAAGTGAAGACTATAAACTAGCACTCATGGAATTATCCAGTCCACCTTAAACCCTCCAGAGTGGAGCTGTACAGGTGGATGACCCAGCTTCCTTACCCTGCAGTGGAGCTGATAGAACAAGGTTTACTACTAAGCAGGTTTGGAGCGATTCTATTGGTCGGTCCATCATGAATATTCACTAACCTGAAAGGAGAGCTAAAGCTTTTACACTGTGCAGAAAAAGAGATCAAAGTTTTTACACCACTAAATATATATTAGAGGTGGAGATATGGAGGAGGATCATACTGTGTACATCAGGAGTAGATGTGGTGGATCAGGATATGGGCTGGTTCAGACTCTCATCAGGTGGAGCTGCTCAGTGTACGACTGTAGAGTGTTTAAGACCACCAGCAACATACATTTAGATGGGGGGGGGGTCTAAACTTTGGACTGATAGTGCAGCTTACATTTAATGCAGGTCAGTGGAACCAGACTTCCTTTGGATCCATTGATCATAAAATCACACACAATGTAAATAAAGATCGGATGGAGTGTGATCTGGTGAAAGCAGAGCTGTTCTAGGTCTGAGTGAAAGAACCCACTGGTTAAACTGATCAGATCGAACTGCAGTGATGATATTTCAAAGTGTCCACCGTGCATGTTTAATACTGGCTTGTAATGAATCACTGAATACTGAGACATGTCTAAGTGAACGGTTCGTTCTCTGAGTAAAGAAAAGGAGGTTGTGGCTCCAAAGACCGCTTATGGCCAAACTGCATTAGAGAGCAGGTCCCAAAGGGGGCACCATGTGTAGACAAGATGTCTGCTGGGACCCATCCTACCTTGTTTCTCATACTCTTGTTCCAAGGGCACTAAAACACCATCATCCTCGTCTCGGTAGCCGTAATACTCTGCG
The DNA here is from genome assembly GCA_024036415.1 of Prochilodus magdalenae. Classification (NCBI taxonomy): domain Eukaryota; kingdom Metazoa; phylum Chordata; class Actinopteri; order Characiformes; family Prochilodontidae; genus Prochilodus; species Prochilodus magdalenae. Next base: position 606,462 of record JAMWET010000986.1, read on the forward strand.
TCAATGTCCTTCATCAGCTCAGCCCGTGTCTTTCTGGGTGGAGGGACCGCTATAGAGGAACAACAGTCAGTTACATTTCATGTAGTTATGTTGTTGTTGAATATGCTCTGCATTGCACAGGCAAAATGACTGAAAGAAGAAGTCTGAACAGCCCAAAGAAGAGACAAAATGGTCACACCAGTCAGTCGGAAATGACTGATTAAATGTGATTCGCCACAGCCTCAAAATATACTGAGGTCTGAGATCCTATTTATTAGGGGTCTGTCGATAGGTTGTTTAGATGGCTAGTGAAGCTAAATGTATCCAGGAGAGACACCATCAAACTGGAATTGGTATCGGCAGACACTCAGCAGAGGCTGCGGTATCAGCATTAGTATCAGACATGGGTATTGAATGGTATTAGGTAGAGCCAGTCGTGGGCTAGAGGTTTGGGAACCAGCCTTGTGACCGGAGGGCCCCGGGGTTTGATCCCCTTAGCCAACAGGACACAACTGAAGTGCCTTGAGCAAGGCACCTAAAGCCTAGCTGTTCCCTGGGTGCTGTGGACTGGGCTGTCCATTATATATATATATATATATATATATATATATATATATATATATATATATATATAATACAGCTCTGGAATTAAATAAGAGACCCCTCCAGTTTCTTCTTAAAATCAGCATCTCCACATGTACCACAGGTTCTCAGTGAGGAACCGAAGGCTGGGTTCTAGCTTTACTGGCAGATACAGGGAGCGTCTGGTTCATAAGAACAAGGTCCAGCAGCAAACACACAGGACAACACAGCTACAGACTGGCAGAGGGCCAAACCCACTCTCTACTGACCGTGATGAGCGCCACCTAATTCCAATGTCCCTTACCCACCGTAAGATGACCTCAAGTGAACAACTGGCGAGCATTGGCTAGGGTGAAATTGGCAAAACTCTAAATTGTAACTCCACTCAGCCACCTCTACTACTAATCATGAAAAAAGGTTTTCATTAAACTCACGCTCTTTTTCGAATAGCTCCCGTACTCCCGGCAGGTCTTTCGCCGCACCAAAATACTTGTAACCTCTGTTTCCTGGCACTTCCTTCCCTTCATGATCAAGCATCTTGGGTCCCACTCTCTAATACACATGCAAACACAATACAGAGGTTTTATCACTCATTTATAACACATCTGCCCACACATATAAATACACTGTTATTTTAATTAAAATTATATTTAGTATTAAATATTAACAAAAATTATTTTAAGTATTACAGGTAATAACTATCTGTAAAATAACTAAATAAATAAATAAAATTAAGGTTAATGTTTAAATGTTTCATATAGATAAATGGTTGCGATGTACGTGGTGAGAATTGTTCACAGGTCACAGTGGTGATGAATGGAATTAGGCTTTCTCCTGTTTTATCATCATCATCATCATCACATGCATAACCTCATAAGACTATATCTATTGGCCATATCTGTGCTGTAGACATGTCAACCTGTGGCTCCCATCACCACCACTGTAAAGAAATATGTAAGTTCTCTCCAATAAGTGACTGTTTACTTCGCGATGGGAACAGCCCGGGCTATGATGAATGGCTACTACCAGTAATCAACACCATCTCAATAAAGTAACAGCGCCTATAAGATTTCATTTGCTGTTAGCCAGATGAGCATTTTGCACTGAACAACTGAAATGAATGAGGCTGTTATTAATGAAGCTGTTATGGATCCTTGCAACATAATACTAAATAATGAATCATAAATTCACAAATGCTAGGGTCGTTTCAAAATGTTTACCGCATAGTCGGGTCCTCCCAGTTCCTTGATTCGAACTTCCCAGTGGCCCTTCTCTCTGAGAAGCTTGTTGATCTCATCGTTCAGGTCACGGATCTTAAATTCCCCCAAACCAGCTGAAGAAGATTAAAAGTGCGACCATTAAACATTTCGGTCTGTAATTCTGAGCAGGCAGCTATACCTAAACAAATATCAATAGAGTAACACGTAATGGTCAAGTGGTACTCACCATTCTGAATCTGGGCCACTTTCTTGGAAATTTCACTGATGATCTTTAAAGGAACAAAATTACACAAAATTAAATACATGTTTACATGTGTGTTAAATACAGCTCTGTAAAAATTAAGAGACCACCTGAAACCGATCAGTGTCTTTAGTACAGGTTCTGGGTTTGTGTTGGTTCTGTTTGATTCTCTACACTACTGGAACCATGTCTCCCAAACTCCAGATCAGATATTGTATTAGATCTGTGTATTTAGAAAATCACTAATGACCTCCAGAAGCCTGTTTTTAGAACCATGCTCGCTGTGCGTTCCACCCTAGCCACCGCTCGCCAGTCTCTCTGTAGGTCACTCGAGGTCATCTTACGGTGGGTAAGGGACATTGGAATGAGGTGGCGCTCATCACGGTCAGTAGAGAGGGGGTTTGGCCCTCTGCCAGTCTGTAGCTGTGTTGTCCTGTGTGTTTGCTGCTTGACCTTGTTCTTATGAACCAGACGCTCCCTGTATCTGCCAGTAAAGCTAGAACCCAACCTTCGGTTCCTCATTAAGAACCTGCTGTACATGTGGAGATGCTGAGTTAAGAAGACACTGGAGTGGGCTCTTAATTATTTTCCAGATTTGTCTACATAGTTAAACTGAACAAACAGAACAGATTAACACATTAATACCACCATAAAAAACTCTAGACACTCAGAAGTACAGCGGTGTCCAGCAACCGATGCACTTTTTCCTCACCTGCCGTCTCCACTTCTCTGCTTTAGGCAACTCGTTACATTCTGAGGCGAGAAATGGACGTCTTTCCTGCAGCAGTCACAGAGACGTTCGTTAAAAGAGAGGAACAATGAACATGAGCGCTGTAAACTCAGCACAGAACACGATACTCAACAGAGAACAATCCTGAGCATGGATCTCACCTTCACTTTCCCTTCTTCAAGCTGGGCCTGGCGAAATCGGGCCAAGGCCGTCCTACAGAACATAACACAAAAGGTTTGAATAAGAATGCTGAATAATAAAATTAGAATTAATAATAGAATTAATTAAGCAAACTGAAATACAACTCCACAGCCTTTAGATTTGTTTATGGTGCACATGCGGCCTGCCATTGTTTCGGGAACCGGTTTAGTCCCAATCCTGGGAGTTCTGGCCGTGTGGGAACGTCCGTGCTTTCACTATTAACACAGTCGTGAGTTCAGCTGTCCAGTTTCTACCCTTCAACTTCACCGAGTTTTTAAGAGATCTCTTTGGTAAAGCTGCCCATTCTCCGCTCTCCTTCTAGGTGTCTAGGATGCGCTGGACCGTTCTGAACCCAATTCCGGTTATTCCAGCTTCTCCATAGTTCTCCATCTTTGCTTGATGCAGGACAATTATCTGACCCTTCTGGAACACACTAACGAAAAACGTCCTCCCACATGACTGTTCAAGGAATGAGACGTTATTCCCTAAATCAGTTAGAGTTAAAGGAATAGCTTCCAACTAAAGCATATCAATCATAGGGATGCACCGATCCGATATTAGGACATGATGTCGGTTCCCATATCAATAAAATTAGGCCGGTCCCCAGTTTAATTAGTTTGCGATGCGAGATACTTGACTTATGAACAGGAACAACAACATGGAGTGAGCCGGAGAGCCAGGTGTATGGAGGTATTTGGGTTTACGGGCTCAGTACAGTACTTTCAGTCAACCCTGATGCCTCTCCAACATGAGTGAAGCACACCCTTTATTAAAAGGTATCAGATCAATATCGGGTATCGACTGATATGCAAAGTTTATCTATTGGTGCTGGTATCGGAACTGGAAAAACTGGATCGAGGCATCCCTAATGAACCACTGCAGTAATGATCCAATCAAACCCTCCAAGTATGGATACTAAGGATACTTAGTTGAATCCAAACGGCGACGTTTTTTGGCCAGGCTGTGTATTTGTTTTTTGGCCAGGCTGTGTATTTGTTTTTTGCATTGAAACAGAAATAGTCCATAATTCAAAACTTACATGGCCTTTTCTGCGTTACGAGCCTGAAAAATAAAACACAATCATGATTATTAGGGAGGAAAAGATGCAGAAACATTAGGCAAATGCATTTACTCACATCACAGATGACGCCAATGTCTCTAGAGATGTTTTGTTTTTATTTTACAAAGCTTGAACCTGCGGCAGACGTGGCGACTGACGGAACTTTTACAACAACCGGTCTATACCAATTACAACCTGGATTTAACGCTTGTTCAGTCTTTAATTCTGGTGTATAACTGACTGAGGGACTGAGTGATGTGTGAGTGCATCTAATGGGAAGTCATGGGCTGGAGGTTCGGAACAAGCCTTGTGACCGGAACCATCAGTAATGACTGAAGTGCCCTTGAGCAATAAGGCACCTAACCCCCAACTGCTACCTGGCTGCTGTGGATAGGGCTGCCCTCTGCTCTGGGCAAGTGTGCTTGTGTGTGTGGGTATATGGGTGTTTCACTTCACAGATGGAGGTTAATCTGGAAAACAAATTCCACTGTGTAAAACACAAATGGCACTAAATGGCCCTAAGCTCAGAGACTGTATATTTGATTGTCAGTGTTAAATATATTCACATTTATTCATGAGAATGAGATTATGTTTGGGTTTTTGTCTCCTGGAAATGCACAACGATAACAGAATCATATCGGTTTTGACTGATAATTGGTTTAAATAAGAAACTATCGGTAATGGATACCTGGATACTTGGGCCAGTAACTCAAACCAAGAACTGACGACGTATTTGAAAAGTGCAGAACGTTTAGGTGACATGATTTCACTGCACTCTGCAATGAGCTACAGTCATCAGTAGTATTTATCCCAGTAGATGAAGCACCACCATTTGTCTGCACTGACTGAGCTGTTCCAGGGCTGGGCAATATGATGATGCTGTACGGTTATCATGATAAATCATGCCAAAATGTGCTTCACTGAGCTTATCAAAGACATGGTCAGTAGCTAAAACACAGGCTAATCACACGTTTAATACAAAGTGAGCATTATTAGGCCTGTTTAACTGAATTTAGTGCAGATTTAGGGCTGATAAAAATCACTATGTAAGTGTGATGAGAGTGCTATAGTCTAATCACAACAGCCGCACTTTTTATTATAGCCGATTTTGTCTTATATGGGGGACACTAACGTAATATCAAAGCTGGTAAAGTGCCTGTAGATGCATTAGACCAATCAGAGTCACCTATATGCTGTGAAAGCAGAAGCTCTGCGGATTTAGGTTCCCAGAAAATAACTGTGATTTTAATAACAGTCGACAGACACTGATCAGAAAAACCCAATTAGAAGCTCATCCCAAATCATTCAGCCCCCATGCAGAAAAACACAGGATCAAAATGACTGCAGTTGTTTGATCTATACTTGTTAGAAGAAATATTATTATTATTATATCAGACGTGACACACTACAGGTTCGATTTTGTCTGTTGGAACATATTACATCTCAGATAACATACATGACTACAACACTATAGACTGTACTGATCTAGCCCTGCCCATTCAAACTGGGCTCCACTAGCCCACTAGACTGTATGCACTCCACTTTAACTAGACCTCTATACTTGAACATCTGAGCTGTATTTTATTTATATATTATTATTATTACATATAATATACTGCACTGGAGAAGTAGCCTGCCTATGTTTCGTTTACTGTACAACCCTGTATTGGTATAAATACAATAAAGTTTAATTTATTGAATTGAACTGAATTGAACATAAATATCGTGATGCTTGTGGTGCATTGTGATAATATCGTAAAGTACCGTGATGTGATATTTTTGTCATATCGCCCAGTCCTAACATTCTTATATTAGTGCAGATGTCCCATACCGGTGCATCCATACTTTGTTCCACGGACATGCACCTTTTAGTTGTTTGGATGTTATCATTTCAACCTGTTGTGCTGGTTCAACTCTTCACATGTCTGACTTTAAAACTTCTAGCATGTTATTGTTGAGCAAAATGATTCCAGATAGAGGAAAACAAAGTTGAACAAAAGCCAGAGGCACTAAAAATTAAACTGCACTGCTTTTAGAAAGGACTCTTATTTCAACACGTGTAAATACTAACACTTATTTACCCGACTGTTTATTCCGGTACAGTTTATTATTGACTAGACAGCGAGTAGCTAACAATAAAAAACTGCTAATTAAGCTGTTTTCGTCTTCTAATTTCCCGTTCCACCTTAAAGAGTGTAGGAGAAATGCTACTTTATTTAAGGTGGAACGGAGAATTCGAAGAAAAGACTGGAGAAAATCGGTCAACTTCAGCTTCTTCCCCACAAAACGGACAGAAAGCGAACTTCTAAAGTCACATATCAAACCCAGGTTCACTGTCCTCCTCAACACAACCATACTGGCGTTATAATTTTCGGCTTCAACACAATTTAAACCATTTATTTACCATGTTTAGTTGTCAAGACGAACTCCCTCGCGCGTTACCGATCCGGCGCACAAATATGACGCAGGCAACAATTCTGGTGACGACAATGAGGAGACAAAGAAAAATATAAATGTAAAAAAATATATATTCGGTTAACTTTGATTTTATTTATACATGTGATTTTCCTTAAACGCATTTTTTTAAATATAACATTTTATTTTGTCGTCCTTTTTTATATAAGCTTTTAAAATATTTATAGTTATTTACGTACGTGTTTCTCATTAGCAAAACAATTTTTAAAAAAAGGCGTAAAAAGGAGAAAAAATATTAAAAAAGAAAAAAGTATCATAATTTTTGCCCAAGTCGAGTTTGTTTATTCTTTATTACCAAGTGACGACAATTTCTGAGGTATTTACAACAATCAGTAAGATGATGGTATGGTTTTTTAATAAGGCAGGGCCACAAATTAATATACTAAGTCCACGAATTCCTATTTCAAGACTCTCGTATAATGTGTCCTCTTTTTAGTAACCCGTGGCCTCAATATAGATGTTTGTAGTCACGATATAAATTAATTTGTGGCCGCAACACATTTATTTGTGGGCTCAGTGTAATAATATGTGGCCACGTCTTTTATTTATTTATTTATTTATTTATTTAAAGTTACCTTAGGGGCTTCCTGCCACAGTGAATTTCCCACGATAATAAACTAATTAAATCAAAGGAAAACATACACTGAATTTTGAGATTTCGCCATCTAGTGGTAGAAGTAATATCACATGGACGTCCATACTTTTATGAGAATATTTTACATACTCCCCTATGGAGTTTTTATTAGTCACTATTGCCAAGCGAAAACATTTGCAAGATACTTGCAACCGCAGGTAAGGTGACATGGTGATTATTTTTCAATATCATATATTGAGGCCACAAGTTAAGTTTCATAAAACTCATGGGCTTGATATATTAATTTGTGGCTCCAGTACAGGTTGTTATGTGGCCACAATACAGTCATTTCTGTCCTCTATATAGTATTTTGTGCCCTCAGTATAGTAACATGTGTCCTCTATGTGGTATTTTATGGCCTCACTATAGTAATCTGTGGGCTTATCGTGGCTTATTTTTTAAAATTTGTAATTACCATGTTACACATGTGGGCTTCCTAACATAATGAATTAACTGAACACAAAATGTCAACTTTTCAACTTTTGAAAACTTTTTTTTCAACAATCAACTTTTGATGGTATTCCGCCACCTAGTGGTAGAAATTAGTTATATCACAACCACCCGGTACAACTATGAATTTTATCCTCAGTGTTGATGATGGTAAAATTGTGTCACATATGGGGGAAAAAAATTCTTTTAGGGATTAATTTGCCTTAGGGCAATCTGCATGTACATCACCGCCATAACCGAACATGGAAGAAATATTCGTTATATTTGGTAGGCAAATACCTGATCTGAAAACTACCACAAAACAACACATGATGCATCAGGAAGTGTATCCCTAACCCTCTCATACAATATCTTCCTGTGGGGGAGCTGGTAGAGGTGGAGGTCTGGTTCCATTCACCACCACTTAGGACTTGGATTCTCTAGAATGGAGCTTTTTACACCTTTTAAGCCTTTTAATTAGAAACAAATTATGAAAGATGGCATGCGCCTTCGGTTACCCACGCCATCCAACATGCCAATAGACGTCTTGGCAAAGTGCTGGAAAAACACAGCAGGAATAAAAATATCAGCATATGCAAGTGTCGTTGCCTTTAGTGTCGTAGCCTTTAGTCAAATATCATGTTGTTGTTGTTGCTGATGTTCTAAATGTAAATGAGTTACACCTCCTCAGAGACACACATCTACACACTCTAACACACAATAACTGGGACATAAATATACACACACCATCATCATCAGAAGAGTAGCTGCACCCAGAAGGAGGTGTGGGAGTGCGGTGCTGTTGGGGAGGAAGATAAAGGTGACCAGGATCAATAACTGATGATAAATTTAGACTGATATGATCAATATTTATTGAGCTACACATACAGAAGTCTGTCTCAGTATGGCGTCGGGCCGCCGTGTTTGCTAACCCAACACGCCAGATGTCTCGGTATGGAGCTGTAGAGGTTCCTAATGGTGTCCTGTGATAATCCATCCTATCCAGCTTGAACATCCTCACACAGTTCCTGCAGATGGTGCGGTAGGGGTGGAGGTGGAGGGACACCAGGCCTTCTGGACATGTGACAACAGACGTTCATCTTGGTGCTGACCACGGGGCCGCCACACACGGATTCGTTGGGCGTCTCCACCAAGACTAAAGCGGGACTCGTCTCTGAAGATGACCCGCTGCCATTCTGAGTCACTCCATTACAGTCTGGTACGACACCACTGCAGTCTTTGGTGACGGTGACGTGGTGTTAAGGATCATTAGCATGTCTCACAATGTCAAACCTACCCACCAAGTTTCATTCCTGTCAGTCGATTCCTTCTGTGTGCAGCTATTTGTTTGGAGAGGGTAGTTCGGTGTTCAGACCTTTGCATACAGCTGTATCTGCGGTCCGGTGTGGGAGCCTGAGCCGGTATTGTTTATACTGTAATTCATTCAGTAGTAATGAATAATTCATGCCTGAGCCAAACAAAGTGATCTGTCCAGAGGAGAAAGTGCTGAAAAGGGAAGGTCCGCTTGCAGCCGTGGAGGGCAGGTGATGACACTAGTCTCCCAGCGAAGGTGAACAGGACACTGACCCCACACGGCGACTAAAGTTCCATCATTCAAGTTTAATGAAGGTGGATAGTAGCAAAGGTAGAGGCACACAAAGACCAGCACTGGACAATGGAGTAGGATGCTCTGGAGCAGCTTACTGTCACCATGCTTACCGGGCTAAAGGGAATAAAGCCCCACAGCGCTGGGCTGGGCCGCAGCCGAGTGGTGTTCTCTGGAGCGATGGAGCTTCATCCAGGACCCATGGTATGAGTTGGAGCGATCCTGACCTCACTAATGCTCAATCAAACCCTCACAGCAATGTTCCAACATCAGTACCTGACCTCACTAATGCTCAATCAAATCCTCACAGCAATGTTCCAACATCAGTACCTGACCTCACTAATGCTCAATCAAATCCTCACAGCAATGTCCCAACATCAGTACCTGACCTCACTAATGCTCAATCAAATCCTCACAGCAATGTTCCAACATCAGTACCTGACCTCACTAATACTCACTCAAATCCTCACAGCAATGTTCCAACATCAGTACCTGACCTCACTAATACTCACTCAAATCCTCACAGCAATGTTCCAACATCAGTACCTGACCTCACTAATACTCACTCAAATCCTCATCACTCCAGTCCAGTCTTTATGTTCCCTTGCAAACTGAACTAAGTTCAGTTCAGAGTTAAGTTCAGACTCTTATGTCCACACAGCTGTTCAGTCCCAGTGCTGTGAGTTCTGGTCGTGTGGAGATGCTCTTAATGTCAGTGTTAAACACAGAGTTCTACTGTCCAACTTTTACCCGTACACTTACAGCGACCTCTGGTCACAGTCATTTCAGATTTCTTTCCTTCTGTAAAGTTGCCTGTTCTCCACTTTTCCAGGTGTTAATGCTGTGGAGAGTTCCGAAGCCCCAAATTCCAGCCATTCCAGCTCGATGAAACGCAGTAACTTCTTTTCCACAGCCACTGGACACTTCTTCCCATCTGGGGGTTTAGGGAGTGAAATGCTGCTTTAGCTTCATTTTTAATACTAATACTAACTAGTGTTTGAGTATGTAGTATGTAGTACTATATTGAGTATACTCAAAAACCCACACTGCACACTTAGAGCCAGTCAATATGTGAGTACAGTAATGGCTGTTTATGAAATGGTATACTACATACTGCTCATGTACTAAATCTACCTAAAAGTAGTGTGTAGTATGTGACCAAACTGTGAATCTGTGGTGTACTGGAGATACGCGGATGGTGTTCTACTCCAGTCAGATGTTGTAGTTTACAGGTGGAGCTATCTTCATGGTGGACTGTATCCCATCATGCACCGCAGCCTCACCAGCTCTCAGCCTGCTTCAGCCAGAGAAAATTGCGGCGGCTAACACTGGGGAGCTAAACACAGCCCACTCTGAGTATAAATGTAGGTGCAGAAAAGTAAATATACAGGTCTGAAGATTAATAAAAGATGAACTCGCTTTAGAGGATCAGCTTTAGAGTGAAATAGCCGAGGGGAGCTAACAGCTAGGCTAACCGTATCTCAGGTGAACTGAGCAGCGTTAGCAGCAGCTAGCTCTAAACAGTGGCTACAGTGATGACAGCTCTGAGGTAAATGTGGGTGTAGTGATTGTAGTGGGGCATGGTTTCATCAGAATGAGCCTCAGAAAGTTAAATATACAGGTCTGAGGATTAATAAAAGATGAACTCGCTTTAGAGGATCAGTTTTAGAGTGAACTAGCTGAGGGGAGCTAACAGCTAAGCTAACCGTATGTCAGGTGAACTGAGCAGCGTTAGCAGCAGCTAGCTCTAAACAGTGGATACAGTAATAACAGCTCTGAGATAAATGTGAGGTAACTGGTCATGTGACTGTATTAGTGTACTACACTGTAGGTCAGAACTTGTTACTGTACTGTATACCACACACGGGGGGCGTATACAGTGTGCAGTACATACTACTGTAGTGTGCGGTGTAGTAGTGTGCTGTTTCAAATATAGTCAGTGATGGACACTACTGTCACACAATGCAACCGGAAACGGAAAGAGCTTCTCTCGTCTGGAAAATTCAAAATAAGTGGTGGACAGTGCTGCAACTGGTGTGCTCTATAGAGGATGTGTCACAACATGTCATGTGACCAAAGCTGTAGGATTGTACACCTTCTGCCGCTTTAAACCAGCTACCTAGTTACAGCTGCATCCTCCCAACTGAAGCTCGTCCCTAAGGACTCAGTGACGTTCTGCTCCCTTCCCAAGAGGTATTAACACTAACACAAACAGCTACACAAACTACACCCTGACTGCCTCACACATTTCATCTTCACAGGCATCCTAAACCCCCTAAATGACCAGAGTCCAAAGGCTTACTACCCTCTTCTATAACCTACACAGCAGAAGGTGATGTCTTGTCAGGCTAAATTACCTTGTATCTAGTTTATATATCTTCAGAATTTCATTGTAACTTTTTAAAAAGTGATTTCAGTAATTAAATTGGCAAATAATTTAGCAAAATGTCATTAAAATAGCCCAAGTAAAAAATTGGCTTAATAAAACCACTTAAAACAAGTAAAAATGATTTGGGAACAAGCATAATAACCTTAAATTAAGCTTCAACAGTCTCAAAACGAGAATTTTAAGACATATAAACTAAATATTAGATCATTTAACCTCACAAGACGTAACATTTTTTGAGTCAGAATTCATTTTCACTGCAGTACTTGTAATTGCTGAACAATAAGTCTTGGTGTGGGAGTTTAAGGGGTTAAATGGCTCAAGGAGATATTACTGAGATTAGATATGAAATAATCTGTGTGTATATGGAAGGAGAAACAACGAGAAGACAAAGTGAGAATATAGGACTCCCTAATGACCACCTGGAAGACCTAGAAGACCAACCAACACTGTCTCCAACAGATAAACATCACTTCAATTAGTCAATCAAAATTTATTTATAATTGATATAGCGCTTTTTACAGCTGATGTTGTCTCACGCAGCTTTACAGTAAAGCAGTTTATGGAAGGATTAAAAGACTCATACATATATGAAAGAAATAAAAAGGTTTGGACCCAGATTCCAATGTATGTATGTATGTGTATATATATATATGTATGTATATATATAACACCACTACGGATCTTGGACACTTATTTCTTATATCTAGTTTATGTAAAATTCTTGTTTAAAAAAATTATTTTGTAAAAGTGATTTTAGTAATTACATTACAATTATATTGGCAATTTTTTTTTAAAGAAATGTAATTAAAATAGCCCACTAAAAATAACTAAATAAAATCACTTTAAAAAAGTCAAAATTATTTGGAAACAAATCTAATAATCTTAAAATAAGCTTCAACAGTCTCAAAACGAGATAACACCACTACCTGCCAGGGAGCTACCGCCCCAGTAAGAGTCCCTGGGCAAAACTCCTAACTCTTCACTGGCCTATCTGCAATACAGTTGGCCCCGTCGCTCTGGATAAGATCGTCAGTGAGGTCCCATAAATGTGGAAAAAACACACACACACACACACACACACACACACACATACATATATAAATATAGATAGATATAGATTTATAGATATATACACGAAAAGGAATGTACAGGGGTTGGACAATGAAACTGAAACACCTGGTTTTAGACCACAATCATTTATTAGTATGATGTAGGGCCTCCTTTTGCGGCCAATACAGCGTCAGTTGGTCTTGGGAATGACATATACTGCGTCCTGCACAGTGGTCAGAGGGAGTTTAAGCCATTCCTCTTGCAGGATAGTGGCCAGGTCACTACGTGATGCTGGTGGAGGTTCGTCCTTCTTGGTGGTATGCTGACATTACCCTGGATACCGTGGCTCTTGATACATCACAAAGACTTGCTGTCTTGGTCACAGATGCGCCAGCAAGACGTGCACCAACAGTCTGTCCTCTTTTGAACTCTGGTATGTCACCCATATGCAGTATTTTGAGCAGAACTGTGCTCTTACCTGCTAACTGAACCTTCACACTCTGCTCTTACTGGTGCAATGTGCAGTTAATGAAGATTGGCCACCAGGCTGGTCCAATTTAGCCATGAGACCTCCCACACTAAAATGACAGGTGTTTCAGTTTCATTGTCCAACCCCTGTAGATATATGTAAGGGATGGAATCCAGGCCCAAACTCCACATGAGCAAGCTAAAGGCAACAGCAGAGAGAACCTCGAGAGGAACCCGGGCTCAAGAGAGGAACCCTCTGTCAAAGTGTGTTAATGACCGGCACCAGACGCTTCCATCTTAGAGAACATCAAGCTCCACTCTCGCTTCAGATCTGAGAACATCCGCAGATGTTTCAGTCCATCCTCCTTCCACTGTGAGAAGACTCCTAACGCTATGGAGGTCTGAAAGGAGGTGTAGCTGTTCCAGAAGCTCCTCACTGAGAAAAGGAGACACACACGTCCAACAGAGGAGCTGCTGGTGTTCTCACAAAAATGGACTGACCACCCCAGAGTCCAGAACCTCAACACCACTGAATGAGTTTGGGGTGAGGTTGCATTTGGGTGGTGAGAGGAAGCAGAACCGACCAACCAAACCAACGTCTAGGACTGAACTTTGGAGGTTGTCTCCTGGACAGAATGAAAGCTCAAAAGAAGGTAAAGGGTGGACACAGTAAGTGCTGAGGTTATACAGCAGAACCGCTTTTTATAAGGTTCTATATAGAACCCTATACAACACTCTACCTTCTATCAATGTGGAATTCTTCAGATTGACGGTAAAGTGTTGTATATGGTTCTAAATAGAACTTTTTAGAAATTGGTTCTGCTACTGCTATGATGTCACACTTGTAACAACAGAAGAACCATCTTTAGTGCTATATAGAACCACAACACCACTGAAGGAGTTTGGGGTCATTTGGATGGTGAGAGGAAGCAGAACCGACCAACTAAACCAACATCTAGGATTGAACCTTGGAGGTTGTGGCTGAGGTTATACAGCAGAACCACTTTCTAGGTTCTAAGGTTCTATACAGAACCCTATACAACACTCTACTTTCTATCAATGTGGAACGGTTCTTCAGATTGACAGTAAAGTGTTGTATATGGTTCTAAATAGAACCTTTTAGAAATTGGTTCTGCTACTGCTATGACATCACACTTGTAACAACAGAAGAACCTGCTACATAGAACCATAACACATTCTCCATCATGGAAAGCAAGCAAATGGTTCTTCAAATTGAAAGAGAGTAATGTGTTGTACATGGTTCTATATAGCGCTAACAGGTTCTTCTATGGTTACAAGCATGATGAAGGTTCTATGCAGAACCATATACAACACATCACCCTGGAAGAACCATTTCACCATTTAAAGAACCCTTTAAGCAAGCAAATGGTTCTGTGAGCACCAATGGTTCCATACAGACCCAATGTCTTTACTAAAGAACCCTGGAAGAACCTCCGTATTGAGAGTGTACAGTGGTCTGTAGGTTCTTGGCTAGGCATAAACCCAGGCCCGACTCCAGCTGTGGTACGCAGGGCTGGACCGTCGTTCTCATAACAGTGTGCACAGTTTGGAGCTGCTGCTGTTGGGTGAGGTCAGAGAGGGCTGACCATTGGCCGTGACCGTTCTGGCCACAGTCTGCGTGTTCTTCTTTGCTTCTCGTTCTAACTGAAGTTGAAGGAGCTCCCTGGTGATGGTAGTCATTTCCGAGGTCCTTGCTTCGAGAGCTCGACTCGTCTTCTCCAGATTGGCTGTCAGCTCTTGTAGCTCCTTCTCTTGGAGGCCGCGCTCATGCTCCAGGCAGACCACTCTCTGCTGCAGACCTGCAGCCATAACACGGGCTGAATGCAGCTATGGGATCAAACAAAGCACAGATTACCATCAACAAGATGCAGTAGAACCACCAACATCTAATTAAAGTTTGATCCAAGTCACATACATAATCAAACACGGTACAGCAAGCAGGGAAACGCTTTGACACCTCACTGCACGAATAGCTGCACCCAGAAGGAATCAACCAACAGGAATGAAACTTGGTGTGTAGGTTTGACATCGTGAGACATGCTAATGATTCAAGTTAACACTCGGCCGCGCATGTGATGTAAGCATGGACGGGGCTTATCTCTCTACCTGACTGACCCAGCAGCCACTATTGTGGACATCCAGCGAGCAGTGATGTCCTGCATGAGTCACCATTGGCAGACGGCTGCACCACGCAGGACTACATCCGCACAGACCGTTACCATGACTGTCCTTAACACCGCGTCACCGTCACCAAAGACTGCAGTGGTGTCGTACCAGACTGTCATGGAGTGACTCAGAATGGCAGCGGGTCATCTTCAGTGACGAGTCCCGCTTTAGTCTCGGTGGAGACGCCCAACGAATCCGTGTGTGGAGGCACCGTGGTCAGCACCGAGATGGACGGTTTGTTGTCACACGTCCAGAAGTCACTCCACCTCCACCCCTACCGCACCATCTGCAGGAACTGTGTGAGGACGTTCAAGCTGCATGGGATGGATTATCACAGGACTCCATTAGGAACCTCTACAGCTCCATACCGAGACGTCTGGCATGTTGGGTTAGCGAACACGGCGGCCCGACGCCATACTGAGAAACAGACTTCTCTGTCTTCCTTCCCAATAGCACTGCAATCCCACACTTCCTTCTGGGTGTAGAAATTGTTCTGATTATTAGAAGTGTATATAGTATAGATTAATATGGAAGTCAAACATTTCTAATTTTTTAAATTTCTAAAGTAATTACATCTAAATGGTCGAGAGGTAAACAAATCGTTGTTCAGAGCCTTTTTTGTGAAACACCTTAGAGACACTCTGATTGGTTCTTCAATGGTCAGGACCCCCACAAGACCACCACAGAGGAGGTATGATGTGGGTGGTGGATCATTCTCAGCACTGCAGTGACACTGACGTGGTTGTGGTGTGTTAGTGTGGGTGGTGCTGGTGTGAGTAGACACAGCAGTGCTGCTGGAGTGTTGAGACACTGTGTCCACTCACTGTCCACTCTATTAGACACGCCTACCTTGCTGGTCCACCTTGTAGATGGACAGTCAGAGACAACAGCTCATCTGCTGCTGCACAGTGCAGTGTTGGTCATCCTCTAGTCCTTCAACAGTGGGCACAGGACGCTGCCCCACAGGACGCTGCCCACAGGACACATCCCACAGGACACATCCCACAGGACACATCCCACAGGACGCTGTTGGCTGGATAGTTTTGGTTGGTGGACGATTCTCAGTCCTGCGGTGTCACTGCAGTGCTGAGAATAACCCATCACCCACATAGTACCTGCTCTGTGGTGGTCCTGTGGGGGTCCTGGCCATTGAAGAACAGGGTAGTACAGTATACAGAGAAACAGATGGACTGCAGTCTGGACCTGTACACCTACAGAGTGTCCTATACGGTCAGTGGAGCTGATAACATGGACAGTGAGTGTACGGTGTACCTAATAAAGTGTCTGGTGTGTGTATTTCAGCAGAGCTGTCAGTATATCAGAGTAAAGAGGTCATATTTTAGACCACTCTACTGCCACTAAAGCCCCATACCTGGGCAGACAGATCAAAGGAAGCTGCTTTCAGGTGTTCACGCTGCTCCACTTTGGTTTTACACGGCGGTAGAACCTCAGTCTGGTTAGCCACACTGGTTGAAGTGTCTTCCTTCACACAGATATGACCTTGAAACAGCTCTGGATTTGGCTTGTTGCCCAACCACAGCATGTCATCAAGCTCAGCTTTATCTTTCACACCACTCTGAGGACACGCTCGTTCCTCTTCAGGGTTTGGAATGGCTGGCAGAGGCGTGACAGAGGGATGTTTGTCCAGCTGGACCTCAAAAACACCAGAATTAGCTTTGCGTGGTGTCAGCTGGTGCCCCGTTTGGTCACCACACATAGCAGAAGAGCACCGCTCCACCTGTTGACACTCGTTGACCGAAGCCTTCGAGGCATCCTCTGACGCCGGAATCTCATGCAGAGAGCTGGAGGCTACTGTCATGGGGCTATCTACCAAATCTGCTCGTGTGGTCGACTCCATAATGGCTCTTCCCAAGGCATCTCCCAGCCTTTCCATGCTCAAGGACATGTATCTAATGGTTGTGGTAGGAAAGATCTCATCGCTCTCCATTTGCTCCTTAAATAGACCAGCGCCATCTCCTAGAACCCGGAGTTCACACGTGTCCTCTACTTCCGCCAGTTCTCTCACGGACTCCAGAGGTGAACCAAGCTGTAGATGGCCCAGGATTCCGGACTTGTTTAAAGGCTGACCTGAAACCAGTTCAGTCAGATTAGCGTCTTTGGTTTCATTTGCTTGGGCGTCCGTCACCGAACTGATGCTGAATACGTCCTCCGAGCTCTGCTTGGTTTGGGGGACGTTCGTCGCATGTTGGCCCACGTGTGGGAGCATTTCTTCACTTTCTTGGAAGTTCCAAGGTTCCTCAAGGTTTCCTGTTGACATTGTAGCATCTAGCACTGACGGTCAAGCAACCGAGACACAGGCCTGTAAAAATAAAAACCCATTCTATAAAATTTATGCATAATTAAAAAAGGTAGAGACAGTCAATCAGAGCGGTTTGGTGGGAAACGGTTTGTTCTAGAGCAACATGCTGACGTGTTCACAGTGGGGGTGATGGTAACCAGACGTCTGAGGAGTTTAACACCCCTGAAAGCCTTATGTCTCCTAAAAGAGATGGTTCCTCTGAAGTTCTTTATTAAAACTAATGGTTTAAACTGATTTCTATGCAGAACAATTCCATGGTTAAATGGTTCTGTGTAATGAAATGGGTCTTCAGAATAGTTCTTCCTACGCTGCCAGGCTAGTAACCACATAAGAACCCTTTAGGTGCTACATACGCTCACCGTTTCAGAAGGACGTGTTTGACTGTAATGGTATTCGGTTATATGTTCATGATTTATTGAGCTACACATACAGAAGTCTGTCTCTCAGTATGGCGTCGGGCCGCCATGTTTGCTAACCCAACAACTAACCCAGACATCTCGGTATGGAGCTGTAGAGATTCTGTGATAATCCATCCTATGCAGCTTGAACATCCTCACACAGTTCCTGCAGATGGTGCGGTAGGGGTGGAGGTGGAGGGACACCAGGCCTTCTGGACGTGTGAGAACCAACCGTCCATCTTGGCGCTGACCACGGTGCCTCCACACACGGATTCGTCTCCACCAAGACTAAAGCGGGACTCGTCACTGAAGATGACCCGCTGCCATTCTGAGTCACTCCATGACAGTCTGGTACGACACCACTGCAGTCTTTGGTGACGGTGACGTGGTGTTAAGGACAGTCGTGGTAACGGTCTGTGTACATGTAGTCCTGTGTGGTGCAGCCGTCTGCCAATGGTGCTGCACTAACAGGATGATTCATGGAGGACACCACTGCTCGCTGGATGTCTGCAAGGGTGGCTGTTGGGTCAGTCAGGTACAGAGATAAGACCCGTCCTTGCTTACGTCCCATGCGTCAAACTTACCCACCAATTTTATTCCTTCATTCTGGTTGATTTCACCATCAACAACATTCCATAGGCCTATATAAACCCAGACGACACGTCAAGATTCACTGGTGGTTCTAGATAGTAAATAAAATGTCTATATCGTCGCTGTCAAAAGAAAAACAAGTATTACCAAAACGGCAACTTCACAGGGAAGATCAAAAACCTCATTCCATTTTAATGTAAGTCAATGGAACCAGACGTCTTTCCAAACACTGTTGGTCTATTTCTATTGGTCCAGTCATCATGCAATTCTCACACGGTGTAAACGGCAGCTGCTGTGATCAAATGATGCATAAAAGTCAAAAAATAAACAAAATTGGAGACACATGTTTTTCATTGGACTGCGACGATATGTGTGCTGTAGACATGGTGATTCCTGGTTCCCATCACCACCACTGTAAAGAACACCTGAACCATCTCACACCAAACTCCCTCCCTCAGTCACTCTGTTAACATTCCAACACAGGACTAATGCAGACATATTTGGAAAATTCCTGTTTAACAGGCCACATTCCTAATTAATTACATTCCTTTAGAAATCCTTTATTATTCTATATGGCTGTTTGATAAGACAGAGACAGAAGGAAGACTGGCATCCTCTTACCTTCACCTGCAGATAGTACAGCTCCGGCTCTTCATCTGTGCTCATCTCATTCAGGGTTTGGCCGGTCACCGGGAGCAGAGTGACCTTGGTGTTGAAAAACTGATCACCAGGTTCAGGTTTCACAGAGCCTACACATCAACTCTCAATCATTCTGATCGACGTCATAGTAACCATGATGCATTTAGGCTCATCAAAAAGCAGAACGTAGAAATAAAGATTTAGATTTGTGTAAATTTTCCAAGAGGATATAAAATTCCACCTGAGCGCCCACAGATTCTCAAAACATTGAATTTTATTCATTTATTGACTTATTTTTGATGTAATTATCAAAATTAATTATTATTTTTAATTATTGCATTTAAAAATAAATATTTTACCCTGGAATAATTGCTTACTTTTCTGAAATGTAATAACTTTTATAACTAATGAATGTTTCAATTAGGTCAACACAGTATCTCAAATGTAGATGAAAAATTATTTGGAGATATTAGATAAACAATTTAAGAAAACTGTATGTACTGTATTTGGAGAAAATCAGTCATGATTTTAAGATATTAAGTGAATATTTGAGATACTAAAACAATGGTTAAAGAAAATAAGTCATTACTTTGAGATACAGGGTTAATAATAGAAGAACATAAATAAATATTCTCTGTGACTAAGTCAATATTTCATGTACTAAATCAATATTTTGAGAAAATAAGTCGATAGTTTATGAAAGTAAATATTTGAATATTAAATAATTCTTTATTTTCAAATACTAGGGCAATATTTGGAAAAAATAAATATCGAAAATTCAAAAAAGTCAATATATTGAGATAGTATGTAAAATATTTGGAGAAAAAAAATCATTATTTGAAGATTTTCTGATTTCAATTACTGAAGACAAGTCATTAAGGTACTAAGTAAATTGTTGGTGTAAACAGGAAAATATTAGGCGGAAATAAGATAATATTTTATTTTATACCAAGTCAGTAATTATCAAAGACAAAAGTTAGCGTGAACTTCGTCATTCAGACGTTTACAAGGAGTGCAAGGCTGGACGAGATTGCAATTCTCCAAACTCCGACGTGTGAGTATAAACATAGGGCAAACACACGAGATGAAAATAAGTCATTAATTTGTGGTACGAAGTCAATATCTGAAGAAAAGGAATCAGTGTTTGGAGAAAATGAGTCAGTGTTTGGAGAAAGAGAGTCAGTGTTGGGAGAAGATCAATCAGTGTTGGGAGAAAAGGAGTCAGTGTTTGGAGAAAGAGAGTCAGTGTTGGGAGAAGATCAATCAGTGTTTGGAGAAAAGGAGTCAGTGTTTGGAGAAAGAGAGTCAGTGTTTGGAGAAAGAGAGTCAGTGTTGGGAGAAGATCAATCAGTGTTGGGAGAAAACGAGTCAGTGTTGGGAGAAAACGAGTCAGTGTTGGGAGAAAACGAGTCAGTCTTTGGAGAAAACGAGTCAGTGTTTGGAGAAAGAGAGTCAATGTTGGGAGAAAACGAGTCAGTGTTTGGGAAAAACGAGTCAGTATTGAGAGAAAACGAGTCAGTGTTTTGTAAAACTAAGTCAATATTTTAACAGAAAGAAACAAAAGCAGGTGACTCTTCTCTGCTTGGCAGGAATGGGACTCTGTATGTTCTTGGCTTTGCTCCTTCACTAGCCTCTGGAATGTTTGGGAAGTACATACATTCACCTCCTCGGTACTTTCTCTACACGGCAGGCTTTAAACACGACATTCAATTATTTATGATGAAAATAACACCACGAAAGCCGTCTCCAATATCTGAGAGCCAGCTGTGGAGCAGAGTGATTCCCTCACGCACAGTTCACTCTCACCGACTCAAACTCTGCAGTTAACGCAGAACCTTTTTAAAAGCTTTAGCATTTAGATGCTACATATGTATCAGAGAAAAGCAGTATCTGAACAAAGTCACTCAATATGTTGAGATCCTGAGTCAATATTTAACGAAGGTTCATCAATATACAGAGAAAATAAGTCATTAATTTGACAAACCAAGTCAATATCCGGACAATAAGCCCATGTTCTGAAATATTAGAAACAAATGGGCAACATTACAAGAACATTAAGATAGCTGGAGAAAAATCTCTCTCTCTCTCTTAAACAGAGAACCTATAGAGAGAGCTGACTCCCTCCAGGATTAATCAGACTGGATCTATTAGATGTCCCCAGCTCCTTCTCCTGTTAGTCTTCTCTCCTCACCCGGCCTCGACCTGAGGACAGGTCCCCCCTCGAGGCTGGTTTCTCTCGAGGGCTACTCCGTACTCTAAGGGAGCTTCTCCTCGCCCCTGTCGCCTCTGGCTTGCTCACGAGGGGGCTTGGACCCGGCTGTCCTTCCCTACGTCTGTACATGGACTCCGTGTTTTCCTTTTCCTTTATATAAACTGCTTCTCTGTGAAGCTGCTTTGAGACAGTCAGCACTATACAAATAAATAGACTGGTTGATTATTTAGTAATATAAAAGTAATTTTGGATACAGTAAGACACTATTTTGAGTCAATACTGGAAGAAAACAGGCCATTATTTTAAGTCGAAGTTGGGTAAAAATCTGTCATTATTTGGATAAAACAACCGGTTATTGTTGGATATGAAGAAAATAAGCCATGACTCTGAAATACGACGCCATCTTTGAGATTTTTAGACACTTGCGTTTAATATTGGTTCAAGTTTAAGAGCCCTCTATTTATGAGAAGACATACCATTATGGAGACGTATGGACATATAGACGAGACCAGACCTCAGCCGGAACGCGTTTGGGGTTATCTGAAACCAACCTCTATTATATTCAATCGTTGAGGCTTCTGTGATATGATTAACATCATCCACCAAACCAATAAAAAAAAAAAAAGTCCCATAAGCATCTCCCACTGGAACGTTCTCAACTGCTAGTCCGAGTTGAAGTTAAGAGACTTGGATCCAAGTGGAGCGTTTCTAAGATCCAAGAGACGGAAAAGAATCTGCTCATTCTTTCAAATTGCTTTTATGCCGTGCAGCTTTACGGCCCCAGAAGGAGCATCAGAGGCCAGAAGCTTTTTATAGGTGGGCTATTTATACGAGGCAGTCATAGGGAAGGCCCGTCACTGAAATTGATCCCAGCTTTCAAAGCACAGTAGCCTCAGGTTCCAATATAGCACAGTCTCTGATCACGGTCCTCTGAAGGATGAAGCACCAAGGACCCATCTAGGCACGATTAGAACTGCAGCTCATCCGAGCAGCACTCAGGACAGTTCTACACGTTATAATGAAGACTCGTTAATACGGGCGCTTCAAAGGAATGTGCACAGGTGTGGCAGGCATGCCCAGAGAGACCACCCTTTGGTTCCCCTGTAATGGTTTTGGTGGACTAATTATGAAAACACAATATTAAGTGAAAGAACCTCTAGGTGGAACCCAAATGGGCAAATCGACTGGAACGGATTTTTATATCATCGCTATCCAATGAAAAATAAGTACATCCATAATGGCAGTTTCACAGCAGAGGGCAAAAACATTGAAACGGTAATGGAAGTCAATGGAACCGGGTTTTTTCCAAGCAATTATGGGCCATTTATGGAATTTTCACACAGTGTAAACGGCGGGAGCTTTTCTTACAAGAGTGTAAACGAAATAAATAAATAAACAAAAATTAAACAGAGAGCATGTTTTTCAAACAGTGATTATATATCTCTGTCTGAAGAAAAAAAAAAAAAGTGCATCTCCAAAAATGCAACTTTACAGGAACAGGCAAAAACCTAAATCAATGGACCTAGACGTTTACTAAGCAACTTTGGGCCACCTGTGTCGGTCCATTCATCCCAGAATTCCTACACTGTATAAACGGCCACTGCTGTGTTCACATGACCCATAAAAGTACTAACCAACAAAAATGGAGATACATGTTTTTCATTGGACAGAGACTTATAAACTCATTCACACCCACTCTCTTGATGCATTTGCTCAAAGAACCTGTTGGGCTTTTTTTTTTTTTTGAGCATGTACAAAAGGACTAAATTGGTGTTACAGGCTCTATTTGGCGTTACAAACTTAAATGGCAAAAAAAAAATATTTCCCAGTCTTTTATCCACAGCACCAAACGCCTGCTTGTGTTGGTCAATTTTATAAAAGCGCCCATCACACCTTGCATCCAAGAGGTTTCTGAACATGCCATAAACCATCACCCCCATCTCTGCGCTTGAGAAGACAGAAACACCACTTAGATTAGATTAGAGGCCTTCTTGTACATTTTTAGCCATGAGCTCAAAAGAGGCAACAACTCAGAAAAGAAGCTTCAGTCTCACTCCCCTTCCTCCTCCAGCTTTATTGATAGTTTAAAATTACATTTCTATGTTCTAGGACTTCAGTTGCATTTACCTTCCGCCTTAAAAACTGAGTACAAGCAAATGATATTTTTTTACAGTAGTCTAAGTGATATTGTACAAAAATAACATTTTGATTTCTGTGAAAACATTCTCCTGACTCCAAATCTTATTTATCCCGCCCGACTTCTATTCTTCTATTACATCTTAAGGTTTCGTGTCCTCCTTTGCTCCTTGGGTATAATGAACAGAACTACGCTGCAATCTTGATTATCAGACTCCTGATTATTTCGACTTCGACTTCAACTTAGCTGCGCTGCACAGTCCGACGACTTGCTTTACAAAGAATGTAGATTTCTGAAATTATTTCACTGTTTCTCCTCAGAATGTGCTGTAAACTTGCTCGTCAATAGTACGTTTCTTTACAGTTTTCTCCACGTAGCTGCGTACTGCTGGTTGGGCCCGAACAGATCTGACCGCTGAGTCCTGTACTGCTTTTTTCCAGGTCAATCACTCTTTAGCCTAACGCGTCCCCACTGATAAAACAAAAAAAGCTAATCATACCCAGAAGTTCACACTTCTTTTTTTAGTTTCTTTTTTTTTCCTCCCCGAACTCTCGCTGAGGCTCCGCTCGACGAGCCCGGAGAGGCAGAGTCGACATCATTTCTTCCCACTCAACTCATTCATCCCTGTTCACCAGTGGCATGGAAAGGGGGTTCTTTAACAAAGCATTATACATAACACCTCTACCAAACTAAACATAAACTTTTTTGTATTAAATGCAGAAAGTGGAAATTTTGTTTTCCACCCCTTTCCTCCTTTTAACATGTCAAGAGCTCACTGGCCTGGGACTAGCCTCTATCTGCCAACCTTTGGCCAGTGAAGAGGATTCAGAGAAAATAATACAACCATCAATCAGAAAAAGGAGGGGCGCCCAGGGAAACGGGATTAAGCGGTGGCCTCGATGGTGCATTCTTTTGCCAGGTGCCCGGATTTGCCGCAGTTGTAGCAGTTGACCTCGCTCGCCTTGCTGCACTGGACAGCGACGTGCCCAATCTCACCACACCTATAGAACACAGAACAATATGGCCTCTTAGTCTAAGAGTCACTGACAGAGTCCTATTGTCCAAATTCTTAAGACTTTATTTAGCAGCTCCACAAAAATTAAGGCTTATTGTAGCTTTTAAATAAATAAATAAATAAATAAATTAAAAAGCCTTATTAAGCAGCATAGTCACCTGTAGCACTTGACTTTTTCACAGCCTTTCTGGATGTGTCCAAAGCCCCCACAGGAATAGCACTTCTGCTCATTGGCGTGGTCACAGTCGCGGGCCACATGGCCAGCCTTGCCACAGTTGTAGCACACCTGCTCCCGCTCCTTCTTGGGTTCCTTGCAGTCTCTGGAGATATGGCCACCCCTGCCGCAGTTGTAGCAGGCTGAAAACAGTTACGGTAAACTGTTCAGTTTCATGAAGTAGTCATAAATAAATTTTTGCAGATATGCTGCACAGGATTCCTTACCATCCTCGGTCCTTTCACAGTCCCTCGCAACATGACCTGGCTCGCCACAGCGGTAACAGAAGAGATCTAGGAGAGCAAACCAAGCCTTAATCGTCAGGACAGTCTACAGAGCAAGAGCTAAACAGCTGCTAGCGTCCGCATTTCTCACCTTTTCCCCTTCCACGACCTTTCCCACGTCCACGGCCAGCGTTCGGACAGTTCTTGATCCAGTGGCCGGTACGGCCGCACCCAAAGCACTCGTTGCTGCTCATGTCCTCAAGCTGCAATCTATAGCTGCTGAAGAAGAAGTCTACATTACCATCTACCTGCAGTAGGACACAAAAATGAGGAAGCTAGGGAGAAAAGCCCTAAAGGGACAGGGCAGGGCAGGCACATGGACCTGCTGACACACCATCTGCAGAAGTTAACTGACTCAAATAGGTGCTTCTGTCATTAATGTATGCAGGTGTCCAGAAAAGAAGGTGGTGGTGCAAGCATGTGACCACTCAAGAGTCAAAGTTAGTTCAGAAGACTTTGAAACATGAGTCTGGACTGTCCATGATTAAATACTTGTGTACACTGAATTGTATGGACAGCCAGAGCCTCAGCTGGTTGGCTGGCTAGCTAGCTAGCTAGCTTGCAAGCATGCATGCATAGTAGCATGAGGTCCTGACATGAAGAGTGAAGTCCCCCATGTCAGACTTCATCGTCCCAACAAACCAGTACGCAACATTTATGCCCAACATTCTTATTCATTGACAGTTGTTAGCTTAGCCAGCTAGCTATGCGTCTGTGGAAACTGACAGAGGTTAGCGAGCTAGCTATCCAGTCAACTAAGCTAACCAGTTAGCTCAAGTGCCAGTCCGTTGAGGTCACCGCTCAAACGAAGCTGAAGTCAGCTTCTGGGTCGAATTCACCCGTTCCACCTTAAATGGCTGAGGCACCAGAATGTAACGGCTGCACCATTTAAGGTGGAACGAGCAAATTCGAACAGCAAGCCAGCTATCAAGTAAGAAGCCAACTTCAGCCTAGTTGTTTTCTCTCCCCTTTCTTTGACGGGAAGCATTTTTTTGTAGCAAAGGGAAAAAATAGGAGATTAAAAAAATAATAATAACACGTTTTGTCGAACAATTTTCCTTCTCCTTCTCCCCTCGTCGACTCACCGCGTTCCGCTGGCTTTCGGTTCCCCGCAGAGTTCCACCCACGGACCCCCAGTAAACAGAGCCAGTCCCACGGCGACATTTTATATCTATTCTTCAGCTACTCGCCCTTCGTTTACACCTGTGGGATTTACATTTACGGGCTCGTTGGTTTGAAAAAGTAAAAATAAAAAACACCCGACATTTTGTGTCAATCCGGGACTTTTTCCCCCCTGTTTTCCCGCGCGGCGCGTGTAGTGGTAGGCCGCCGTTTCAAGGGGGGAAAAATTCACATGTTTACCTTCTCGACACATTCCGCCACAGCGGCTCGTCTCAGGTAATTTTTGCCATGTCTTTGCTGTTATAAGAGAGCTCCGACCTCCTCGGACCAAGCGACGGTGTCGCGCACCGTGCTATTTTTCCCATTTTCGCCCTTTTAAAGGCACTCACCTCGGCTACGTGAGTCGTCGCTGTTTATGTTCGGTTCCTCCTCTCCGCGCTGCGCCACACGCGGTTTGCGCACGGCACGCTCGCAGCCAACCCGCCCCTCCCTCCTTCTTTTGCACACGGCTCGTAGCTAGCCAAACAACTGACTGCCCGTATTCCGACCAGGCCCGCGGGGATTGGCTGCCAGCGTCAGCCTCTGCGCTGCGATTGGCGGGAAGCGCATCACTGGGCGCACAGCTAGCCAATCTTAGCGCACGCTGGGCGGGACATGACCGAATACGGGTGGGGGGAGGAGGAAAAGGACATCTGCTTGATGAAAGCCGTCGATTCAAACCGAATGAAAACGTAAACAAACGTAAGCCGGGAAGGCGGCGCTGCTGTTCGGTACTTTCACATTAGTAGTGACTCATAACGGTTGTGATGGAAACGACTTTCCTTGCAATCGTATGGAGCCCAGCATTACCTAGGCTAATAAGTGGGCCTGTTGTTTGTTCCTCAGTCGCAAAAAAACCCCTCTCAGTTTCTGGTGCACCAACTAAATTATTTAAGCTAAACGTTGCAGCATCTTGGATCCTTTAATAAATGATGATTAGGCTGCAATTTAATCAACGGAAATTTCTGATTCGCTATGTGGAGTCGGTGTAATCAAACTGAATTCTTTATGATGATGTGCGCATGCGCGCTTTTTTTTTTTTTCCATCAGCAGTCACTGTGGCATGCATTTCATGCATTTATGAGAATGGAGAGAGAAGAGAATGAAAGAGGGAGAGGAGTCATCTTACTGATGGGGCAGGCAGAATCAGTAGCATCTCTCTCTCCCTCTCTCTCCCCACAAATCGATAGAACTGGAGCTGTAGTCATCTTTCACTGTTAAGGTGGTTTTGCATATCAGGCAGCAGCTCAGCTCTATGAAAGAGCACAATGCATGTTGGTCTGTTTTGGTCCAGAGCTCTGTTTTGCATTGTATTTACATCACATTTTCACATGAAGCGGCTTCTAAACATAGTTCAGTGCCCGAGGACTATGACGCCATGACTTTATCCCCACTTTATCCTGCCTCGGCACAGACTTCCATGCTGCCCTCCCTCACTTGCTATGCCATTGATGAAAGCTGGAGGGAACGCCTTAAATCTCAGTGGTGAGGATGTGGTCCCCGCTCTCTCCGCCCTGTCTCCGTTCCCCTGACCATGTGAGCTGTGCATTAGTGATGTCCTGGGATTTGGAGAGAGGGCTTTCATGCACCTGCGAGCTGCGTCTGCTCGACGGGCCGCAATGCCTTTAGCAGGTTCTGTGGATGTTCTGGATACGGGTAGAGAAATGTTGAAATAAATAGATTTTAATGGACGTTAGTTTTTATGGCCGTGGTGTCTAATGCGGGACGTAAACAGGAACGCTGGTTTTTGGATGCTTTTGCGATGGAAGTCTATGCTGGACTGCTTTACCTGACCCTGCCTGATTCTGGTAAGTGATATTTGGGCCTGTAAGGCAGGAAGTCATTGTCTTTTTCTATTGTTTATGTGTGATATTCATGTGGAATCATCATTATACAGAAGCCGAAAGATGATTAATCTATCCTAAAGATCAGAATGAGAGCACTAATGCACTGCCTATGACTGCTGTGAAGTAGAATACCATGGAAATGGAAATTATACATGATGTCTAACATGTATTTCTGGTGATAATTATGGAACAATGCTCTTACAGTTTGGCACAGTGCTACTGATAAACCCCTTAGGAATAAAAGCACATGGCTATGTGTTGCTGAAATCTGAATGTAATTGTTTTATATTTCAGTGTGTTCAGTGAAAGATGGGTTATTTAGTACTGAGAGAATAAAACAGCTGTAATTAATCCAGGCACTGTCACAGCCCTGGATGAGATATAGCTCAGTGGCCAGCTGATGGCACTGTTAATTCAGAGTAAAATGATGCCCACTGTTGGTGATTTGTTAATGTGACACACACACACACAAAAACACACATACACACAAACATACACAGAAACACACACACACACAGAAACACAAACATACACACACACACACACACACACACACACACACACAGAAACACAAACATACACACACACACACACACAGAAACACACACACACATATACACACACACACAAACATACATGTGCACACACACACATACACATCCAGACGTACACACACAAACACACACACATACACACACACACACAAACAAACATACATGCGCACACACACACAAACACACACAGACGTACACACACAAACACACAAACACATACACACACACACAGAGAAACACACACACACACACACCCACACATAAAAACACAAACATACACACATACACACACACAGAAACACACACACACAGAAAATCACAGAAACATACACACAAACACACAAACACACATACATGCGCACACACACAGACGTACACACACAGAAACACACATACACAAACACACACACACACACACGTACCCACACATAAAATCACAAACATACACACACACACACACGCACACACACACACAAACACACACACACACACAAACATACATGCGCACACAAACACACAGAAGTACACACACACAAACACAAGCGCGCACACAGTGTATATATACAATTTTGCTTAGTATTTGAAGCTGCAATGCAAAAAAATGGAATCTCTTTTATTTAGTATGTATAATTAGTATCTTTATTAATGGCTGCCCTTTGTAGAGTATTAACCCGAGCCTTTCAGTGCATAAATCTCCTGGCACGCTGTGCAAATGACAAATAAACTTGAAACTAGGAAACACTTTACCAAGAGTCTCAATGAATCATTTTAGAGAAAGATACTGACTCTGAAATCTGGCTGGAGGATCAAGATGGTCACGTTGTCAACAACACAAATACAGCCATTTTATTTACCATCAAAAACACCCAGGTCTTTAAACGTAAGACAGAAAAAAGGTAAAATTATGGTGCATCTGAAACAATGTGTTCTTTGGGGGCCTATTTGCCTCACAGTCCCCTGCACGCACCTCTTCATCAGGAACAGATCCCAGATCAGTCTCGGAGGATTCATAACCGATTATGTAATAGCTTTCTGAGAGGGAGCTTTTAGAGGTGGACGTCTGGTCCCCTTCACCACCACTGTGAACAGTCTAGGTTTCTCTGGAAGGTAGTGTTTCATGCCCAAACCGCGTGAACGACTTGGTTTACATCAGGTTAAGTGAACTACAGAAATGTATAGAGGATACTCTTATGAAACGATAATATATGGCAATGTATTGGAAAATATAGTGCAATATATTAAATAATACAATGTCATATATGTGAAACAAGTGCATATATTTTGCATATATTTATATAGTGATATATATATAACAATATATTGTATAATACATAAGGAATTGCCGCTTTTCATATATTGTATATATATATATATATATATATATATATATATATATAGTTATATATATATATATAGTTATATATATATATATATAGTTATATATATATGTGAGAATATTTTCATACATACATGTGGCAATATATAGTATGTATATATTCTTACATATATAACATATATTAAACATATATCATATATGTAAACACATATGGAGAAATACATATGATGTCTATTACATATGAAATGAAATATATTACAATATATAAGTAAATATATATTATACTACCCTACATACAATATATGAAAAGCGGCAATTCCTTATCTATTATACAATATATTGTAATATATTTATCACTATATAAATATATGCAAAATATATGCATATGACATTATATTATTTAATATATTGCACTATATTTTCCAATACATTGCCATATATTATCGTTTCATAAGGGTTCTTTAGAAATATAGAAGGTAGTGAATCGAAATCTCAACAACCGAAGTTCCAGTAACACAGTCAGTAAATCAAAGGTTCACCTGAAATATGGCTGGTGATGACGGTGGGTTCTACAGCGGCGCTGACAGCAGGGCGCTGTTGGTCATCCAGGTTTTGAATGCTGGTATATTTAGGATGTAATTTGCATTCTGGTAATTTAATAAACCGAGGATACAGGTGACATTTGCGAACTTCGCCGGGACTGCTTTCCTCGTCTGCTGCACGTCCGTGTTCTGCATCTCACTGTTGTGTTCCTAAAGGGAACTTGGTCCCCATTGTTGCATAGTTCAGTGGCTGAGAAGTAAACAGGGTCACTGAGAGCAGGGTTTGGGAACCAGGGATGCAGTGGTGGTGATGGGAACCAGGGGTCTTCATGTCTACAACACACATATAGACCCTTTATCTAAACCACCAGCGAACCTACATGTGTGTTTGGAGTGTTACACTCTAACAGACCTTCTGGAATCCAGGTGCTGCACCCAGAAGGGACTAACCGTCAGGAATGTAACTCGGTGGGTGGGTTTGACATCGTACAACACGCTAATGATTTAAGTTTCACGCTCGGCTGCATGTGACGTAAGCAAGGGCGGGCCTTATCTCTGTACCTGACTGACCCAACAGCCACCATTGTGGACGTGCAGTGAGCAGTGATGTCCTCCATGAGTCATCCAACCATAGGCAGACCACAGCAGGGCTCTATGTACGTAGGTCGCTACAACGACTGTCCCTAACACCACGTCACCGTCACCAAAGACTGCAGTGGTGTCGTACCAGACTGTCATGGAGTGACTCAGAATGGCAGCGGGTCATCTTCAGTGACGAGTCCCGCTTTAGTCTTGGTGGAGACGCCCAACGAATCCGTGTGTGGAGGCACCGTGGTCAGCACCGAGATGGACGGTTTGCTGTCACACGTCCAGAAGGCCTGGTGTCACTCCGCCTCCACCCCTACCGCACCATCTGCGGGAACTGTGTGAGGATGTTCAAGCTGCATGGGATGGATTATCACAGGACTCCATTAGGAACCTCTACAGCTCCATACCGAGACGTCTGGCGTGTTGGGTTAGCGAACACGGCGGCCCGACGCCATACTGAGAGACAGACTTCTGTATGTGTAGCTCAATAAATATTGATCATATCAGTCTACATTTATCTTCAGTTATTGATCCTGGTCACCTTTATCCTCCTTCCCAACACCACCGCACTCCCACACTTCAGCTGTTCTGTTGATGATGAGTGTATGTTCAGTGCAGAACCAGGTCACTGGCTACAACCAGATAATGCTGTATGGTGTTAATATAGTCTGTGTTTACATGGCTGCTTGCATTTGAAACGATCAGGCTGGTTAAATCTGGTGTGGTCTGCAAGAGCTTCCGTGGTTGGTTTGTGTGCAGACGGTCGGAAACCCCTGCTCCATCGCTTTCTTCTGTTTCTTCTAGACAGAAGAAAGGTCAGCTGTCTCTTCTGCACCGTCTCCGCCGTCTCCTCCTAATGAAACCTTACATCCGGATCGATATATACAGCCTCTCTTGTGCATTGGTGTCTTGCATCTTCAGCCTCTCTGGTGTCCAGGCAGCGGTGCATCTGCTGAGCTAACGGTCCAAGAGACTTTCTCTAACTTGCCTCCAGCTCTGTTGCAAACCCATGCGGTACTGCTGTAGAGCTTCAGACCGCGTGATAGCATTACACTGCATTTTGTTTACAAAATAAACAAAACATACACATTCAAAAAAGAGGCATTTTATAATATACATTCATCATATATACACATACAGAAGTCTGTCTCTCAGTATGGCGTCGGGCCGCTGTGTTTGCTAACCCAACACGCCAGACGTCTCGGTATGGAGCTGTAGAGGTTCCTGATGGTGTCCTGTGATAATCCATCCCATGCAGCTTGAACATCCTCACACAGTTCCTGCAGATGGTGCGGTAGGGGTGGAGGTGGAGGGAAACCAGGCCTTCTGGATGTGTGACAACAAACTGTCCATCTTGGTGCTGACCACGGTGCCTCCACACACGGACTCGTTGGTCGTCTCCACCAAGACTAAAGCGGGACTCGTCACTGAAGATGACCCGCTGCCATTCTGAGTCACTCCATGACAGTCTGGTACGACACCACTGCAGTCTTTGGTGACGGTGACGTGGTGTTAAGGACAGTCGTGGTAACGGTCTGTGTGCATGTAGTCCTGCGTGGTTCAGCCGTCTGCCGATGGTGCTGCACTAACAGGATGACTCATGGAGGACACCACTGCTCGCTGGATGTCTGTAATGGTGGCTGTTGGGTCAGTCAGGTACAGAGATAAGGCCCATCCTTGCTTATAAGACATGTGTGGCCGAGTGTGAAAAGTGCATGGGGGGCCCTCATCAGGAGAAAGCCTGAATGCGTCTGTTTCACCGAGGTCAAAATATGGAATATGGGCCCTTTAAAAAAAGGTTGTCCCATGACGTCACTACGTTCACACCCCACTCCCGCCCTCGTCATCATGGCGGAGCTGCACAGTCCCAGCATTCTCTCCGGTGACTAGATAGGATCAGGACGCCTCCAGGGGAGCAACTTTACTGTCACTGTATCTGTCTAGCCGGGCATTGCAATGCAGCAGCAGCACCAGCACCGGCGGCAGCAGCAGTGCTGTCCGGCTTGAGCGCGAGCGCACGGACCGTGGGGACAGTATTCCTTATGTTTGGCCAGCTGTGCATGGAGGACTTGGAAGTTTAGAAGCACTAAAGGAGGCTGTGGATTACCCGGAGGCAGCTTTCGCATGCATGCGTTTACTACGTCCGTCTGGAAGGGAACTGAGGTAATGCGCTCGGTCCACTCACTCTCTTGCAGCCATGAGACCTGAGCTCGCGCACAAAGAGGGAAGGCCAATGAGCTGTAGGGCTTTATAAGTTACCAGTTAAAAGGCACATGTCCTTCATTTGAATGTCTTTCCATGTGTACATGGATAGGTGTAAGTTCAATTTTCAAACTTTCCATTCCACCTTAAATGTAGCACCATTTAAGGTGGCATGGAAAGTTAGAAGGCCTGGTGGACCCTAATTTGCATATAGTGTATACTACACTATATAGGCACCTTGTTTTGCATGCATTCCTAAGTTCTGGTAGGACACATGTCCTGGACCCAGGCTAAGCTTGGTACCCTTTAAGGTGGAACGGAAAGTTTGAAAACTAAACTTGCTGCACTCTAAATTTGAATGCAACAAGTTTTTAACTTTCCATTCCACCTTAAATAGGGCTAAGCTTAGCCTGGGTCCAGTTCTATTAGAAGTTTTGAGTGCATGCAAAACAGGGAGCCCATAATGTTGTATGCGGCATATGCAAATTAGAGTGCACCAAATTTAGTTTTCCATTCCACCTTAAATGGCCCTAAGCTAAGCTCACTGCATACTGCAGTATAGGCTTCTGTTATGCATGCACTCGGGAGTTCTATAGGACACATGGACTGTGGACTGGAACACAGACTTATGGTAGTACCATTTAAGGTGGAATGGAAAGTTGGACAATTAAACTTGGTGTACTCTAATTACAAACAGCACATACTACATTTTGGGCTCCTTGTTGTGCATGCACTCAAAAGTTCTAATAGTACACATGGACTGGAACCAGGCTAAACCTAGCACGATTTAAGGTGGAACGGAAAGTTCAAAGACTTTGTGCACTCTAATTTGCATGCAGTACATTCTACATCACGGGTTTTTTGTTTTGCATGCGTTCGAAGGTTCTGATGGGACACATGAACTGGAACCAGGCTAAGCTTACCACTATTTAAGGTGGAACAGAAAAGTTTACAAACAGCACATACTACATTTTGGGCTCCTTGTTGTGCATGCACTCAAAAGTTCTAATAGGACACATGGACTGGACCCAGACTAAACTTAGCACTATTTAAGGTTGAATGGAAAGTTAAAAAACTTGTTGCATTCAAATTTAGAGTGCAGCAAGTTAGTTTTCAAACTTTCCGTTCCACCTTAAATGGTACCAAGCTTAGCCTGGGTCCAGGACATGTGTCCTACCAGAACTTAGGAATGCATGCAAAACAAGAAGCCTATAATGTAGTATACACTATATGCAAATTAGGGTCAGGCATTCTAACCTTTCATTCCACCTTAAATGGTGCTACATTTAAGGTGGAACGGGAAGTTCGAAAACTTGGTGCACTCTAATTTTTTTACAAATGCATATTACATTATGAACTCCTTTCTGCATGCATTCAGAAGTTCTGGTAGGACACGTGGACTGGACCCAGGGTTAGCTTAGCTGGGATGTAGTTCACCCCCCCCTACCAACCTTACTCCCCCCTGGGGCCTCAGTTATTATTCTTTCTGCACTACTAGGAAGTAGAGCAAACATTAGCTTATTTTAGCCCTTGGCCTTCTGCCTAATGTTCAAGTGGTCTGAAAGGCTGATGGAGACCCAAGAGTGGTGGAGCTGGACTGTGTCCTGAACCTCCTTCTGAGGTTTATCCATGCTTTTAGTGGCTTCGTGCTCTTTGCTTTGGGATTTACATGGCTTCTATAGGCCTCTCCTTCCTTGCATTTCTTGACGTGCAAACCAAAAGCCACAGTGTAAACACAGGCGTCAGGCGGCTGCAGGTTTTTGTTTGCAGCCTGGGCTGGAAAGAAGCTCAAACTGCAATCTTGGCCTGATATTTTTTTTTTCTCCATCCTCAGTTGTTTATTGAAGGAACATCTCAAAAGTGCCATCTGAATGGTCCGGCGAGGATCTGCTGAATCAGTGCCGCCTCTGGATTTGCCGTGATTTGCCTTGTTTATGAATGGAGAAGGAGGAAAGTACGTATTGTGTGTTTTAGCGGATCTGGACGTCTTAGCCTTAAGCCCCTGTTGATGCAGTGCACTTGGAATTGGCATGGCCCGGCCTGGCCTGACCTGGTCTGGTCATTAACCGAGCTTACAAATTGGCTGTAATAGGTGTGCCTGTGTGCACAAGACAGAGACCACCTTTCTTTTATTTGATGCCCAAAGATATTTGTGAGGGGCTTAGATATACAAAGTGATCCAAGAGTAACAACCACCTGGAAGACTTGGTAGACCTAGCAACATCCACAGGTGCTTCTGTCCATCCTTCCACTGTGAGAAGACACTTCAACACTATGGAGGTCTGAAAGGATATGTATCTGTTCAAGAAGCTCCTCACTGAGAAAAGGAGATAGACAGATCACACAAAGAAGCCGCTCATTTGGATCGTGCAACCAACTTACAAAGACTGAACTTTGGAGGGGCGACCTGTCCAGGGTGTTACCATGGTTCATCAAAACACCCAGAGGAACTGATCTGGAGCTGTGGTTAGAGACTTGTTTGCATATTGCGGGCCGTTAGCATCTGTAACCAAATACTGTGATGATGATGATTAAAGGAGCAGTGTGTAACCTCTAGTGGTGAGGTTGTGTATTGCAGAGGTCGTCAGGTTTTCTGTTGTAGCCTCAGTGCCTGTTTTGATTCGATTCCTTGTGGTTTCTCCTCCTTCTCCTTCTGTTTCATGTGCCAAGTAATATTGTGATTGTCAGTTTGTCAGTATTTGGGTTCTCACACCTCTCACACCAGGAAATGGTTCTGCAGCATCAGTGTTCTAGCATTTATTTCTACCCATCGAGCAGCTCTACCTAGCATGCTTGTATCATTAGTGTAGGGTAGTAACTCAGTGTTTAAATGTTTTATACTGTTTAATTTTTATTCCATTCAGACTCAGATATTAATAATCACCGCTGGTCAGCTGATTGATCAGGTCATCCTCATTACTGTCATAATGCTGGAAACATTTTCTGACCAGGATGTTCACCAGGTTTCTCATTCCACCTTAAATGGTCCCCCTGTTACATTCTGGTGCCTGATTCCATATAGTAATTTCTTCACCCTTTAAGGTGGAATGGGAAAATTCAAATAAAGGGCTAAACGTCAGTGCAAAAATGTAGCTGCTGCGCCATTTAAGGTGGAACGGGGAAAATTTAAATAAGATGCTAAATGTCGGTGCAAGAATTTAAGGTGGAATGGAATAATTTGAACAAGTATCTAGCAAATGAGAAGCTAAACGAAAACAGAACGATTTGTAGTTGGAGTTAATTATGAGTTAAAGGAAACCTCATTTTCATATTATATTCCATTTCTGATAATAGACCTCTCTATTAAATCTTACACACCGCTCCTTTAAAACGCGCGCAGGCCTTTGCCGCAACAGAACACGGCACCGGCCCGGTTTTGGCACGCTTGTGGTTGCAAGTTTAAGACTAAACATTTCTAATAACATTAGATGTGCTTCAAGGCCTGACGCCGGCAGCAGAGACAGGGATGGAATAACTTCCTTTCTAATCTGCATGACGGCCAGGGAAACGGGAAAAACTTTCCAGCTGCGTTTACCGATCCTTATTTCCTAGTCCAGCGATCTGCTGGTTTAGGCTTGTGTCATTCAAAGTGCTTACTCGTAGAGGAACTACATGCTTATGGAAAGATCAACAGTGCAACTTTTGCCTTTTGGTGAGTGCACAGACCAGCTGAGCAAGTTTCTAATGTCAGGATGATGCATCAGCTGCGGCTCTGCAGGCTGGATGGAAACGAGGCCAGCGCTGCCAAGGGCTTTTTTGCTTATAGTGCACTGTTTCGTCGAAGGGCGTATGTGTGGAGAATACCAACGAAAGGAGAAGGTTTGCTGTGGCGTCCGGGTCACCTGTGCAAAAGTCGGAGACCACCCTGCATTTATTCTGATCGTGGTTGACGGCTCTTCATTCTTTTCACCGGGTTCACTACCAGCTCCTCTAAAAGCCACACCTCCAGAGTTTAGGGGTGTAGAAAATATCGAACGTGGCACTGTTTTGTGATCTTATGATTTTATATAAACACTTCCAAGATCTTTCATTAGCGGATTACAGTGGCAGCCAGTGG
Organism: Prochilodus magdalenae; assembly: GCA_024036415.1. Classification (NCBI taxonomy): domain Eukaryota; kingdom Metazoa; phylum Chordata; class Actinopteri; order Characiformes; family Prochilodontidae; genus Prochilodus; species Prochilodus magdalenae. The sequence continues at coordinate 643,810 of JAMWET010000986.1, forward strand.
CTCATTTTGTTGTGTTTAAGCCCCCAGCCACCAGATGGCAGCGTTGTAATCTTGCTTCAGCCATTATCCACTCCTCTAGCCAACGTCAACCAGGCTAACGCACCATAGGGGCACACCACTAGCATTAGCATTAGCAAACTACGCATGAACATTGAGATATATGGCAGTATTGCCGTACAGTGCCAGTCGACACTTTAGACATGGCTACTCCTAATTAGCACTCATGGAATTATACAGTCCACCTTAAAAACCTCCAGAGTGGAGCTGTACAGGAGGATGGAGCAGCTTCCTTACCCTGCAGTGGAGCTGATAGAACAAGGTTTATTACTAAGCAGGTTGGGAGCGATTCTATTGGTCGGTCCCTCATGAATATTCACTAACCTGAAAGGAGAACTAGAGCTTTTACACTGTGCAGAAAAAGAGATCAAAGTTTTTACACCACTAAATATATATTAGAGGTGGAGATATGGAGGAGTACCATACTGTGTACATCAGGAGTAGATTTGGAGTATCAGGATACGGACTGGTTCAGACTCTCATCAGGTGGAGCTGTTGAGACTGTAGAGTCTAAGACCACCAGCTACATCCGTTTAGATGGGTGTGTCCAAGCTTTTGACTGCTGCTGCGTTTCTCAGTATATCGAAGTGTAACTGTATCGTGATGCCTGTCGTGGGTCGGCTCTGCTGCAGTGCAGGGTTGGTTTAGCTGGTTACCTTCCAGATAAGCCCAAACACATTCAGTGGTGTTGAGGTTCATGAGAAGCATGGAAAGAAACACCTGTGGGTGTTCTCAGATCTAAAACATGGCATGATGTTCGTTCGTTCGTTCGTTCGTTCGTTCGTTCGTTCTCTGTCTCTCTCTCTCTCTGTCGTGTTTTCTCTCTCTCTTTCTCTCTCTCTCTCTCTCTCTCTCTCTGTCGTGTTTTCTCTCTCTCTTTCTCTCTCTCTCTCTGTCGTGTTCTCTCTCTCTCTCTCTCTCTCTGTCGCTCTCTCTCTCTCTGTCGTGCTCTCTGTCTCTCTGTCGCTCTGTCTCTTTCTCGCTCTCTGTCTCTCTCTGTCGCTCTGTCTCTCTCGCTCTCTCTCTCTCTCTGTCGCTCTGTCTCTCTGTCGCTCTGTCTCTCTGTCGCTCTCTCTCTCTGTCGCTCTGTCTCTCTCTCTCTCTCTGTCGCTCTCTCTCTCTCTCTCTCTCTCTCTCTCTCTCTCTCTCTCTCTCTCTCTCTGTCGCTCGCTCTCTCTCGCTCTCTCTCGCTCTCTCTGTCGCTCGCTCTCTCTCGCTCTCTCTGTCGCTCGCTCTCTCTCTCTCTCTCTCTCTCTCTCTCTCTCTCTCTCTCTTTCTCTCTCTTTCTCTCTCACTGTCTCTGTCTCTCTCTGTCTCTCTCTCTCTCTCTCTCTCTCTCTCTCTCTCTCTCTCTCTCTCTCTCTCTCTCTCTCTCTCTCTCTCTCTGTCGTTCTGTCTCTGTCTGTTTGTCTCTCGCTCTCTCTGGATTATCACAAATTTGATCTCCTCAGAATTATGGCAGTTATGATAATGTTACACAACATTAGTCATATCGTCGGTGACTTGTGCTCGGTACTGCACGTACCAGGGTTGCAGTTGTACCGTGCATGGAATGCGACATGGCTTTGGTTTGTTTACATGTGTACTCTCTGGGCATGGGCATCCTGCAGCCCTGCGTGATGACGACTGAGCGATGATGATGATGATGATGATGATGATGATGATGTGTTGTCCAGCCCGGGCTTCCATCCTGCCTGAGCTGAGTGAAGTGTTTGCTGATCAGATTGTGGAACACGTGTAGAATAGAGTGAAAGTGTAAGGAGTTAAAGACATGCTGAAATTCATAGCGCTGCTAAGCCTTTGTCTGAACATGGCCAGAAAGCCTCTTATCAGATGCAGCTCTGCTATTCTAACCATCTTCGCGTGATAACAATCACCTTATCGCAGTTGCTCGTCTAGCTTGTGGCGGCCACTTGATGATTAAGCTCTCTTGCATTGCTCTGCAGCTTTTCGTATGCAGCTGCAAGGTGACACGGCTAGTGTGAGGCTTCGGCTTCAGATCCCTCCAGAGCCTTCGCAGACGGTTTAGAGGTGAGCGCTAGGTGGGAATGACTGGTGTGGATTCCTCCAAACTGTACTCTGTAACTGGGCTATAGGCACCGTGTGCATGTCTTCTGTTTCCGACTCGGACAAATGGACGACCACACTTCCTGTTAGTGATTGCTGAAAGAGCTGTTTTGGTCTTCGTGAGTATAAGCAACTCTTTCTACATTTTTCTACTCCGCTTAGAACATCTGTGTGGCTTCATATGCCAGTACACTTGGTTTGTACGCTCATCATCAAAGAACAGCTGCACCCAGAAGGAGGTGTGGGAGTGCAGCGCTGTTGGGAAGGAAGATAAAGGTGACCTGGATCAATAACTGATGATACATTTAGACTGATATGATCAATATTTATTGAGCTACACATACAGAAGTCTGTCTCTCAGTATGGCGTTGGGCCGCCGTGTTTGCTAACCCAACACGCCAGCCGTCTCGGTATGGAGCTGTAGAGGTTCCTAATGGTGTCCTGTGATAATCCATCCCATGCAGCTTGAACATCCTCACACAGTTCCTGCAGATGGTGCGGTAGGGGTGGAGGTCAAGTGATACCAGGCCTTCTGGACAGGTGACAACAAACCGTTCATCTTGGTGCTGACCACGGTGCCTCCACACACGGATTCGTTGGGCGTCTATACCAAGACTAAAGCGGGACTCGTCACTGAAGATGACCCGCTGGCGTTCTGAGTCACTCCATGACAGTCTGGTACGACACCACTGCAGTCTTTGGTGACGGTGACGTGGTGTTAAGGACAGTTGTGGTAACGGTCTGTGTGCATGTAGTGACTCATGGAGGCACCACTGCTCGCTGGATGTCTGTAATGGTGGCTGTTGGGTCAGTCAGGTACAGTGATAAAGACCGTCCTTGCTTCCGTCACAGGTGTGGAGGAGTGTGAAACTTGAATCATTAGCATGTCTCATGATGTCAAACCTACCCGCCAAGTTTCATTCCTGTCGGTTGATTCCTACTGGGTGCAGCTATCGAGCCGCTGTTCTGCATTATGATAAAAAGCCCTTTAAAGAATCTAATGTACAGACCCTGGATCTGCTGTGTATTGTTCAATGTGCTGTAATGATGCTGAGCGTGAGGGTCTTGTCGACTGTAGTGGTAAATTGAGCTAATTTAGACCAGCTATTGATCTATCCTCTGTTTTTGTACAGATTGAGGCCTGCTGTCCAGCCTGATGGAGCACCTTCAAGGAGCCTGGAAGACCCTAAGCAATGGGTTTGGATTGAAAGACTCTGTATTTGAGGATAGCTGCATGTCTCCCACCATCACCAAGGGCTTCCCTTATCAGCGCCGCTCATCGGATGATGGAAAAATCCCAGACTCTTCCAAAGCAAGCACAATTCGCGTCTACCTGCCGAACAAGCAGCGCACTGTGGTAAGCTGCCCGTTTTGCGTTGGTGGTCTGACTAATGATCAGTCATGCTAGAGCCGTCTGGGTGGCCTGTTCTTCTGGGACGTTTCTTCAGTCTGTTAGTTTGATCATAAATCAGACTAACTAGCCCAAATGTAGTCAGTCCACCAAAATGATTTCATATCTGTAGTTTGTGCGCTGGAACGTGAACTTAATGTAGCTCGCAAGCAAGGAAGCTTTGACCCCACCAGAGAGCACTGCGTGCTTAACCGAGGGACCAACATGTTTCTTATACTGTGTTTCAGTTTGTAGGTATTTCTTATGTTATCGGTGTGGTGTTATGTACCATAATCATCATGTGCCATAATGAACTTTTTACATGATCAATTAAATAAACGATTATTTGGATTGCTAGTGATCCACTAATCACTCAAAAAAGTTGATTTGTGGATTTAGGCTAACTAAATAATAAATATAAATATCTTCACTGCCGTTTAATGAACTTTCCTGCTAAAACTAAAGATGAATCCCCTAATATACATGCTTTTTTTTCTGTCAAAATGTAAAATTTAAGGATGTACAAAGTAGCAGCAATACAATATTACAAAACCAAATTGGGTAAACAAAAATCAATCTAAATTAAAAACATTTAATTCAATTTAATTTTTTAAAATAAAAATTATATAAAATTTTTATTAAAAATGTTTTATTTAAATTTGATGTGATTGTGCATTTTCCTCTGTCTACACTTTGTGGTGACTAAATTCTACAGTTGCAGGTGTTTTTGAAATGATATCACCAACTAATTGTCTATTATCTATTAAGTTACTAATTTAACTAGTTTCGTTGTTGATTGTAGTTGAATAAGTCGATTAGTCTGTGCAGCCCGAGAAACGAAGCAGTATGAGTGACGAAGCAGCAGGAATTCATTTTCAGTTTGGGCGTATGATTTCCTGCAACAGGTAGCAGCACAGGCATCGTTGACTAACGTAACAAAGTTGGGCAATGTCCAACTTTACGGCTGTATTAAATGGTATACTACATACTGCTCATGTACTAAATCTGCCTAAATGTAGTGTGTAGTATGTGACCTGAAGATCTGTAGTGTACTGAAGATACCCGGATGGTTTTCTACTCCAGTCAGAGTTTCTGGTATACAGGAGGAGCTGCATCCCACCATGCACCACGGCCTCACCAGCTCTCAGGCTGCTCCATCCAGAGAAAATGGCGGTGGCTAACACTGGGGAGCTAAATGCAGCCCACTCCGAGTATAAATGTGGGTGTAGTGATTGTAGTGGGGTGTGTGTTCATCAGAATGAGCCTCAGAAAGTTAAATATACAGGTCTGAAGATTAATAAAAGATGAACTCACTTTAGAGGATCGGTTTTAGAGTGAAATAGCTGAGGGTAGCTAACAGCTAGGCTAACTACCTCAGGTGAACTGAGCAGCGTTAGCAGCAGCTAGCTCTAAACAGTGGATACAGTAATAACAGCTCTGAGGTAAATGTGGGTGTAGTGACTGTAGTGGGGTGTGTGTTCATCAGAATGAGCCTCAGAAAGTTAAATATACAGGTCTGAAGATTAATAAAAGATGAACTCGCTTTAGAAGATCAGTTTTAGAGAATGAAGCTAGCCGTTATCTCAGGGGGAGCTAACCGCTAGGCTAACCGTATCTCAGGTGAACTGAGCAGCGTTAGCAGCAGCTAGCTGTAAACAGTGGATACAGTAATAACAGCTCTGAGGTAAATGTGAGGTAACGGGTCATGTGACTGTATTAGTATACTACACTGTAGGTCAGAACTTGTTACTGTACTGTGTACCACACACAGGGGGCGTATACAGTGTGCGGTACAGTAGTGTGCTGTTTTGAGTACAGCCAATATCTTTTTGTGAATCAGCAGTTTGGTGCATGCTTTATCTCCACCACTGTGAAACGCCATGGGCCTGTTTTGGTTCCTAGGTTTTAGAGATGTAGCAGTACGACATGGTAATAATGTGCATCATGGAGAATAGACATATTGCTCTCCTGCCACCTCTTTGAGCCAGCATCACTGGAAAGCTCTAGTTTCTCTTTCCTCACACTTTGTTCCAAATATCGTTAGAATACAGATTTGTGGACCCTGTATTGTGGTTGGAATTGAATCGTGTGGCAAGTGAATCGCTACACCCCTACCAGTTATTTGTTTCTACCAGAGATGGAGGATGGAGATGGTGGGTGGTGCTTATGCTGCAAATAGACAGTAGTCATGAAGACCAAACACTGTTTCCATTACTCACTGACTGTGATGTCTGTTATTATGGACATGCTGTCTCTCTCCAGGAGCTTTATTTTTAGCTGAAGTTCATCAGATTTGTGCTCAGTGTCCGTGGAGCTGAGCCACCCAATGGCTCGCTCAAGTTCAGAAACGCCCTCAAGTGACCAGCGACCAGTGGTTTGCACAGCGAGAGGGCCTAGAATTCAGCAAGCTGTTTTGATGACTCTGTCTTTATACTGAAATATGTAAATGATGTCTGTTCTGATTGGCTGGAATCTAAACTGCCTTGTTCAGAAAGCAGTCCAGGCTGGAACTCTGCTAATAACGTCAGTGTGAGTGGGCAGGGCTACATTGCTGCAGGCTGACTAGGTAAATATTAGTGGTGTCCCAATTCAGGAGCTGCATCCACTGAAGGACGCGGTCTATGAAGGCTGACCCAAAATGAGACTGTCTGCTCTATGGTGGTTTCCTGTTTGTGTCAGAGCACTGCGGTTCCTGCCTTTACCTTGGCGTCACGGAACGCTGCTCTTGTCACCTCGCAACACTGGACACACCAGCGCACTCTGAGCTTTGGGATATGTTGGCTGGCAGAGAAGTCACCTGTTGGATCCTTTACTGTCATGGAAAAGAAGGAGCAATAAGAAGGGGCCCAATGGGGCGGCCTAGTGGGCATCGCAAAGTCATAAACGAACATAAAGCCGGTCTCTTCGAGTTTGCTTAACAACTCGTGATTTAGGTATGCAATGCTTGTTGGCTACATTATCTAAATTTAAACTGAAATATGTAAATGATGTCTGTTCTGATTGGCTGGCATCTAAACTGCCTTGTTCAGAAAGCAGTCCATCCTGGAACTGTTCTAATAACTTCAGTGTGAGTGGGCGGGGCTACATTGCTGCAGGCTGACTAAAAAATATTAGTGGTGTTCAGGGGCTGCATCCTATGAGGGTCTGTGAAGGTCTATGAAGGCTGACCCAAAATGTCTGCTTTATTTTCATTTTGATTTAAATAAATAAATAAATTAATTAATTAATTAATTAATTTAAAAAAAACAAACAAAAAAAAAACAGTCGTGGGCTGGAGGTTAGGGAACCAACCTTGTTGCTGGATAGGCCTGCCCATGGCTCTGGGCAAGTGTGCTCACTGCCCCCTAGTGTATGTGTTCACTAGTGTGGGTGTGTGGGTGTAGGTTGAAGGCGGAATAAAAATTCCTCTGTGTGAAAATCACAAATGGCTCTAAAACTCGCTACTCAGAGAATGATTGGCCTCACCGATTTAGATTTAGAATTTTAGCATCTAAGCTAATCAGCTACAGTTTGGATCAGGGCCCTGTTGCTTTAAACGTATTTCGTCCATCACAGAGACGCATGTATGTGCTCATATCTTTTATAATCTTCCTGAAGCCCTATCTGATGCCTGAACTGTATTTATGGCATGCTGTCGTTTGCGTTCCCCCAGGTGAACGTGCGACCAGGTATGACTCTGCACAACTGCCTAATCAAAGCCCTAAAAGTTCGAGGCCTTCAGCCGGAGTGCTGTGCTGTGTTCAGGCTCCATCCAGAACATCCCAGAAGGTAAGCTGTCTACAGGCATGTGAGGCGTGCGTATATATATATATATATATGTGTGGGTGGGTGTGTGTATATATATTATATATTATATATATATATATATATATATATATATATATATATATATATATATATATATGTGTGTGTGTGTGTGTGTGTATATATATATATGTGTATATATATATAAGTATTCACTCACCCGTCCAGATCATTAAATTCAGGTGTTCCAGTCACATCCATGGCCACATGTGTATCTAACTGAGCACCTAGACATGCAGACTGCTTCTACAGACCTTAGTGAAAGATTGAGTCGCTCTCTGGAGCGTGGTACCGTGATGGGATGCCACATGTGCAACAAGTCCACTCGTGAAATTTCCTCCCTACTGAATATTCCACAGTCCACTGTCAGTGGGATTAGAACACAGTGGGAGCAACTGGAAATGACCAACAGCAGCTCAGCCACGAGGTGGGGTACTTGGATGCTGGGGGTCATAGTACACAGAGGTCACCAACTTCCTGTAGAGTCCATCACTACAGACCTCCAGACTTCATGTGTCATCCAGATCAGCTCAGGAACAGTGTGTAGAGCTTCATAGAATGGGTTTCCATGGCGAGCAGCTGCATCTCAGCCTTACATCACCAAGCGCAGCGCAGAGCGTGGAACGCAGTGGTGTAAAGCTCCGCCCCTGGACTCTAGAGCAGTGGAGGCGTGTTCTCTGGAGTGACCAATCAGGCTTCTCCGTCTGACACTCCAATGAATGAGTCTGGGTTTGGCGGTTGCCAGGAGAACGGTACTTGTCTGACTGCACTGTGCCGAGTGTGAAGTTTGGTGGAGGGGGGATTATGGTGTGGGGGTGGTGTTCAGAAGTTGGGCTCCGCCCCTTAGTTCCAGTGCGAGGAACTCTTAATGCTTCAGCAGACCAAGACACCCATGCTCCCAACTTTGTGCGGACAGTTTGAGGACAGGCCCTTCCTGTTCCAACATGACCGCACACCAGTGCACAGAGCAAGCTCCATAAAGACATGGATGAGCGAGTCTGGTGTGGAGGAACTGGACTGGCCTGCACAGAGTCCTGACCTCAACCCGATAGAAAATCTTTGGGGTGCCTGCCTGTGTGCGTGTCTGCCTGCCTGCCTGTGTGCGTGTCTGCCTGCCTGCCTGTGTGCGTGTCTGCCTGCCTGCCTGTGTGCGTGTCTGTCTGCCTGCCTGTGTGCGTGTCTGTCTGCCTGCGTGCGTGCGTGTCTGCCTGCGTGCGTGCGTGCGTGTCTGTCTGCCTGTGTGCGTGTCTGTCTGCCTGCCTGTGTGCGTGTCTGTCTGCCTGCCTGTGTGCGTGTCTGTCTGCCTGTCTGTGTGCGTGTCTGTCTGCCTGCGTGCGTGCGTGTCTGTCTGCCTGCCTGTGTGCGTGTCTGTCTGCCTGCCTGTGTGCGTGTCTGCCTGCCTGTGTGCGTGTCTGCCTGCCTGTGTGCGTCGGAGACCGTTTACACACGGATGCCAGTGTGCTGACTGTGCTGATGATGCACTGATGTGAAATTAGATAATAAATTATTTAGTAATTTTTTCGTTTGTGTCCGTTTCATGATAAGGGGATCAATCTAAATGTCCCAGAGTTACCCAAGACAGAAGTCTGGTTCCATTGACTTACATTAACAGTGAAGCCTGTTTTTCCTTTGCCTGTTAAGCTCTCGTATCAGATATGAGAATTTGTTTTCTCTAACAGCCCAGACCTTTCCCCTCAGCCACGAACCTGTTTATTACCGATTTGGTCTTTTATATGGTAATACACGTTATGTCTTATGATTGTAATGAACAGGAAGTGGCCTGGAGTTGCATTCAGTAAGCCTTTTCTCGGTCTTGAATGAGCTGCTTGTAAACATCAGGACAGTAAATATGAAGGCAATTTTTTCTCTCTCACTTTCAGCAAAAAATCCCGGATGGATTGGAACACAGATTCTACCTCACTCATAGGAGAGGAGCTGCTGGTTGAAGTTTTAGATCATGTTCCCCTGACCACGCACAATTTTGTAAGTAACACAATCCATACAGGGTCGGAAATGATTGCTGGCACTTAATTCTAATACTACTACTACAACTGATGATGATGATGATAATAATACTAATAATAATTATACTTATAATAATGATAATTATACTAGTAATAATGATGATGATGATGATGATGATGATAATAGTGATGTTGATGATGATGATAGTGATGATGATGATAATACTAATAATAATAGTGATGATGATGATGACGACGATACTAATAGTGATGATGACGATGATGATGATGATGATGATGATTATATCAATAATAATGATGATGATGATGATGATACTAATAATAATAGTGATGATGATGATGATAATACTTTTAGTGATGATGATGATAGTGATAGTGATGATGATGATGATGATGATGATAATAGTGATGATGATGATGATACTAATAATAATAGTGATGATGATGATGATGATGATGATGATACTAATAATAATAGTGATGATGATGATGATACTAATAATAATAGTGATGATGATGATAATACTTTTAATGGTGATAGTGATGATGATGATGATGATGATGATAATAGTGATGATGATGATGATGATAATACTAATAATAATAGTGAAGATGATAATAGTGATGATGATGTTAATACTACTAATAATAGTGATGATGATGATGATAATAGTGATGATGATGATGATACTAATAATAGTGGTGATGATGATGATGATGATAGTGATGATGATGATAATACTAATCATAATAGTAATGATGATGATAATAGTGATGATGATAATACTAATAATAATAGTGATGATGATGATGATGATGATAATAGTGATGATGATACTAATAATAGTGGTGATGATGATGATGATAATACTAATAATAATAGTGATGATGATGATGATAATAGTGATGATGATGATGATGATGATACTAATAATAATAGTGGTGATGATGATGATGATGATGATGATGATGATGATGATGATACTACTAATAATAATAGTGATGATGATGATGATACTAATAATAATAGTGATGATGATGATAATACTTTTAATGGTGATAGTGATGATGATGATGATGATGATGATAATAGTGATGATGATGATGATGATAATACTAATAATAATAGTGAAGATGATAATAGTGATGATGATGTTAATACTACTAATAATAGTGATGATGATGATGATAATAGTGATGATGATGATGATACTAATAATAGTGGTGATGATGATGATGATGATGATGATAGTGATGATGATGATAATACTAATTACTCATAGGGGAATGATGAATGCTGTGTAGTGATGATGATCAAATTACTAATAATAATAGTGATGATGATGTATGATGATGATAATAGTGAGTGTGATCTCTATAATAGTGGTGATGATGATGATGATAATACTAATAATAATAGTGATGATGATGATGATAATAGTGATGATGATGATGATGATGATACTAATAATAATAGTGGTGATGATGATGATGATGATGATGATGATGATGATGATGATGATGATGATGATGATACTACTAATAATAATAGTGATGATACTTTTAGTGATGATGATGATAGTGTTGATGATGATAATAATACTAATAGTGATGATGATGATACTAATAGTGATGATGATGATGATGATGATAATAGTGATGATGATGATGATGATGATGATGATGATCTTGTGTTAAACCTTTGTGCCCCTGTCACCAGGCGTTATGGCGGACCCTGATTAGTTTGCGCTCTAGGCAGCTATGGTAGTGTAGTGGCCTGACTTGCTAGTGAGATGTGTAATGTGTTGGTGATAATTGTGTGTTCCGTTCCCAGGTACAGGAAAAACCGTCCTGACAGATTGGCCTTCTGCTGACATTATGCCAGAAGTTTCTCTTGCACGGCTTCAGATGTCAGACATGCGGCTACAATTCCACGAGCATTGCAGCACTGGCAGCCAAGTCCCCCACCATGTGCGATCGTACTGGAGGCAACCTCCCACAGGACTCCTGTGAGTTTTGGTTGTATGGACCTTATTGGCGACGATATATTACAGTCACTCTGGGGAATAGCTTATCTGTTTCAATTGGTTTCTGTCATTTTGTTGATGGTTCAGTCTTGCCGTGTCATGTAAATAAAGTGAAGACTGACGTAGTTCACTCGATGGAGAGGTTTGCAAACAGCTGGAATGTTGTCCGCAAACATTTCGTCGCTGTTCAAGAGAAAACACAGCACTCCACAAATTGCAACTTTACCAGGAGAGGCCCAAAAACCGTTATTTACTCTTGGAATGGAAGTCAATGGAACCAGACGTTTTGGGGCCAGACTGTCGGTCCATTCGTCATGTAAATTTCTACCAAAGTGTAAATGCGCAGGCTGATTGAATGAGGCGTGTTATCAAAAGTAAATAAATAAAAGGAGATACGTGTATTTTCTAGTTGCAACAGCGACAAAAAACGATCCTGACCGGTCCGATGGTAAGTGAGAGAGGAATGTACATGCACGTGGTAGCGTAACACCTGGTCTAGAGAAACTTGGTAATGTGGACTAGAGCAGATTGGGAACCTAAGCACTGGCATAGTAAGTGTAACCGAACTCGCCTCCGCTCGGACACAGGTTAATGGTTTTCCAGTAATTGCAGTTATCACATACCATATACAGCTTATACAGTCAGAGACGATAGCTCATCTGCTGCTGCACAGTGCAGTGTGGCTCATCCTCTACTCCTTCATCAGGGGGCACAGAATGATGCCCTCAGGACTCGGCCCACAGGACACTGAGAGCTGGATAGTTTAGATTGTTGGACGATTCTCAGCTCTGCTGTGTTTGGTCCAGTCCCTTGCAGTCTATTGATGTTAGCATATGTTAGCAGTGCACGCGAAGTAGCTTGTGCATGTACAGTATCTCAACCAATTCATGCAGTAGAGTACTGATACCCATGCAATGAAAATGAGCCGTGGAACTCAGTGTGCCGTGTGTTCGGATGCCTGTGCCGCAGCGGCTCTGTTGTGCTTCTCTTTTTATGTTGTAAGAGTAAAGGTGTAGTCTTGCGCTGCAGGTCCAGATGTTTTGATGCTGGTCTCAGTGATGACGAGTGTTCTGTTTGTGCTGACTGCTGTTTGTTGCTCAGTGTGTTTGTGTTTGATGCTGTAGGTCGGGTTCTCCAGCTGTAACTTCACTTAGTAAGTTCTATTTTTAGGAAGGTCTTTTAGCGATCAGGACACCGTAAACTCAGTAAGTGTAATGTGCTAGTGTACATGTAAGTAGTGTGTTGGTGTACAGTAAAGTCAGTAAGTGTTAGTGTGTTAGTGTGCTGTAAGTAGCGTGTTGGTGGTAGACAGTAACTCAGTAAGTGTAATGTGTTAGTGACTGTAAGTAGTGTGTCGGTGTACCAGTAACTCAGTAAGTGTAATTGTGTCTAGTGTGCTGTAAGTAGCGCGTTGGTGTACGTGTAACTCAGTAAGTGTAATGTGTTAGTGTACTGTAAAGTAGCGTGTTGGTGTACAGTAACTCAGTAAGTGTAATGTGTTAGTGTGCCTTGTAAGTAGTGTGTTGGTGTACAGTAACTCAAGTAAGTGTATGTGTTAGTGTACTGTTAGTAGCGTGTTGGTGTACAGTAACTCAGTAAGTGTAATGTGTTAGTTGTGCTGTAAGTAGCTGTGTTGGTGTACAGTAACTCAGTAAGTGTAATGTTTAGTGTAGCTGTAAGTAGCGCGGGGGTGTACAGTAAACTCAGTAAGTGTATATTGTGTTAGTGTACTGTAGTAGCGGTGTCGGGTACAGTAACTCAGTAAGTGTAATGTGTTTTAGTGTACTGTAAGTAGTGTGTGCGTGTACAGTAACTCAGTAAGTGTAATGTGTTAGTGTACTGTAAGTAGCGTGTTGGTGTACAGTAACTCAGTAAGTGTAATGTGTTAGTGTACTGTAAGTAGTGTGTTGGTGTACAGTAACTCAGCTAAGTGTAATGTGTTAGTGTACTGTTCTGTAAGTAGTGTGTGGTGTAGTACAGTAACTCAGTAAGTGTAATGTGTTAGTGTACTGTAGTAGCGTGTTGGTTGTACAGTTAACTCAGTAGTGGTAATGTGTTAGTCGTGCTGTAAGTAGTGTTGTTTTGTACAGTAACTCAGTAAGTGTAATGTGTTAGTGTGCTGTAAGATTAGCGTGTTGGTGTACAGTAAATCAGTAATGTGTAATGTGTTAGTGTACTGTAAGTAGCGACGTGGGTGTGACAGTAACTCAGTAAGTGCCTAAAAATTTGGTTAGTGTACTCGTAAGTAGCGTGTTGGTGTACAGTAACTCAGTCAGTGTAATGTGTTAGTGTACTGTAAGTAGTGTGCTAATTGTGTAACAGTAACTCAGTAAGTGTAATGTGTTAGTGTACTGTAAGTAGCGTTGTTGGTCGGTACAGTAACTCAGTAAGTGGTAATGTGTTAGTGGTACCTGTAAGTAGCGTGTTGTGGTGTACAGTAACTCAGTAAGTGGAATGTGTTAGTGTAACTGTAAGTAGTGTGTTGGTGTACAGTAACGTCAGCTAAACCAGAGTTGTAATAGGGTTTAAGTGCTGTGTACTGTATAGTAGGTGTGTGGTGTACAGTAACTCAGTAAGACTAGTAATGTGTTAGTGTGCTGTAAGTAGCGTGTTGGTGTACAGTAACTCAGTAAGTGTAATGTGTTAGTGGTCATAACTGTAAGTAGCGTGCCTTGGTGTACAGTAACTCAGTAAGTGGTAATGTGTTAGTGTACTGTACGTAGTGTGTTGGTGTACAGCTAACTCAGTAAGTGTAATGTTAGTGTGGCTGTAAGTAGTGTGTCCGTGTGTAGCAGTAATCTCAGCTCAGTGTAATGTGTTAGTGTACTGTAATAGCGTGTGGTTACTAGTAAACTACACGTAAGGTGTAAAGTGGTTAGTGTGTGCTGTAAGTAGCGTTGTTGGTGTACAGAAGTCAGTTAAGTGTAGTGTGTTAGTGTGCTGTAAGTAGCGTGTGGTGTACAGTAAGTCAGAAGTGTGTAACATAGGTGTTAGTGTACCTATAAGTAGCGTGCCATCACGCGGCTATACAGCACAAAACCTAAGTACGAGTGTAATCGCCCGATTAGTGTGCGCTATACAAGTAGGGTGGAACGGATTCAATTATACAGTAACTCAGTAAGTGTAATGCGTTAGTGTACTGTAAGTAGTGTGTTGGTGTACAGTAAGTCAGTAAGTGTAGTGTGTTAGTGTACTGTAAGTAGTGTGTTGGTGTACAGTAACTCAGTAAGTGTAATGCGTTAGTGTACTGTAAGTAGGAGCACATACTACGTGCCATTTGAGTTTCAATAATGTGTTGAATGATGGCAGCACGATGTGTTTAGCAACAATGAGGTGGCACTCCAGGAATGTGTTTACATTACAGGGTTGGATTAACACAGATCAGATTGTTTCTGTCTGGATATGACTGAGTGATAGTTCTAAAATATTTTTTTCACAGCTCTGTGAACGCAAACATCAGATTTGGCCTCTTTGGTATGTGGTTGATGTGGTTGTATATTGGATATACACCCATCAGCCATAACATTTAAACCGCCTCCTTCTTTCTGCACTCACTGTTCCATGTCATCAGGGTCCACTGACTGTAACTAGAAGCACTCTGTAGTTGAACATTTACG